>JAYJMJ010000196.1:515182-527524 GCA_036873875.1 Laminaria ephemera | reverse complement strand
TGCGACCTGGGTGGGTGTGCCACGTGTGCCAAAAATTACCCATTGTACCGCTATCACCCCCCGCCGTTATCACCCCCACTAGAACGCGATTTTGCCATCACCCGGGGTGGTTTCTTTGGTCAGATACGGTACGACCTTGGTAGCATTTGAACCCCGGATTTATTTTGTTCGTACATGAACGGCCGGGGTAAGTTCTACCTTGCCGTCCCCAACCATGCGAAAAACACACGGGTCTGTCCTACACCGCTCTATGCCGTACTCTACCACGGTCTCTATCTACCAGTAGTCTGGCACATTGCCGACCGCCTTGCTTTAATCCATAACAACGTGACCTGTTGAGGCGAACGGTCTTACTTGACATGTCACTACACCCACCGGGCAACTCCATGTATATTTCATGGCCGATGTTCGCGCGAACAAAAGCTTGAGCGACGCCCAAATGTAAATTCCTTCTGGTCCATTGTCATACGCAGCAGCCGCCAGATTTTCAACTGACGCTGGCGAGGGAGGTGATGCGAACTTCTGAACGTATGATGATCAACGTTCTGTACCTGGCGACACCCCTTAGGTACAAGTCTAGCCTTCGTCTTTGCTATCAAGCCATCCTTGTCCATCTTGCAGGTAAACACCTACTTCGCACCTACAGGTTTCCCCCCTTCCGGTGGTGTCGCAGCTTCGCAAGTGCCGTTCGTTTTGTCACCGACCAACTCAACTTTCATGGCGTCGTGCCACGCTGCTGTGAATCCCGATCGCTCCACACAACACACATTGCGTACTGCGGGCGCGGGTCTACGTCGGCAGCGAAACCCCTCGGCAGGCATACGCTCAACTTCTCGCTGTTCTCCACCAGATCTCTAGCCATCATGGTCATTGCGTCCTCCGTGGTCCCGGATGTGCTCTTCAAGATAAACCCCTAGACATCGCTCGTTTGTCGGCTGCCACAATCAACGCCTCCTCTAATTCGGGATTAAACCCGAACTGGTATTCAGCCGATTGGTCACCCTCTAGGCGTTGGCTCTGACCTTGGTCCGGGTCCGTACCGTCGCGGGAGGCCGTCCCCAGTAAGCGCTGAGCTTGTGCGCCGCCCCCCCCCACAGGACCACGGAGGAATCCTCACCATTGCCTTGGTCAGTGTAGGGAATTGAGGCCGCGCTGGGGTTGCTGTCGGCTGTCCCTGCTGGGGCCGCGGGCGTATCCATCGCGCCCACTTCAGACGAACCGATCGTCTCAGCTGTCTCGTCGCCGACATCGCCGGCGGCAGGCGTTGTGTACGCTGATGCAAGAACACGCCCAGATCGAACCCCTACGTCACGTCGAGGTTGTCCAGATTAGCCAGATCGCCATCTACCTCGTCTACCACTCCCCCAACAACCTCGATCCGACGTGTTCTCGTTGTCTGCGGCGGACCCCCCTCTTCCGTGGATAAGGAGTCATTCGTCTGTTCAGGTACAGGTGGTACAGGCGGCACGCGTCGCCAGGTGATATTTTGCGTGATTAGCACAGTACGGTGTCTATTCAGCACTCGTGCACTCTCGGGGATAGTTAGGTGCAGGGCCAAGGTAAACACACTCCTGTGCTTTCGTCCACGACTAAATTTCCCTCTTTACGTTATTATAGCCAGGCTTGAGAAAATGAAGCAGTACCACAGGGGGGGGAGGGAGTTGCCATGCCACATATCATATGACGTTATGCTCTCGGGGTTGGCTGTGGTCACTGTGCGGTTCAGGGCGTCGCACGTCCAATGGGACGCTTTAGTCCACAACGACCCAGTGTCCGGTAATTGCATCATGGGAAAAACTCAAAAGCCTGGATTCGGGCCGCCATTGCGGCCGTCTCGATCAAACCTAGTGCGGGCTCTGCGCTACCCCATTGAATTGGGGATTGTCGGCCGCCGTGAATTCCTGCTTGATACCTCTCGATCTACATAGGCCCCCAAAGTTCTCCCCGCGGGTACGGCGGCGGACTGTTCTCGAAGGAGCGCTATCAGTATATACATTTTCACGATTATAGAACCTGACACCAATCATGCTGCACCGCAGGTTGCCTTATTCTCTTTACAGCTGTACTGGCCAAACCTAGGGCAGGGGGGGGTACCCTGATGTTCACCACACACTGAGGTTAAGCCCCCCTAAAACGGGGGTAAACGTGTTTTGTCGTCGTAGCGTAACAAAACAATCCGTGGCGGTGTATATCGTAAACCGCACAGTCAAAAAGAGGTAGCCACTCGCGCGAGTGGCTCTGAGTCGCTGAGACATAAGCCTTCGAAGTAACCCCCCCAACCATAGCCTTGTTTTGGGATCAAAACACTTGGAATTAGAGTCGTCTAATGTTAGCGGTGAGAGCATGGTTATTTGCCTCACCAACTGCTGCAAATCCCCGCGTGGGCGACGTCTCTCTGCACAAACCTTAAGTTGTACTCGTTGCATTATTAAACATGCCGCTCGCCGTTTTCTTCCCCCCGGAGAAGAACACCAGGTGGGTCTGCTGGGAGCCATTAGGCCGACGGCCTCGTTCTTTGTCACGCCGGTCCTCTGCGCGTTTGCGGACAGGCACGGCATCCAGCAGCAGGTGCGTCGTGGCTCAGATCCTTTGCATAAGTCATCGAGGTCAACGCTAATGCTGTACGTTGTCGGTGTTCGTTGGAAGGACTTCTAACAAACAGTCGGGTGGCAAACCTACCGCTTTTTATGAGTGATCGACGTCAACTACTATATTCTGCACGTTGTCGGACTAGGAAATGGTTACGGGCACAACGCGTAGGCAGTTATCCCCCAGTGCTTTTTATCAGTTTGACGACGACCCTCTGATGAGCTCTTTAGAGGCTCGGGTTTGCACTTTATGGTTCATCTCCCTTCATGCGACTCGTCGAACACGTTGCGGCGCTCGCGCTTGGTGCAAGTAATGTCTGCCTGGTCAGTGAAACCCCGACATGCTCCGTCCCGGCAGTGTAGGGATACGAGAGTTTATGGCCTGAAGGTTACGGCCATACATGGTAACGAATACCCCCCCCCCCGCCCCCTCTCCCATTCTCCTTTCTCTGCGCAACGTCAAAGCAGATGCTCTACGCGGTGATGTGCTTGTACGCCATTTTTCGACCGTCGGTGCTGATCGCTGGAGGGTTTTGGGCTGTGGGTGCTGTGGAAGCGTTGTGTTCCATCTCAGTGAGTCCTATAGGCAGCCTCGTAGACTCCGCGATCAGGCACGCCTTCGGAGGGGATGGGTGAGTGAGTGAGCGCGTGAGTAAGTGAGTGGATGAGTGAAGGCTTACAGGAGGTATTTGAGTAGACCAACTACTACTACAGTTCCACATGCACGGCGTTTAATATCGTTTTTGCGATAAGAGACCGCCATGGAACGGTTAGCGACGCGGTGCCAAGGAAATCAGGAAATCGCCTACAAGGTAATTGGTATTTTCAGTGAGCTACAGCGTCACTCGGGCGAGTGGCCCAAACCAGGTAGTGAAAAAGGGGGTACCCCCCCTACCATAGCGTGTGTCGCCCGCCCTCGGCTTTTCGCTTTGACAACCGTAACGATTTCCAGAAAAAATGGTTAGAGGGTTACCGCATGCGATACCAGAGAATGCCCAGTTTCCCTTCCCTCGCCCACGTTTGTTACACCCAAGGTACGGCATACAGAGACTGTGGGGGGCTGTCGGGTTCGGGGTCGCCTCGCTCATCAGCGGATACTTGTGTGACGCGAACGGTGGCAGCTACGAAAACGTTATGCTGTTTTTCGTGGCGGTCATGGCTGTGGCATTGATGGCATCCACGGGGGTTCCCGTCGGCCGAAGAGATGGATTGCAAGACGGCAAAGAAGACGGGCCTCGGTGAGCGTGTTGTTTACGGCACAGAAGCGTACGCTTGATTCGGAATCGGCAATTCATTTGCGAACGGTGATAGCAGGATGTAAGTGCCGACAGGGATCATCGTCGGAACGGAGTGAACCTCACTATTCCAGAGCACTGGCACCCTGCCGGACGAACGACATAGTGTTCGCCCATACACGGGGTACCAGCACAAGGGTTCTATTGAAAAACTCAAGACAAAATGGGGATTACGCATATGTTCTCCAACCCCAAACCCTTCCACGTACCTACCTGCTACTTCATTTGGGATCTAATGTGCCAAACACGTTTCGAAACCGTCGTTCGATCTCGCAGTGTGCGACATGCCATGGTTGAAGGCCACGGCGTCACCCAGGAGACGCAGCCTGTCGAGCTGAAGGGCGCGGGTGACGACGATGCGTCACACCCGAATGTGGTTGTCGCCACCACCGCCGCCTCCGATGTTGGTGGTGTTAAAGGCCAATTAGAGGATACGGTCACCTCTGAACCAAGAAGCAGCCTTGGACAGGAACCACTCAAGACCAGCAAGAGCGAGCCGTTCGAAGACGACGAGAGTAGCGTCCTGAAAGCCGTCTGCATTATGCTCGGTACGCCCCACAAGGCTTCATTCTTCGTCGCCGTGGGGCTGAGTGGGATGGGGGCGGGCGTCATCGACACGTTCCTCTTCATCAGGTACGTTTTAGTCTGCGTCAGTACGTCACTGGGGTGCGTTTCTGAAACAATTTTATGATGCGTGCACCGACGATCTAACCTCTATCGTAGCACACGTCAATATCCTACACTAATTCCAAGTAGTTAATATAATGACTCACACATGCTACGGTAGAGGTGCAGCTTTTTCTTTTTTTTCTGAGGCTCCTCACTCGAGGAGCTGTATACCTCGCCCAAAACCTGATTTTGAGTAAACTAAAAGTGCAACCCGACGAAGAAAACCCATGGCCTAGGTATACAAAAAAAAAACATATTGGAAAACAAGAATGCCATTCCGACGACTTTGGGTTAAGGAGCCCCGTCATTCAGAAAACACAGAAAAGCCTAAAAAGTGCTACCTCTATCGTAGCGCGCGTCATCTACAGTAGGTTCATAATCTCACTGCCTTACTAGAACCGTGCTCCTCCCTGGGGAAGCGTGCACTAAAAACACCCCCCGAATACAATTCGCGATGACCTCGCTACCTCCGATGCACCCTCTTGCTGACCCTGAACCGGACCTTGACAGACCATTTTCCTTAAAAACAGCCCGTCGATCGCTTGCCCTCTACCCCGTTCTTTTCAAGGCTGCAAGAGCTGGGCGGCTCGCACGTGCTGTGCGGACTGGCGCGGCTCATTATGTGTCTCGCAGAGGTGCCTTTCTTCTATCTCTCGGGGCCTTTGATTAAAAGGATGGGAGTGCGAAGCGTGATCGCTTTGGCTCAAGTGGCTTACCTCACGCGGTTCATTTACTACTCGGTGCGTCTCGCTTGCTGGCACTCGAAGTATATGTCGCCATGGAGTTGCTTGATGGTATGCCTACGACCAGTTTACGGCAGGAGGATCACTGTTAGGATCGCGCGAGTGGCTACCCTATTTCTTTCCGAGTCTTAACATTTTGTGCTTTCGGTTTCGCGACATGTACCGCCATGGAATCGGTCGTTACCCTGCGGCAACGAAATCTCCTTTAAGACGGGTTTTGAATGAGGTACAGAGCCACTCACGCGAGTGGCGTATACTCGGCACGTAGTCAAAATGATAGTATAACATACCGCCTATCATAGAACGCTTCCTTACGATGGTACGATGGTAAGCACGTAGATGTGTCATATCCTCGACACGCTCTTGCACGCTTGCAGCATGACAGTACGTCGCGACGTGCAGAAGACGCCGGTAAACGGTTGTAGTGTTGCCTTTATCGCGTGCTGTCGATACCCCTCCCACAGTTTATGTCCGTTGACGAGGGAAGATCGAGCTCGTGTAGGTGATGTTCTTCATTCATCTGTTGCCTACCCACTAAAGTCCAACGCTTCACCACGCAGCCACGATTTTGGCGAGTCTCTCTTCGCCCCTCACTTCATACCTGGTACTAGTAGGAGGTAAAGTCGCCATCTGCGCTGAGTCGTGATGGAGGACGATAACTCTACTGTGTATTACTACTTGGTTTGGTTGGAACGCTTGCAGACACGAAACCTTTGCACGCCACGTACCCACGGAGACGGATCTTTGCTGTCGATGCAGGTTATTCGGGAGCCGTGGTGGGTGCTTCCGGTGGAGGTGTTACACGGTCTCACTTTTGCTGCCATGTGGGCAGCAACTACTGACTATGCGCACGACATAACACCAGGTGCGTTAGGCATTTCGCCAACATACAACCGTTTTGTGCGTGTACTACATGCGGTAAAGCTATAGCGACGTTTGCAAGGAAGGATACCATGAAGCTACAAAACCCGGTTAATACTGCAAGCAGAGGGGCGTTACCTACGACAATGGTGAGGCCTTGCCTTTCTTTATATTTTTGACGACGCTGTGATGTGAGCGGAGCGTCGTCATGGGGTCGAATAGGCAGCCTCTGTCGAGAAAGTGGGTATCCCCACTTGCGTTAAGGCCCTTCTCGCGTGATTATGGACGAGCCTGGCTTCAGATATCGTCCCACAATGTATGGAATGCGCCGACTTGTACGAGCAGGAGCCGCGAGGTGAACGGCGAATCGTTTTTGCTTCCGCGAAGGACACGGGCGAGTAGAGTGTACGAGAAGCGTTGCATCACTGAAATGAGGTCGTTCCTTTCCAAATATTTTCGTCGTGTACGGTGTAGCACGTCCCTTCGGCTTCGAAATCACGATCCAAGGGGGCCAACGTTAAACCTAAAACACGTCCACCCCTCATGCATTCGCCTTTAGGCACTCCGCAACCCTGCCTACTCTTGTTCTAACCCTACCCGACCCTACCCGCACGTGGCGCGCGGAATCAAACACAAACTCACTTCAAACACTCGCGTTACTATAACTGTGCAACACCGCGCTATTATAACTATGCAACACCGGCAGCTCACATGAGGACGACAATGCAAGGACTCGTCACAGGGCTTCACTGGGGGCTTGGGTTCGGCCTGGGGGCAGTGATGGGCGGGGTTCTATACGCGGGTCTTGGAGCGCGCCTGTGTTTTGGGGTGAGCGCTGTTCTGCCTTCCTTATCCCTTCTGCTGCTTGCAATGCCCATGGCACGGCCTTGGTTCATCAACTCCATGGGGCGATGTGGGGTATGGACAAATGCACTTCGGCAATGGACGTGGGGCAATGGGCGTGCGTACGAGCCGGTCGCAGAGGTAAGCGCACCAGCGTCGTTCGAGGTTTGCTTGCACGGTCGGTGGTTGGGGTGCCGCCCATTGCCGTGGTTGGGGAAATAGTTAGCTGTATTGCGCAGGGTAGTTTCAGGTTATCGTAATATGCCTGCTTGTCCTACGCAGTTTAGTGAAAGCTGTTCTTACAACACGTGCTGGTTTGATAACGTTCGGCATATGCATCGGATTGTGTCACGGTTTTCTGCAGGCGATGCACATCCAGCTCGACGTCTTCAACGATTTGATTCACGGGATGTCTTTACTGCCGGATAAACTCTACAGTATGATAGCACAGTCATATTGTATGAAATGAACGATGGCCGAGGGCATGTTGATGGCAGTTGAAGGAACCACAAGCTGTTAGCCTCGTGGGTAACCGTCGCGGGTCTGACTCATCCAACATCACTGCCAAACGGGACGTTATTTTGTGTAGGGCGAGAGCTTGCTTCATGCGGGCCAAAGGCGGCCCCACCCCGACGAATGTTATAGTACCCTACGCAAGAGAATGTAGTTTCGTTCCATGCGCGACGTGCGCCGGTTAAACACGCCCATATTTGGTGGTTCCTGTGTGACGATTCAGGGATATTTGTGTGCGCACCTGTAAGCTGCATACAACTGAAGTATCTCAGCGGGTAGAGCTCCTAACAAACACAACTTACTGTCTTTGTCTATGTATCATTGCTGCGAACGTGTTCTGATTCTGTGCATGCGTGCACGGGCTCGGGTTTCGTTTCTCGTCGCCCGGTTTCTGCTTCCCAGGAGAACGACACTAAGCTCACAGAACAGTGCGGCCGCTACGACCAGCAACGAAATGGGGAGTCCCATCCCAGCGGCATTGGCCACGGTCGAAAGAAGCAGCCGGTGGATGCCTGGGAACAAGCCGAATCTGCCCCTATTAATAGTGGTGCAGCAGCTGCTTCTTTTAAAATACTGGGCAGCAAGTACACTGGAGGCGTAACGGATCAGCCCTAATAGCGTGTCCACTACCTTTGGTCCTTTCTGGTCGTATGGTTGTGCCGACGGTCGCGGGTTGGTTTTGCTATGCCATGAAACCTTACAATTGCCGGCGAGATCACGGGGGAGTGGGGGGGGTACTCACTTGTTGCTAGCCTGAGTCATTTGAACATTTGATCACGCATCCCTTTCGAGACAGAACACTGAGGAGGGAGGGTAATGGGGGGGAGGCCATGAAGCATACGTCGTCCATCTTAAAATAGCGGGAAAACTAAGTACAGCTTGGCTGTTTTGTCGGTGTTGCGTTCGGTTTTCTGCGTGCTGAATACGGTTCATGATTTTCGCTCAATAAAGACGACAAGTTCCACTCTGCCCGTTCTTTAGGGTAGGCAGTGTCTCGTCGATCAAGATAACGGTGTGCTACTACTGCTGCAGCGGCGTGCTCCAGGTGGTCATACGATGATGTGTCATGGCGAGTGCTACCGTAGGGGTGCAACCTGATTTTTCTGAGGCTCCTCACGTATGAAGCTCCGTACCTTTCCCAAAACCTGACTTCGAGAAAGCACGAAAGAGCAACCCGAAGAAGAATCCCATAACCGAGGTATCAACCGAATATAGGTTGTATATCACAAAAGGTATTCCGGCGATATTAAATAGGTCTGCCCCTTCATTCAGAAATGGTTTTGCCAAAAAAGTGCTACCTCTATCGTAGCACGAGTCTGGATGACTGTCCGGACCAGCACCACGCGGAGGGTTGATTAGGTAGGCAGAGATCAAGCTGTCGGAAGGCTTTGTGCCGTATCAGTGGAGGCAAAGGGAAGCGTATTCTCGGCGGGGGAATTATTCTATTGTGTGCGGAAAGCCCTATGCGAAGAAGAATGTCGTACATGCCTGGCACTACGTGCAGAAAGAGCATGTCATACATGCCTGGCACAACATGCAGTGATATAGAAACTGTGTGGTTGGAGGGAGACAGAGAAGGAACATAAGTTAATTGGGCGGCGGGGGGGGGGGGGGGTGCTCGTTCGAGGTGTTCATATGCCACCCTAAAATGGATGATTCGCCCAGCACTTCCATTGGAACCAGTTCCTCACCCCTCGGTGTGCTTGTAGACGAAGTATAAGGTAGTGGTCATAGGTAAGCCTAGCACGACGCATTTTGGCGCTGGTGCAGCAACTCTGTGTCCCATACCTGGTACATGTAGAGGGTTTTCAGTGTTTAGCATAGTGTTGGCGGCATTCGTGTCGGGCTCGTAAATCGTTTGCGTGAGATGCTGAGATCCCGCTCGAAACTGAGCGGCTCAGCAAAACCTTCTATTGAGCTTAACCTCGGAAAATCCAACGGGTCTAGACGCGAAATACACTACAGTAGTCATACGAGTACAACGACTAATAGCGCCGTAACATTGCTCGTTTGAGACCACGTCGGTAAGTTGAGCGTTGACGGTGTTCCTGCTGATATATTTTATTGGCGGTGGTCCCCGATCTGGTCTTAGAAGACCTTCGTGCATTCCAGGGTTAGTCTCGTCAACTGTGAACCAACCTCTTGGAGATCGTCTTAACCACACATCAAGCCAGCAGCCGGTGTAGGCTGGGCGGAGCTCATCGAATTCACAAAGTTCATCTGATCTGAGCCCCTCACCCATAGGAAAATGCCATGCTATCGCGACCGTTACTCATAATTTTACTTTCCTCCATCTGGCGGTTCTTTGGATGTTCTTCTTTTCATCAACGAATACGAGAGTAGAATGTGCTGATAAAACAAGCCCAGCAGACCTTTGGGGTCTAGGGCGACAGCGGGCCTCAGCTTCTACGCTAGACTTGGACCAGATTCCCCGAAACCTGAGTTTGCTTCATCTCCTGTTCCTAGACTGCTCGATAAAAACTTCCGAATGCCCTCCATATTGCCGTACTGTAGTACTGCAGTAGCAGTAGAAACAATCAACAGTAGCTGTTGAATAACGATGAATCAAGCGGAACCACGGGGACGACAGAGTGACGGTAGTATGCGCGATCAGAGGCAGCTGAATGTTGCAGGAACAGAGACACAGAGGCTCTGGCTCATACTTTCTTCAGTGTCGAGTTGTGAAGGAAAAATTACCAGGTTTGAATTTGTTTGTTTGCGGAGGTGTTTCCCCGAGGAGGAGACGTTTCCGACCGGCAACGTCTCCGCCTAACCTCCTATGTTACCACACGGAGCTTGCGACAACTACTTCCCTGCCTATGCACACGAATCCGTCGCCTAGGATTGGCTCGGGCAGTCACCACGCACAATTATATTGGATTCTGGCACCACGGTGCTACAACTTCCCTTCCTGCTCGATGCGTACTGAGAGTCGATGTATATCGGGCATCCCGGTCACAGTACGATAACAGCGTGCGCCTTCCACATATCAGTTCCCTTGTTCTTGTTCCACGTATATCTCCTGGCGTCAGAACGTGTCTCCGATCTCCCGTGCTCACGCAGGTTTGTACTCTTCGGGTCATCAACTTGCTGTTAGCTTCATCCCAACCTCCGTAAAGTTGCCACACCCACCAGAACGGTGCCTGAAAGTCGACTTGGGAGTCGTAAACCCGTCCAGTCACCACTCAGCTTGACTTCTTAATGCATCCAAAACCTCGTTAGACCTACGAACCGACAGGGCAGTCCTGAAACGCCGTTACTCGTAGCTCGTGGTTGATTTCCCTTTGGAAGTGCAGGCGTAGGACCAGAGCGGCAGTATTGACCCTTGTATGCGTAGCATGTAGCGCTAAACCCGGCGAGTTGCTGCGGGGTAGGGTTGTCGTACTATCACAACTGGCGTCTCGGCTTCGGGCTAGTAGCCATTCTGGCAGTTTTTTGTGTTGCCTTGAGTTGTGTTGATTTTCTTGCTGTTTACTTTCTACAAGGACGTACAGTCGTCGTTCAGAGGTGTGGGAGTGGGTTTTGAGGAGCCGCATCTTCGACTCATGTTTTAGTTCGTGGAACCGGGTTTCCCCGAGTTTGCCCATATGTCTGCATATATGGCTCATCAGAGTGGGCTAGTGTTATGGTATTACCTTGGAAGGCCGGTAATTACGTGAGTTGCCGGGTAATTGGGACGTTTTGGTATATTTAGGAAGGCGTTTCGTGTAAAATGATGAATATTACCTCAGGTGGTGTAGCCACCTGGGATCAGTCTTCATCCTGCGCGTGATCTGAAAATAAAGCTGCTCTTCTTCCGCCTCTAAGCAACGAGCACACGTACGTGAGTAACCTCAAGAATCTGCAGAATGGACTGACCTGCAAGGAGATTCGCGCCACTGCTGTTCACCTATTTTTTCACGGCGGTATTGCGTGTGGCCGAGAAGCGTTTCCTCGCTGATGCAGCCATCATGGGCATTATGGTGCGGCTCCAACGAAAGAAGGGGAAGGGGGAGAAGAAGGGTAAGTCACGGGCGGGCAAAGTCGACGGGCCGGGGGGGGAGGAGAAGGAGGAGGAGAAGGAGGCGCAGAAGTTGTGGGGTATGCTGTACGCTGACGATACGGACATCGCATCGCGATCACCAGGAGGGCTGGAGAGGATGATGACGGTGATTGTGACTGCGTGCTCGGCGTTCGGTCTTACGGTCTCGGAAGCCAAGACGGAGATAGTGTGTCGTTCACTATCACTTTAGCCGGCCAGGTATGCAAACAAACGATGGAATCTGTATACGTGGGCGGGGCTATCAGCGCAGATAGAGAGCTTAGCGTCGAGACAACCCGCGTCTTCCGAGGGCCGGGGCGTGCTTCCAGCGGTACCAGATGGAAATCTATGACCGCCCGGGTGTGCTCCTGCGGCTGAAGGTGCGAATGCTGCAAGCCGAGGTGATCGAGACGCTACTCTACGGGTGCGTGACGTGGAGCCCGAACAAGCCCGACTACGACGGGCTACGGCAGGTTCACCGCTCCATGCTCGTCCGATGCCTCGGCTGGCGGAAACGAAAGCGCGACGACCACACCCTCTCGTACGCCAACGCGCTTGCCAAGACAGATTCCGGTGCGGAGACGGAGGACATTGTTCGCGGGATTCGTGGCACGTATGAAGGAGAAGCGTCTGCCAAGGAGGGTGATGTTTGGGGAACTGGTTGGGGGTAAGGGCTGCTCCGGTGGGCAAGAGAAGGACCGGATGGTGCGCCCCGAGGAAGATGTGACGGAGTTTGGCATGAAGTTCGAAGGGTGGCGAAAGGCTGCACAGAAGGCCGGCAGATGGTTTCGACGGGTCGAGGAGGGGGC
>JAYJMJ010000196.1:469855-484092 GCA_036873875.1 Laminaria ephemera | reverse complement strand
CCCCCCCCCCCCCCCCCCCCCCCCCCCCCCCCCCCCCCCCCCCCCCCCCCCCCCCCCCCCCCCCCCCCCCCCACCATTCTCGGGCCAAAAACATTCTGGCCGACGGGGCTACTCGTCTGGGGAACGACCGAATGTCAATGGACATTTGCAATGCCGTTTGTTGTATACCTAGGTCATGGGATTGTTCATCGGGTCGCACTTTCGAATTTTATCACAATCATTTTGTGGGGTTCGGTATGGACCTCCTCACGCTAGGAGCCTGAGAAAGGTAGGTAGCACCCCTATCGCATTAAAGCACCAAGCCGGTGGCATGACACATAAACGGTCCCCGTTTATTCTCGCTGAACCCCCCAATGTTGGTGCTGTTATTGTTCTCAAATTAGTTCATCGTCATTTATAACCCGTGGCCACGGGACAGGCTCCAACAACTCTGGAGTCAAAGAATACCTCAAAGGAAAATAAAATCAAAAATCAAAGGGACACACATAGCTGGAGCACGTCGTACATCAGACGAGAAAAAAAAATCCCAACAGCAATCCGCATACGCACATATCAGATATACGTACATACCAGGTATGTTGTAAGACTCGCAAATGAAACCGAGACACGGCATACCAAAGAGGTAAAAAATCTGAACCGTTCAGAGGAGAAAAGAAAAAGAAAAAAAGGAGAAAAGTATCACCTTTTGACGCGCGTGCCAGTTGCCACCAGCGCAAGCACGCTTCGAGTTACGCCGTCTTCTTCTAGGGGGTCTCTCTCGCCGATCTTGTCCAAGTAATACTCCTGTGCGCGACCGATTCAGGAACAAGAACCACCGCGTGAGCCATCAATAGACTATTAATAGTAGCACAAGAACAAACGAGCGAAAAATGTTTTCCCTCATTTTCAGGACAACAACCACAACTTGAGCCAGTAACAGACCAGTGTTTAATGAATAAACGAACTAAGAAAATATTGTATGTACTAACGTGCGGTACGAGTATAAAATAGACGAAAACGCGTTACATGCCCATGCTGGTCGCCACGCCGTGCACGTGTGCTAACCACTGGTTTTTCCATCCCATCTATTATCTTCGCATTTTTTCTCTAGCTCCCTCCCGTTTCGCAATTCAGATTCGGGGTAACATAGCGCCCCTCCCCACACACACACTGCGGTGTTTGCCTTCATTTTTATAGCGAAAAGAGTTCAGCATTTTCTACCACTGCGTGACACTAAAAACTGTGAAAAAAAGCTAAACGACAGCTGCCGACGTATAGTCAACCAACTGAAGGTTTTACCACCAATCGCCCGCAACAAAAACACCACCAGATCTCCCGTGGGGACACAAAAAAAACAGCATAAAAACCAACGCAAAAAAAAAATGAATGTACGACCATCACGGGGGACCATAGTATTCAGAACCCACGGTGGACGCCAAGAATCATAATTTCTCCTGTGTGTATTACACAATTTGGTCCTGATTACTATGTTCCCCCGTAATAAAAGCTATGATAATAATATGATGCACGAGGTCACCTCGCTGTGCCTGGCCCCGGTGCTCGACGAGACCAAGGCTGTCGCAAACGCCACCTCCACCGCCCGCGGCTTGTTGGGCTCCTGCCACAAAAACGCGTGCCACGACAGCGGGGGCAGAATGTGCCACCCCATAGTCTTGTGCGCGTCCACCTGCGATTCTCACGGTACACCGGGCAGACGACAGGGCGTTCGAAACTTCGTGAGCGGAAACCAAGAGAGACAAAGAGAGAGAGAGAGAGAGAGAGATGATAGAGAGAGAGAGAGAGAGAGAGAGAGAGAGAGAGAGAGAGAGAGAGAGAGAGAGAGAGAGAGAGACAGAGAGAGACAGAGACCGAGACCGAGACCGAGAGACAGAGAGACAGAGAGACAGAGAGAGAGACAGAGAGAGAGCGAGAGAGACGAGCGCTATCCACGGACGAGCTTACGGTGCGCTGAGCCAGCTTTGCTGCTGGTAGTGTATATGTTGTGCTGGTCAGACGCACGATTACAAAATAAAACATCAAAGTCACAAATCAACAGTTTCTGGGTCGTGTGAGAAGGTTACTTAGAACAGTTAACACAAGGGTAAAGCCAAAATGCGCAGGAAATCAACTTACTCAAGCCGACGGTTTGGCGACGCGTTCTCCTACGAAGGTGGAATTCAAATCATTAGTTCACCCCCCACACACACTATTATTGTGGGGTAAGGCGGCCTAAACTATCCAAGGAACAAAACAGTGCACCGCCCCGAGCATCGCTCAAAATTGTCCCCACCTGGCGATAAGCCAAAGTTTCCGCACTGGATCGGTTCTCCACACGAAACGGAGGGAACTGCCCCGACGTCGTAAGCGTGAGAAACACCGTCGCCCTCTGGAGAGACACGAACGCCGCCGCAAGGTGGCGCCGGCCGCGCGAGTCCACCACCCACAAGTGCGTTTCCCCCATCTCCTCCGCTAAAACCGGCCGCGACAATCCCGCCGCAAGCGCCGCTCCAAACCCACCCCCCCCACCAACATCGCCTCCGTCGTCACCTCCATCATTATCACCACCACCTCCGTCTGCTGCTGTCGCCCGCACCAGCACGCACTTACGGTGATCGTCTGCGTCTCCGCCAACCCCGACGGCGGTATTTCCACCGCGGTCGCGACCGCTAGCAGCGGCGAGGCCGTTAACCAGCTGATCAGCCGCGTTAAACGCATACACGATTACCGCCGCGGAGGTCGGAACAGCCTGCACAAGGTGCTCAGTACCATCGGCAGCGATGGCAGCGGTGGCGGCCGTGGCGGCAGTGGGAGGGGACACCGGCCCACTAGCCCCGCCCCCTCCTTCCACCGAAGGACTCGCTATCCCGGCCGACACGAACCGCCGTTGGTCGGTATATCGCAGGAGGGGGCCCTCTCGGCGGGGTGGGGCAGGCGGGGGGATGCATTGGCTAAGGCGGGCAACAGCTGAAGCTTTGGGGGACATAACCGTAGGCATCACCTGTCGAACGGAAAAAAAATCCGGTGGAGGGGCAGGTGCTGTCTTAATACTTTTAGGAGTGAAAAAAATGGCCCCGCACTATGTCCAAGGCATTTGCCCCCATCAATGTCGGTGCGGGGTTTTAGAACTGCAAAATTTATCCCACACCAGTTCCACGGCATTTGTCCCCAAAAACATCGGTGTGGTTCTGAAAGGGTTGAACGTACTGTAGTGGATTTCTTACTGCCGCAGCAATGCAAGGAAATGGCATCGACCACTTGAGAAGCCGAGGGCACGAACAAAAAAAAAGGCCAAAGCCAACAGCACGATACCAGTACTAGCTAGCACACCCAGAACGTGCTAAAACGACCATTGAACCGGTCACAACCCTGGTTGTGTGTTGGAACGGCAACGTACCGTACGGTGTCATAAATTACTCTCGCCGTACCTAAAAAGGTTTTGAGGGATGCGTACCTAACAACTCCCGACATTCATGGCTCGGTCTGGCCACACCTAAACACTTTCAGCGATGCATGTAACACCCAACAAGCTCCTACTCTTCCAAATAATACCGCGGGTGACATATACACGTTGCAGGAGACGCTGCCGCACCTCCACCGGGATCCCCAGAAAATTCCGCACAATCAGCCGCGGGTAGAGCGTCACAACGCGCGTGCGGTGAAAATGCCCCGTAAGCGCCGACACCGACACCCCTAACGTAGCCCCCGACGTATCCAGCGGACCCGCCGTCTTCGCCGCTTCAACGTTGAACTTCCGGCTCCACCTCCTACCAACCCGATCGAACGGTACCGGTATCTGCGACAACGGACCGTCCTTCTCGATGTCCCACACCGCCGAAATGCGCTGGAGACTCCCCTTCTGTTCGCTCGATCTCCCGACGCCGTGCGCACCGGCACCGCCACCGCCGCCGCCGCCGGACATACTGTTTCCGAACGCGACCCCATCCCCGCCTTTCCAAGCTGCCTCTTCCCCGCCCGTCCACGCTCTAGGGCGGGCACCGGCGACTGCTCTGCCGATCGCTGAGGGGCCAGTGACCGCGTCTGTTGTTGACATTCCGCGGCGACGAAGGCCGACAAAGTCATGCTCGGAACACACTTCTCCAGGTTCGCCGCCCGCCGCTATGCTACCAGCGCCCACATCAACGTCACTACCGCTTCCGGTCGCAAGGTCGTGCAAAGATTGGAACGAGCGCGAGCCAGCGGAGTGTCTGAGAGACGACAAGGATGTTGCGTGGGAGGGGAGCGCTGATGCGGCAAAGTCATCTTTAGCCTCATCGCCTGCGCTGTCATGCTGCGCTGCGCTGTTGGGCGCTGGGTCCGACGCGACCGTGGAAGAGTGCGACCACGTAGAATCAGGTATGCTAATCTCTCGTTCCCGTCTCGCCCACGTGTGTGTGCTCCACGCGCGTCCCCTGCGGGTAGCGTCACCCCCACCATCGGCCCCGCTACATTGCTCGCTGCTGTTGCCGATGACACCAAGGTGTAGAGGTAGTGGAGAAGGCAGAGGCCGCGGTGAACGAGCGGCTTCTTGGAGGGGGCGGGCAACGTGCACGAGAACGAAGTAGCCGCGCTTGGCCCACTTGCACCCTTTTGCGCCGTTGCCGCCCAGCCAGACCAAACCTGTCGCACATCTCTTGCGGTACACCTTGTGGAAGGGCGGAAAAAAGGAGAGCGAAACGGAAATCGAGGCCATGAATAATACGTAAGGAGAGGGCGCTATCAGGACGATGCAAAGTGCACGCCCTTGGCTTGCGCATAGATGTCGCCGGCCATTGCCTACACACCTACCGTCTAATACGCAAGATAACACCCCCCTGGGGCGATTTTGTCCTAACCAAGGGGGGCACACGCAACGAGAACGGTAGATTTGGAAAAATCTCGTCGAGATGTTTCCATGGACGCATCGCCTTGGCGTTTGCACTCTCCCCATTATGGAGAACATCAGCTACCAAAATCGTCCGAGGGAGTATATTATCTTGATTGCAGTATACGGTACGCCGTACGAAGCTATCAGACGGAGGTCACAACACAGCATGTCTCAACATCTGGGGTAGCTTCCTGACAAAAGACAAAGATGTTTTGTTTTTTTTCAATACCACTTTTCACTTACCATCTTCTGGACAAGCCGTGGTCACAGGTGCCGTCCCTTCCCCCCCCCCCCCAGCACGCGCCTTCATTTGTATCTCGCAGAGGATCCAGCATTTCCACCGCTCGTCTATTTTCATCGAGTTTTGCTAACTCACGTGTTTCGCGCTTTCGGCAACGGACGAACATCCAGAAAAACAATTCCAGCGCAAAAATATACGATATCGTCCTGAGCTCTTTGCGCGGTTTCGTAAACACTCACCTTGTACACGTAGGGGATTCTATACTGCGCCCCGGCGACCTCAACGCCTTCCCACAGAGAAAACCCCGAGGCGGCGAGCCACAGCGGGGCGGATTGAGCACGGCCGTCGAAAATCACCAACACCACCGAGTCCTGAAGCAGGCACCAGTGAATCCGCGAAAAAGAGCGGGAATGAGAGAAAAGAACGAGCGAAGCGTCGCCGAGTAAACAGGTGCACGCAATATTTTGTACCAGATCCCCCGTTTTTCTTTGATTGGGACGCTGTTGTTTTTAGCCTGTTTTTGTGACCACGAGTTAGATTCCAGGGAAATGAGTTACGAGTCTAACGTGAGAACATCATCATCATCACCATCACCATCATCATCATCATCATCATCATCATCATCATCATCATCATCATCACCATCATCATCACCATCATCACCATCGCCATCATCGGCATCGTCATCAGCATCATCATCATCATCACCATTTGTCATCATCACACACACGGTTGATTTCAGCCTGCAGTTGAGGCAAAAAAAGCAAGGAGTGCGCCAGCTCACCACGGCACCGCGGGGCACTCGCTGCTGAGTGTGAACAACCAGTGTGACAAATACACCAAGCCACTGATTGACGCGCTTTAATACTCGCAACTACCATACCGCTTGGCGGAACTTAACCCCAATCCAAGAGGCACTCTAATTCCAAGTAAGTTTCCTAAAAAAACGAGGGAGCAGGTCTACAGGGGTTGGTTAAGATACCCCGCCACTTCTGTACCTACCTGCATCAGGGAGAGTCTCCAAAGCCGGGACCCGCCCGCCCGTTTGTCTCCCTGCGCGGTCTGGACACAGGTTAGACGTAGCCCCTGTAGCTCAAACGGGAGTGACGGTATCGTGTATTCGCGGTCCTGCGAACAAACAGCGTTGCGGACGTTAAGCGGGCGTGGGCGTCGAGTAGGAAACCAAAAGACAGAACGTGCTTGCAATATTCAATCGTAGTCGTAGTCACAAGGAACAGAGTATATCATGTGATTCTTGGGTCCTTCCCTCTCCGACCGTAAGTATTTAGGAACTCGCGCCAAGATATTTGTAACCAGCGACAACTTGGGCGCGATGGTGCACGGCGGACGCTTCAGGCAACTCGAAAGGGGTTCCTATTTTTTGCGTCGTCAAAGTTAGAAACTCTCATACGATACACGCTTTGCCCGCGACGAATGCACGCGCCCAACCATCCAGAGACAAACAGAACACACCACCATCCCTCACCACGTAAGGGCGGTCTCCCGGCCGAAAGTCAGGAAGAATGCGATATCGCCGGCGGCACACGATACTCTCCGTCACGTCTCGATCCACCAGGGCATCACGCACATCCGCTTCTTCGCCCCACGCTGCTGTCGTCGCGGCCGCCCCAACCGCCGCCGCCACCGCCACCCTCGCCCTCGCCCCATGTTTGGGTGATCGCCATGGAACGGTAGGCGACGTTGGTCGCAGCGGTGAGCCAATCAGCGGGGACGGTGGTCGCGGAGGCGGTACCGTAGTGAGCACGACGGTGTAGTTCGCCAGCATACCCCTTGGTGCGGGCCCATCCGGGGTCACGGCGGCCCCGCTGGAAAACGAAACGGACAAAAGAAGTTACCCGGTAAACATGAGCAGCGCCATTTTCACAGATAATTACTTGTAACGGAAAGAAAAAGTTCAGCATGAGCAGCGCCATTTTCAAAAGACGATTATAAAAAAAAACGGACGCAAGTAGTTCAGCGTGAGCAGCGCCACTTCCAACGACGATTATAAAAAAACGTACAGAAACAAATCAGCATGAGCAGCGCCAACCTCAAAGACGAGCATTAACCCGTTTGAAACTGCACCCGCGTTCTCGGGGCCAACTTCTTTGAAACGATTGTGGGATATTTTTTTTGCAGCAACATAAGGGATTAAAGTATGGCGGCGGCAAGGAAGGGGAAACCGCCGCCGGCTGGCAGCAAAAAACACCTCCCCATTTAACCACGCGGCCAGAAAAAATGCGGCAAAAGCTGCTCGCGCGCTGAGGGGGGTGGAATCGCTCGCGCGGAATGGAGATAGAGACAACGCTGACCGTCCAGCGCCACCAGAGCACACTTGTGGGTAGCAGGCCCGACGTAATGAGAAATCATCTGGGAACAAGACGGGTGCTGCTTGTAGCTCTACACGAGATTGAGCAAACAAGCCAAAACATTAAAGAGGAAATACAGACGATACTGTGAAGAGGATACTTCCATTGCCTATCGAAATAGATCAATTTGCCTCAAATCGTACCAAAATGGATCAGCTTACCTGAAATCATATCAAAGTGGTATCAATTTATCCCAAATCGCATCAAATTGGATGCATTCACCTCAAATCTGTCAAGGCTTGGGCAAGATCCCGACCGTTGTCACTGCCGCCAAGCTTGATTAGAGTCCTCGCGCGGAAGAAGCGTCTATACACTTGTAGAGTCAGCCCTGGCTCCGACGTCGCCACCTCTGCATTCTGCCTCCGACACAGATTTCACGGAACGTCATCCAAGATTCGTTAGTACGGTAACGGGCCGTGTACCAAATACCCCCATTCAGCATTATGTTATGGTATTGCCCTGAGAGCCTGACAAAGGCTAGGGACCAGGAGCCAAGATACTGGATACCGAGATATAAAGGGTTTCCACATGCACTTGTGGGCATGTGCGTATAGGGAAACAAGGGGATAGGGGATGATACGAAAAGGGTTTTGCTTCACGCACAGCGATCAGTCGTCTTCGCCGTCGCCGTGTTCCCTTTCGTGACCTGAGGAATAATACAATCGAACTACAAAGGAATATACGAGTGGCACCGTGGGACCTGCTTAGTTGAGAGACCTGCTAGGAGTTACCCGTACCAGGGTACCTAGTCTTGCAAAACTTACCCGACTCGGCAAACGGGTATGACCGTGGCGGGTATACCCGCCGGGTACCCGAGTATTTTGGTGGCGTGATGCAGCTCTAGTAACGAGAAGAGATCAGGGTTAACCCTTTTTTGGACTCCATAAGGAAAAAGCGACGAAACTACACGACGATTCCGGCAACGGACAGACGAAAAAGACTAGGAAACCAGGGCTGCAGGGTCTCGTCTGGTGCCCAAAGTAAACTGCCAGAGCTTGTACGTTACGCGCGCAGCACCATACTACTCGTGTAGCTGCGCGCTCAGACTGAAAGGCTGATAAGACCGCTCTCGGTATTATTTTGGTCCCCATACCTGGGGTACAAAAGCGTTGAGAGGTGCAGACTTGCTTCAAAGTGGTGCGAAAAATGGCATGAACAACAGGCAAACAAGACAGTCCCATCGCCTTGCCTTGTTCACGCTCGAGGCGTTAGAGCGCCCGATGAGTTCCGAGAAGCACATTGCTCGAACGCTTCAGCACGGGCAACAGTGGCTGCATATACGGACGTCCCACGTTTTATTCGCTTTGTACGTACCTGGTATACGATTTTGTTTCCTCCTCTTGGCCATCGCCCGAAGGAAAAATTGTGCATAAAATGCATCTACATACGGCACGAAACCTAGTTGCTCGTTGTTCGGAACCCCCATGCGCAACTCACAGCGTCAAGCATTCCCACCTACACTCCTTCAATTTCTGCCACCCGTCCCGGCAGAAGAAAATGGCAGGCAACCGTACCATCAGACGCGCCGATTCCCTACCTTACCAGTATCCCTCACGCCAAGGCACGCTACCACACTAAAAATGTGCACCATGAAAGATACCAGTCTGTTCCCAAAAAGAAGGTAGTGTCAGATCAGCCTACAACACAAGGTAGTTTCAGAAAAACCTCAGCATCACGTAGTTTCAGACAAACCTAAGTATAAGGCAGTTTCAGACAAACCTAAACATGTGGCAGTTTCAGATAAAACTAAACATAACGTAGTTTCAGACAAAAATCTAAACGTTAGGTAGCTTCACACACACCTAAACATAAGGTACGAGATAGACCAGCACCGACGTACGGCACACAAACCTCCCGCGATCGGAATAGTAAAATATATCAAACCTTCCGCGATTAGTAAAATAGTCAAATAGTAAAAAGGTCAAACAGGAACACCTACCGGGATCTTTCGGAAACCCGCGTACTCCAGCCAAGACGGCAGCCTATTGCGAGGAGTCCTAGAATCCACACAGACGTGAACAAGGGCGTCGCGGGTGACCCAGAAGGTCATGAACGCCTCTTTGTCGGGGGCGGGGGGCTCCCGCCATGGCGTCAAAATCTGCGGCAAGACGAGGGAAGGAGAGTAAGTAACTTGCCTCAGGAATCACCTTATATGATACTGTAGTGCGGAGGTAAAACTTAATATATCTGGATACTAATTCAAGAAATCCATTAACTTCCGCCTAAGAGGGAGACGATGCAAGACGAGGTCATGAGGGAAATCTGCCTCAGGAATCACCTTACATGTAGGGTGGGTGTGGGGTGTAATTTAACGAATCTGTACTAATTCAGGACATCAATTAACTTCCACCTGAGACGACAAAAAGCATTACGATAACTAAAAAACACAAAAACAAAGTATAGAGGGCGGGGTGGTGAAATTTAATGAATTCACACTATTAATAATTCAAGACAGTAATGAATTTCCATGCTCGAGGCAGAAGGTACCGGAAGAACGCGTTGGTCACGGCACCCACCGCTATACCGTGATCTCTGACACAAAACACCAATGCTGTTGTCTTGTCTAGTTTGGCGGGATTGGTGTTGATGGCCGTATCGGTAGGTATCCTGCACGCCATGAAACGGTGAACCCTGTTGTACCCACACCAAACCGCTCTTTCCACAGGTGACAAATATGCCCCAGCAATGTCGACGTCGATCACCAGCTGCTAGGAAAAGTCGGGCGAGCCTCCGGAAGCCCGCGGGTGTGGCTCATGGAACCACCAGCGGGTGGAACGGGGGGGACGGCAGCGGGTTGCCTTCTAGTAGGGTCAAAGCCATACCATACAATCAGATGAGGCATGCACCCCAGAAGTACCGGACGTCGATCACCAACGGTTAGCAACAGCTGTGCGGGGCTCGGAAAGCCCATGCGTCTGGCACATTCAATCATCATCACGCTAATTTTTTGTTTGGTCTTGGGTTTGGTTACCTGAACAGCTGGCCGAAGGGAAGACGATGCCTCCGCTATCGCCTCCGGGAATGCCACAACGCGAACGGCGCAGTCGGTGTACAGAGGCGACCCTTGGGCTGGGCTCGTGGCACAGTAGTACAGAGACGACGAATCGGACTCGACCTGGTGCTCGTCGTTTCAGGTTTAGAAATGCAAGAACAAGCGGGCCGGTGTGGGTAAATGTAGGGTAAATAATCATAATGATGCCATAGCATTCGGCATATTTGGGAGTAATTTATAAGAGCATAACGCATCATAATCGGGCTTTTTGGCATAAAAATAGCAGAATGGGTAGAAATTGGACTATTTTCAGGAGCATAACAGGCAAACTGGCGTGAAACCAAGAGGAAAAAGCGCAGCAAAAGAAAGCACCACATGATGAAAAAAAGAGCAGAATGGATACAAGCGCAGGCAAGTGGCATATTGAAGTGAAGGTGCGCGGGAGCGGTGCGGAACGGTGGGGCCATATTTGCAGAAGCTGCAGGGGGTGCTGTGGCTAAATTGATAAACGTCAATGCTATTACAAATTACTGTTGTAACATTCCGTCGCCGCTTTAGTTCGTACCAGGATTGTAGTTTGGGATCAATGAGGCCTCCCTGCTGCGACCAGCCAGACTCTCAACTCTCACCCAGGGCTTTTAATCCCGCATGAATTCGCCGGTATTCAACGCGGCAACTCGTAAATTACTTATGAGTACAACCTTTCAAGAGTGCGTTTGGCAGGGCAGTATACTCTGGAGATACCCGGGTGCGTACCCAATTATGACCGAAACAGTCAGGTCAGGTACCCGGGTACCCCAGAGTACATAGATACATTTGAAATCAATCGCGATTCTCTCGGCGCCACCGGAGATCTCGAAAATTTGCCTTTCGTCTCGGCCTCAGACCGGCATCCGTTAAACCCCGATCTCGGGGCAGACTCTCGCTTTCTCGTCCGCTCTCTTCTTGAGCCTCTCACCCGGCCTTGGTCCTGCGTCCCCCAGCGCGCGTGTCCCCGAGCTCGCCTTCTCCGCCGAGAGGGACGACTCTCAATCTTGCTTTCTGGTGCCGGTCTTGGGCAGAACGCAGTCTTGACTTGACTGTGGCTGCTGTGATTGGCTTAGCTCCTGGGTGTGACGTATGGTACTTCGAAATATTCGACGGCTCCGCTTTGGCTGTTCTGCTGATTTGTGGAGATGCTGCCGAGGCTGCTGTGCTGCTGTTATTGTGGAGATGCTGCCGATGCTGCAGAGCGAGATTCGTTAACTGCTGTGACTGGCTTCGCCCCGAGCTGTGATGTACCAGGTATTGTTTTGTGGAGATGCTACCGAGACTGTGCTTGTGTTTTGTGGAGATGCTGTCGTTTTGTGGAGATCTTTGACGTTGGTGCTGTGCTGCAAAACCTTGGCAGAATTCCGGTTGGTTGTTCTCTGCAATTCATGCTCTTTAGTACCCGGACGGGTACTTCTTACTGCTGCTGTATCATCGTACAGCACTACTCGTTCGCATGACATATCGGTGGTCTTGAGGCAGAGAGGTACGAGTTGAAGTTGTACCTTTGCCACCCCGAGGTCCATGCATTTGGCACAAGATCTTGTGGTCCCATTCCGCCGGTACATACCCTTGGATCGCGCGTCGCGCCACTTCATATTTTATTTCTGGCTGTCTACGCGAGGCACTGCTGCTGCTGCTATATTGCTGGTGCTACTACTTTTTCCGTCGCTGTTCGGACTGTTGTTACAACACATACATACGCGAGACGAAAACCAAGGAATGAGAATAAACGATACAAAGATACCACAGGATACCGTGTACGTACGTACGTAGAAATACTCTGTGTGTACGGTTCCATTTTGCGCAGGCATTGTACCTAGCCAACTGTACCACTCAGCAGGTAGTGTCGTAGTAGGATATCACCGAAAACAACCTGCTCTGGACCATGGGCAGAGCTCTAGGATCGTGGGTTGTGAGCGGTGGCAGCAGAAGCACAGCGTCACTCTCTTATCAACATATTTCAGATATCCCCCATTGCCTGATTCCGGGAGTTTCAGATTACCGGCGTCATTTTCGGTTGAGGCGGGTGGCGGTAAACGGAACTCCTCTGTCCAAAACCAAGCATATAAAAATGGCCATATTATGTTTTGTTTTTCGTGCACCACAACCCTCCCTTAACCCTAACCCTAACTTTAACCCTAACCCCAACGCTACCCCATGTGAAGATTTGGCCCGAAAAAACAAATTGGAAAAAAAATGGATATGTCTATTTGCTTCCATGGTTTTAGAAGGAGTTCCGTTTATCCAGAGTTCCGTTTACCGGTTCGCGCAAGGGCCCTATTGGCGTGCCTTTCATTGCCCTACGAAATATTGGCAGGATAGGCAGGAAAAAAACAGCGCTTCAGCCGTGGTTTAGACGCTAACCCCAGAGTGCTTGCGGTCCTTTGGTGAAAGGTGCCTAGACTCGCATTATCCATGTTTTCTCCTGAGCGTCGTTCGAAGTTTTTACCTAAAAAGAAACATTTTGGTTGTAAGAGATGGCCTGAGAAACGAGACTGGGAACTGAAGACCAGAAAGGAGAGTCTGCAAAACGATACTGGTAAATAATACACACGACACACGATCAATAACATTAGGTTTGAGAAATGGGACCGAAAACCGACTATCGGAAGAAAATGTTGTGACAAAAGATGATAAAAAAATGATCTCGACGCATTCTACAAGCAGTGTCCACCGTACAAACATCCGAGTATATAGCTCAGTACTCGCAGTATCGTCTGAGAATCGAGACTTCAAAAAAGGGCACTGCACGTGTATTCTTATTTCTTGCGTCACCCTCACCATGATCACTCCGAAGGAAAGCCTTGTATAATGTTATGTAAGTAATTATTTTGATTCCATAATTTCGTGCTTTTGACACTTGGCATTTGCTTTCAATCCATCCTGTACTACGTAATCAGTGGCGTTGTCTTCATCCATCCTACTGCAACACTTGGCATGCAAGGCATCTACACATGCATGTATGTTTGGCATCTATCTAGTTGATCCTGCAAGTGTGTAGTAAATAGATACCAGGTACATAACTAATGACACAGGCATATCTAACTAATGACGCAGACATAAAGCCTATCCGAACCATGGAGCCCTTGTACCTGCTATTAAAAGTACCCCACTAAACACTCTTGCAAGCTTTCTAACGCGGACCAGGGGGGACAGGAGTGCCCCCAACCCACCCACCTGTAGATCGCACACGCAAAGGCCGGCGTCCTCGGCCCGAGCGGCCAAAGCGTACGGCATGACCTCCAAAGTTTGAGCCGGGCACCCCAGCATAACAGGCAGGCTTCTGCCGCCGAAGAAGTCGAGGCTCTCCTCGTCACCCACGTAAGTCGCATCTCGAAGCAGCAATCGCGACACCTTGGAAAATGAAAAAATAAAAAGAGAGCCTCAAACCGGTACAACCAATTAACAGTTCGAGTTATACCACGCATAGGAGCGGGACGTCCTTGGCCCTTCTAGAACTGCATCCACTTTATGGGGAACATGCTTGAAACCAGCGTGGGATATTTTTTTCAGCAAAAAACAAAAGGGTTAAACCACTTCAGAACTACAAAACACATCCCATACAAATTCCAAGTAGGTTGACCCCAAAAACGTGAACGTGGGTGCAGTTACAAGGGGATTAAACGTAGGACACGTAAAACGCGTCAAGAGTTTATACTGAACTACAAACTCGTCGTCGGGGGGGGGGGGGGAGGGGTACTCACTTCATGCATATCCGTAGTCATATGACCATTGACCCTCGCATCCCTACAATGCCGG
>JAYJMJ010000196.1:452655-469755 GCA_036873875.1 Laminaria ephemera | reverse complement strand
CCCCCCCCCCCCCCCCCCCCCCCCCCCCCCCCCCCCCCCCCCCCGCCCCCCCCCCCCCCCCCCCCCCCCCCCCCCCCGAGCCTGACCGGGGCACGAGCGTTCTCCTCAGCTGATGACACAGCGCTCCGCGGCTGCGCGTCTCGACCCCCCCGGAACGACTGCTCTGCACTGCCGCCCGCGTTGGAGACTCTGAACCGCAGTTCATCCACATTGCGACCGTCGAAACGCCTAGTCTCGCCGCTGCCGTCACCGCCACCGTCTGCGACATTTTTCTTGTCCGTGCTGCTGGACCGAATGCTGAACGTCGACTTCTGAGGATAGCTGTCACGTCATATGGAGAGGCGTCGCAGAAAGTGGGGATTGGGGTGAGGTGCGGAATTGAACCCTTTTAGAACTTCACCCACGTTTTTGGGGTGCAACTTACTTGGAAATAGTATGGGGTCATTTTTGAAGTAGTAAAAGAGGTAATATATATGTGCAAGAGACGCAGATGCGCTTTTCCACCGTGATGTTTAAATCTTCCTTCTACAGCAGTGAGGGAGTCGAGAGCATGCTCAACTGGCTAGATTCGGTATTGTGGCATAAACTGCGCCACATTAAAGCGGACGCAAAGCAGCTTTCCAACACATCAATAGCCGCACGCGCACAATACGAGATCAAGCACGCAAGCCAGCAAGCAAAGCGGTGACTTCGGGTTCGTATCCTTTCAACCAAGACCTCCCCCATTGTTCCTACAATAGAGATGCAGACCGAACGCAAAGCACAACCCTACACTGCAACATAAGAGCATCGTTTTTTTTACCTCAAAAATCATGAAAAAAAATCTACGGTGTCATGAAAAACTACCTGGCAAAACACAGGGCATTTGCGAGCTTCACTTCAAGATCAGAAACAAATCGACGTCGTCACGAAGCAAAACACCTGGCACGGTAGTTAAGCGCCAAACCAGTCTTGTTCACGATCCAGTAGGGCGCGTAGAAGGTAAGCCGCCGAGCAGAAGACCGGTACCACGACCTCGCCGTCTTCATCTCTGGGCATTGTTGCCGACGCGACCTTCCCCCACGTGCCTCTTGACCGTCCGGCTCTCCGAAGCCCACTTCCGCCTCTGCGGACCTTCCCCAGTCTTGCCTAGCAGCCCTGTGCCACGTTATATCCTGCTCAGAGCGCCAGTGCGCAGAAGACGCACAACGTGTTTTTTTGTAATCCGTATAATAAAAAAAATACATTTCAGCAGCCAGGTCGAGGATCTCGTCGAAACTCATATTTTGCGAGCTGTGTGCGATAGTTCGATCGCGCGTGTTACCGGGTGTGCGTGTTCTCATGAAGGATATATTTTGCAAAATTCTGATACCACACCTCCATTTCCAGGAATCAGACAGTGAGAGGTATACTAAAACCAGGTAAAAAACAATCAAAACAAAAAACTGCTTAGTTGTAGTTTTTACAGAAATCCCAACCCACAAGTTTGTTCTTCATTCCGACAGGGTAGCGAGTGTGGTGCCGTTTTCTCGTTTGTCGTGTGCCCTCCAGCAATGCGAAAAAACGTGCACACGAGAAACGTACGTGGCATTATTTCGTGGTAGCGACCGGGCCCGCATAAACACACATCTTGTTGTTCTGCGTCCAAGGCTCGCCGAACTCTGGCCCCTCTGCCTACAAAAAACGACGGCTGTGATCAGTGCATAGCGTAGACTACTCAGAGCTGCAGCGCAATATCACCAGCCTTAGGCCCATGGTTCCATCGCCAGTACAGTATAGGCCCACGAATAAGAAATAACCCACTAGTCTACGCTAATACGGGGGAACATAGTATTCAGGCCCAAATATGGTTATTAATAGTAAAAAAAGTGGAATATATAGGTTTTTGTGTATATCGTGGGTCCTCATTACTATGGTCCTCCGTAATAGTGGCCCCTCTATAGTGCCGGTATGTGCCAGCCGGAAACACTGGCGCTACAGCGGCAACCGGCACTACTCCGCATACTGCCACTACCCGTTGTTCCTATCTGTGCCAAGCGCTAAGGCGGACAACCGGCATTACTCAACCGGCGCTATAGAGGACCACTACTGCAAGAACAACAGCAAACGCAATTTGGGGGAGATGCTAAGAAAATTGGATTTAGAGATCGTGCTCAACGGCGAGCGCTACACTAAACCCTACCTGGTACATAGTAACCGGATGTTCAAAGATACTCAAGTTTGGTGTCACCATAAGGTTTTCAAGCCTTGTTCAGACTATATATTTCTTGTTGGGCACATACAGTACGGGACACCTAACAAGAAACAGGGTAGTAGCGTGTTTGCGATTTCCAAACTCTACTGGGTTGGAAAAAATGTAAAAATAGCATTGAAACCGACGAATTTCATAGCCCAAGGCCAACCAACCCAAGAAAAAAATGGTTGGAAATTGAAAAAATGGTACGAAAAAAAAATAAATACCTAATTTTGCCTGAGTTTTCTTGGGTTGGGTTGAGCTTGGATTGTGATTTCGACGGTTTCAATACCATTGCTATATGTTTCCCACCCAACTCCTACCTAACCAAAATTGGTACTGGTACATCGTAAACACCCTAACAAGAAAGGCAGGATGATACTTGATATTTACAGGGATACCAAAAATCCGGGAGCCGTTAAACTAAAGATAGTGTAGAAACGCACCCGCGCCCAACTAAGAAACCCAACCTGGGTCAGTATTTCTATTTCGTACTATTAATAGGTGTCCTGTACTGTCCGGTACTGTACCTCCGGTTTCCTCGAATTGAAAGAACTTCTGCGGGTGTGATCGGTCGTAGAGATGATTAAGAAGTCCGACCAATGGTAGCATGGCGGAGGTGTTGCGTCCGTTGGAGGCTGCTTCGCATCTGCCGGGTCCGGAAGTCGCACCCGCACGTAAAACGGGCGGCTGTTGTCTACGCGTCCGACCTGTACGCCGATCGACCAGCGGGGGACAACAACAACAAAGAAATCGGTTGACTAGCAATCACCATCACAGCGTTTGACAAAGGGAACAACGAAAAATAAAGTCGCTTCAACAGCATTCACCATCACAGCGTTTGGCAAAGACAATAACAAAACAAAGTCGATTGACTAGAATTCACCATCGTAGCAGCGTGTGACAAAGGCTTGGGAGGATCGGACGACCCCTCGATCGCGAGTCAACAACACGAGCGCACGCAGCTGTCGATACCTTTCTCGGGCGTCGACTAGGAATGCACGCACGAGACCAACGCGGCTTGGCGGTATACACGTAACATGCTTTTCCTGCAGGGCGACAATCAGCGATGCACGTACGAGCGCAACGCCGCACAGCGGTTAACAAGCAACATGCCTTTCCCGCCGTCTTACTAGTGGCCTTGTCTACAATGCCTCGCCTCCGTCACGAAAGCAAGGCAACGCGTGAGACTTCCGAGTCGCGGAAACATGTACGATGCCTCGCCTCCGACACAAAAGCAAAACAACGCGTGACACGTTCAGGAGGCGGAAACCATCACCTTCGCCTCTTGCCCGCTGCCGACCAGACCTCTCCACACGCTCTCAAACCCGCTAATCACGTCGTAGTCGTCGCGACGCGAGTCAAGCCAGGGTGCACGATGCTTGCGCCCCCCCAAATCCGGGGTGCGGTCTCCCCCATTACCCTCAACGCCGACACCGCTGCTGCCGCCGCTATCGCCACGACTGCCATTCCGAACACCGGTATCCCCACGGTTGCCGTTTCGCGACCTGTTGCCCCAACCACCACCACCACCAGCGATGCCATCTAAGCGTCCGCTCTCTTCAGCTCTCGGGAGGAAGAACAAGTCCAGGGCCGGATTGCGAGCCGCGGCCTTGGTTGGAGCTGCCACCCTTCTCGTTCCTGTTCCCTGCTGACCGGCAGTTACAGACGATGCAACAGAGTCCACGTCACTGTCGCTACTGTTGTCCCCATCCTTACACCCAATCGATGCGTCTGCCTCATCTTCTTCGAACGCATGCGAAGCGTCGTCGGCCCCGCCGGTCCGACCGCGGTTGCTGCGCTCCCCGCCACCAGCAGATATCGCGGTGGCTGCGGCAGCAGCGGCAGCTAGAGGAGGCTGAAACACCTCCACCTCGATAGCGCAAGGAAGCGCATTGGTGAACAGGTAGGAAGGCTGGACGATAAGCACCCAGTCCGCGCCAGAGGCAGAAGTTCCAGGTAACGGCGAGGACACCGGGGACTTCTTCAACCTAGCCCCGCCGCTCTTAAACTCTGCTCCCACGGGCTCGGCAACATCATGCACACCTCGAAGGGGCGACGATGCAGCACGCCGGTGTGGTGATTGTAGTTGCGCGTCGGACCCTTCTCGCATAGATTCACCGTCACCAAAACCCTCCTCAGGGAGCACGATATTGCCGGAACCGAACCGGTACGGCTCTCCCCGCGCTGCTGACGCGGCAGCTGTGGTTGCGGCAGCCGCGCTTGCTGTCGGAGTTGCCACCGACGCGCCACCACTAAACGACCCTCCGTTGTATCTGGTTCGTCGCAAGCACATCGAGTTGCGCTCCATGTCACCGGTGAGGCGGAGCGCATTTGGCACGGCGGGGTCAAGAAGGGCAGGTGACAGTCGCAACGGGCGGGACCACGCGTTAGTCGCGTCCCCGGCGATTTTCAGCCGCCACGAAGCGAGCACGGAGAGCGGAAGCGCCACGCGAGCCCCCGGCACGAGAACCACGATAGTGTCACGCACATCGGCTCCAGAAGCTGCTGCCGGGTCTTCATGCGAACTCCCCAAAGTCACGCCTTTGGCAGCCTTCGCTGTCGCGACCACCGCCGCCGCGGCCGCAGCCTCCGCCATGTCCACCTCCACGTCAGAAGCAGATGCGTTCTGCACGCAAACGTTCGTCCTAAGTTCAGCGACAAGTCCAGAGCCAGCCGCCGACGCATCATCTTCGCCATATTTGTCCATGCGGCTGCTGCCACCGGTGTTGACGGCGGCATTCTTCTCGATAACGTCCACGACTAACGCGAGACCCTTCCCGCGATGGGCGGACTTACCGCCTATCACCCGCTCAGCGACGCCCCGCGAGCTCTTGCTTGTCCTGCCGCCGGTAGTTGCCGGCGGCGCCACCTGGGTAAGCGGGTACGCGCAAGTGCCTCTACTTCCGATGGTCACAGAGGACAGTGTCTCGAACCCCGGCACGAAGACGACAAGCTCCGCCGCGACCCCGTCTCCCCACTCCGTCCGAGCGGGCAACAGACATTGAATAGCTTGCCCCGCCACCACCTTCGTCGGCCGAGAAAAGTCGCCAACCACAAAAGGCGGCGCAATTTCTGGCCGAGTTTCGCCGACGGACGATCCGACACTACAGTCGTCATCCCTCTCGTTCTCATCGTCAGCGCTGCCACCGCGGCTAGAAGAGCTCCAACCACTCTCGTCGTCCCCCTCTCCTGCGCAACGCAAGCCTTGAATGACCACATCTACTCCGAGAGCGTTACGGACAAGCAGGATGCCCCCGCCGCCCGCGCTCTGAGTCGCGCCGATCATAGGTTCCGTGTACCTGGGAAACGGCACGAAAATACAGAGATGACACAAAATTAACTGCAGTAATTCGCGCCCTCTGAGCCGCCCCGACCATAGCTTCTGTGCCTGGGATGGCGAGAAAATACAGACAATTGTCACAATAATGAAGCAGCTATCAGCGCGACAAGTCAACGTGGGGTTGGGAGGGCAATACGGTGGCGATTTTCCGCGGAGATGTCCCATACAACGGTCTTGCACACATACGGGATGAATGACGCGGTTGAAAACATTGGGCGGACCGGCGGCTGAAAACCAAAAGCAGACGACCCCATTCAAGGACCAATTCAACGGCGCCCGTACACAAATCAAGTGGCTGTTGGTCACGCCGTCCCGGGTGCACATGCCATACATCATCAGTATAACACCAGAAAGCAACGAAATAAAAAGAAGCAGTTTCAGCGCAAGTTAATTGGATATTATCCTTGTACTCTCCTGCTGACCCTGGATAACTTCCCGGGAGGTGGCCCACTGTACCAAGAGCTGGTGGTGTTTTTATTGCAGGCGATCCGGAAACAAACCCTCAGCTAGTTCACTTTACGCCGGCGGCTGATGCCATGCTTCAATGAAAAAACAACAACAGCGCTAGCTACCGGTCAGGCAGCAACGGTAGTGCCTTTGTGCTCGTGCAGTCTGCTACCTCTGCTCCAACGCACTCGTCCTGCTGCACAGTGTCTCCTTCTCTCTGGGGAACTTTCTACCCGGGGCTAGATCACGCTATTGAGACTTGTATACATGCCATCCTCTCCAACAAACCCTATATTATATCGAACGCTTGTATAACATCTTAGTTGACTTTACGTCGGCGGCTGATGCTATGTTTCTTTAACAAAAACCCAGTGAATAGTTCACGAATCACCTGCCAGCCCAGTTCCTTGCGACGAGAGCGGCGACGACCTTGATGTTTTCCACCAAGGCGGACGTGACGTTCACCACTAGATGTTCAGGCATCTGGAACATGAGTGTGCCACCAGAATTAGCGGATGCGAACGGAAGTGTGTGTGTGCGTGTGTGTGCATGTGTGTTCTTCACATTAAAACTGCTATTTCCACCCATATGCATCCAGCACAACCAGTGTCCGTGCCGATGCCTCCTCCTAGAGAGAGACAAACTCTGTGTTCACGAACTACAAGACAGAGACAGACATCGCAGATACAGTAAAAGGTTATTTGGACATGCAATGCCAAACGCAATGCATACGAAAGTGGAGGAAAGGAACCGATTATTATGAACACCGAGTGAAACTAAGCGGGGAAGTCTTGGAGGCGTGTCGCATATCATCACAGTCGAATAAAAAAGCTGCAATCCAGACCAGCGGCCATGCATGCTTAATTAAACCCTCTTACACCTGCAGCTGCTACCCTGAACTACTGTAAATCCAAGTAGTTTGTCCCTCAACACGTGTGTCACACTAGTCCTTCGAAAGGGCTATGAGTTGGCCGGACGTCGCGGCTAATCATTATATGTATCACTACATGTATCATTCTATGTATCATTACATGTATCATTATCATTCTATGTATCATTACATGTATCATTCTATGTATCATTACATGTATCATTCTATGCATCATTGGGTGGCCGAGTAAAATCCAACTAACTGACTTGCTTAGTCTATACAAACAAGACACCACACGTAGACCCACAAAACGCGTGCCAGCCAAATGAAAAAAACGCACCACAACACCATAAGTTACTGCACGCAAACGAACTGTAACACCCGCCCAACCAATAAGTACCTGGCAGTGCGGCGACGTATAGCCAGTCATCTCACAGCCATACTGAACGTATTGACCTCTACTGACCTCGACCCAAAGCTCAGCGGCAAAACCTAGCCAACTCGTAACTAGTCGGCGATTTATTATCAGCCAACTCAGCCCTTCTGACCTCGACCCTTAGCTCAGTGGTGATCTCCCCGATCTCGCTGTGGCAATCCACGAGCCCCGCCCACGGCTCGATAAAGTGTTCCCGGGCGTCCACGAGAGGGTTGTAGTAGGTACCCCCGCCCCCTGCGCTTATCCTAAGGGTAAGGCTATCGGGTCGGCCGAGCCAGTCCCCGGGGTGCAGGTGCCGCAGGGCGAGGCTGCCCGATGCATGGCTTAGATGTATCTGAATCGTGAGAAAGTGCAGCGAGGCATGACTTAGATGTACAGTGGGTACCCCGATGTAAGAGCATCCCGTGAGAAGCCAATACAAAACACTCTTACCTACACATTGCTCTTATCTGTAGCGCGAAATACATAGCTTTTAGTATAGGCGGGACATGTCGATTTTTAAACTCTCTTAAAGTCTCGAATGCTCTTATCCTGGGTGCTCTTAAATCGGGGTACCCACTCTATCTGGATGGTGAGCAAGTTTAGGGAGGCGTGCGGGTAAATTCCTCTCGTGTCCCCGCGATTTACGGCAGATGCATGCTACGGTAAGGGTGCACGTAAAATTTCCGAAGCTGCTCGCTTGAGCTCAATCCGTTACCCAAAACCTGATTTTGGTGAAAAAAAATGAAAGCGCATTCCGATAACACTCTCACGGCCTAGATACTTAGGTAAAACGCAATTTGTATTCCAGCGATATTCGGTAGTTTCTCAGTTGAGAAGCCCTCTCAGTCAGGTACAATTTCGCCAAAAAGAGGTACAGTACCCCTATCGTAGCACGAGTCAGGTACACTTTCGCCAAAAAGAGGTACAGTACCCCTATCGCAGCACGAGTCAGGTACACTTTCACCAAAAAGAGGTACAGTACCCCTATCGCAGCACGAGTCAGGTACACTTTCGCCAAAAAGAGGTACAGTACCCCTATCGTAGCACGAGTCAGGTGCACTTTCGCCAAAAAGAGGTACAGTACCCTTATCGTAGCACGAGTCGGCAGTTGTCAATAGAGCGGGAAAATCGAGGCGCCTTTACCGGTCTTTGACCCACAAATCATCCCAGATAAAGCACCAAATACATTTCACTTTATAGAGGTTTTTTGGCTGGTTTTCGTGTTTTTGTGGGGGTCTTTTTACAAATCGCGAGAGGACGTCGACCCAACCCTAACCCTAACCCTAACCCAGGCTAAGGCTCACACCTGAGCGAGGCTTCGCCGCGCGTTTTGGGAAAACTGAGAAAATGTGCGGACCACCTAAAAAAATCCAAATATATTTGGTACTTTATCTGGTACGATTTGTGGGTTGAGAACACCGTAAAGGCTACTGGGAAAATCAGGTGCCCGAAAGACGCATGCCACCATAGTGGTGCACCTACATACTCCCAGGCTCCCTGTCTCACTTGAGGAGCTTTACATCTCACCAAAAAAAACGCCTCCGAGAAAAATTATACGGTTAAATCCCGACGAACAATCCCACGGCCTAGGAGGGTAGGTTAATCACGGATTATATTGAAAAACACAAGTGGGATTCCAACCACATTGGGTGGGTTCTCAGTTAGCTCTTTCGGGACTGAACCCACGTTGTTGGGGAGAAAAACGCTTGGAATCAGTGTGAAATCATGTTTGCAGTGGAAGAAGGACTCGTCAGTCAGAAATGCTATGGCCAAAAAGTCATATCCCTATCGTAGCCAGCGTTGCCACGAGACGGGGGGGGGGTCGAACGCGTTTGCCACCGTGTCAACGTAGGACGGTAGATCGGCGAGGGTAACGCAGAAGTCACCGGGCGCTTCGGCCGGGCTCGCTCGCCAGAGTGCCTCTTCGATTTGGTTCATCAGCACGCGAGCCATGCACCACTCAATACGAAGTAGCTGCAAATGGACGAGCAGTGGGAATGCTGAACCCTTTGCGCGATAACAAGGAGTGGGGCTGCTGAACCCCTTGCGCCATGCAAAACGAAAGCACGTACCAAGGGGGAGAAGGGTCGACGCCTGTGACCACTGCTAAGTAGTCCAGAAGATGGAAAGTAAAATCGAAGACATATATTTTTTCAAATGACATTGAAAGGTTGAGACACACAACAGCGAAAAAAAACTACCGCGAAAACGTTGAGACACACAACAGTAGCGACTTCATGAGCAAGGGCGAGGGGAAACACTTGTTGATCTCGTACCTCCGCTTTCACGCGAACAGCCTCCGCGGCAGCACTGGGATCGACCACCCGAAAAGAGACGGTGCCGAGGTCAAACGCGGTCGTGTACTGATACTCCACGAGCGCGAGCTCCAGACCCAGCTCCGCGGCTGTTGCCGCCGCGGCATCTAGCTGCGACCGTGAAGTGCCACCTGATTATTATACAGTGTTAGGGTTAAGATTAAGTGACTACAAGGCTCCGCGTGTGTGCCGGCTACCGCCGGCACACACGCTCCGGGAAGGAGTGAAGGGGTTGAAGGGTAGAAAGGATGGGTGGGAGATACAACAATAGCAACTGTTGTCGTGGGTGTTAGGGGCAAATACAATGCCAAGTGTTGGAAAGTCGACGGCAGACATGGCCCGGGAGTGGGAGTAGGACTGGGAAGGTAAATCGCCAAATGTCATCATCACAATTGACGTCAACGGCAATGTAATGGAAGTGCAGACGCAAGCCCCTAGGACCGCGAAGGCTTTATCACCGTCCAGAGCTACGCAAGGCATCAACAGGAGACATGAGGTATGCTATTTGTTGCCAGTCCATTTATTACATGTGTTCAACTCTCTCTCTCGCTGCCTCCCTGCCCACTAATTGATCCAGAGTAACTTAACAGGCACCCTGCTGGCAACTTTACAGGTACTACTCCCCACAACGTGACGCACTTTCTACGTCTACTCGCATCGAAAGTATTCATCTACAAAAATTAACAGCTTGCGTCGGGCTTGTGTCGGGCTTGTGTCGAAGGGGTGTCAACATCAGTGGGTGCATGCACGACGCGATGCGCCACTGCTACCGTGTCCAAGACGGAACAGTAAAACAGGCAAAAAGCTGGAGGCAATGAATGAAGCGCCTCGGGCAGCCCCTCAATGCATCGATCGACAACTCACAAGTTCGCTACGATGTCGCCCATATAGCGAGCACAGATGGGTTTTACCGACGTGCACGAGACACCAATGCTATAAAGCCTTCCACATATGTTGCCGGAAGAACCATTCAAACCGTTGACACGGCGAGAACAAAAGAAATCGTTGTCGCGTCGCCCTCCAAAACGCAGAGCTGTCTGAACCCTCTTAGCACCCACACGAAAACCGCAAAAAAAAATCAACTACGACCATGCCAAAAAGAGCCCGGACTCTTTGGGTTCACCACAGCAGACAGTTCATCACTTTTCAAACCTTTGGCGTGGTAAACGGGGCATTCAAGGTCCACTCAAAGAGCATGCCTCTAAAACCAAGTAACACCACATAAATTCGGGACCATTTCATGGGCCCAATAGCGTTTTAGTGCTAAGAGGGTTCATTCTAAAAAAAAAGCCAACTCTCAAAAAAACACAAGCTCTGGCGCATGTCGACGCAAGAAAGACAGAAAAACACACACACGCTTCGGCAACTCCACCTCTTCATCTGCGCGCGTAAACCCTTTCGAACTGCACCCACCTTTTAGGGACAACCTACTTCGAATTAGAGCGGAAACGTTCTGGCAGTAGTCAAAGGGTTACCGCACAATAAAACACCCAAGAAAACACACCCCCATGGACGAACAACTAAGAACCCGAAACAAGGGCACAACGAAAAAGGTGGCCTCGGAATATCTCACCGAGATCTTGCCATACACGCATCGCTCGGCGTTTACACTCTCCTTGTTGTCGAGATAATCGGCTTCAAAAACCGTCCGAGGGGGTGTGATATCTTGAATATAGTATACGGTAAGTAGGCCGACGTGCAGCCCGGCTGTTGAGTCCACGCACCTGGCAAAAGCTTGCTCCGCGACTTGGCGCGACTCCTCCTCCTCTCGTCCACTAGAGCACGCACAGCCTGGGCTAGCGAACCCTTGCCGCCAGCGACAGCCTGGGGCCGAAGGGTCCAATGCGGACACGCTGGCTCACTTTCCCCGTTCCCGGAATCGCCGTCCGGAATGAGTCCATGCGGTGTTGGTGACCGCGACGGAAGCGGCAACGTCGAAGTAGAAAACGACCGACGGGGGGTTAAAACGTCGCTCTCACTGCCGCCGCCTATGTTACCACCCCGGGGGGAAGCTTGGCTGAGGCTTTCTCGGTGGTCGACGCTGGAACGGCGGAGGTGGGGGGTGTCTGGGCTGTCGGCACCAACCAGGAGAAAGTAGTGGGCGCACCCTTTTCGCCACCCCTCGTTGCAGCCAAGGCGTACCTGTCAGAGAGGGGTGTTGGGCGGAGGAGTAGGAACGCATTCCGCATTCCAAAAGTAGACAAAACAACAGCGTTAAATAGATTGAGGGTGTGCCACAAAAAAGAAAAAAGCGACACCACAATTCGAAAAAAGGTCAGAACGAAAAACAAAACCACACGTTGGTGGGATTGCCATTTCTGTACGAATTAAGGAGACAGTTTTTGTTCCATTTATTGTACACTTGAAGTACATATTTTAGTCTGGTCTCCCCCTGTCGTACTTCTCTGAAGTAGGAGGGGGGGGGGGGTTCTGAGATGTTTTTCGGATATCCCTGAATCGACTGTCAATGGCGACCGACGGGAAGTTCCCGGCAAGGGAGGACGCAGAAACTCAGGGGGACGGGAAGGCGGTTGGGTCTCATTAGTAGCCTGAAAGAGGACGGCGGAATGTCATTCAGGAAATATAAACTGACCCGTAGCGTAGTAGAAACTGACCTATAGCGTGGCTGGAGAATCAAGCGACCGGCAGACCGACGCACACTCCACAGAGAAAAGGAACTACAATTTCAAAACAATACAATGCCTTTGCCCATCAAAGCAGCAAAACATTGTGGCCAGGGTTCGCATGTATCACACCAATCTCCGACCACGCATGGGTATGGAAGATACGTTTAATGCCAGACACCAAGGCCTGCAAACCGTGGACCAAGAATGAGGGACCGCACATCTCATGCTGGAATTCTGACTGGAACTTCCGCCATGGACCGCTGCTCTGATAGAAGGCTTACACGCATTATGCCAGCAACTATTTTGGTATAAAAGGCCTTTGTTAAGAGCACAACCAGCATAATTTGGTTTTTTTCAGGCATATCGAGCGTAATTGGGGAGGAAAATGGTCGTGTATTTTTTTATACTCCCCCATCAAGCCAAAAGCATAAACCTTAGGGAAAACTAGAAGAATTGACATTTCGCATAAGCCTATCTGACAGTCGTTCTGCGAGGGTCGTGGGTCCTTTTCCAAGCCTGCGTCCATTCTCTCGCGCTACGAGTACCAACTTTTTTGGCCCTCCATACCAACATCTAACGAACGAAACCGCCCGATTAGCGGCCGACCACGCCAGCTCCGTTTCCTCAAATCTCCCTTGTACCGTCCTTGTACAGGGCATCCTCCATATTGACGTCGACGACGAGATTCGACACACACGGGCAAAGCCCAAACGCTTGCATGGCACATTCTAGTTGTCTAACAGCGCGCACGATTATCTCAAGGGTCGACTATCTCGAGGGTCGGGGGCTGGGGGCTCAAAGCGTGCAAACCTATCACCGACCTCGCAGCTACGGATCGACTGACCAAGGTTATGCTAGGGGCGGCACCCCCATTTTCATTTCGAGTATCGTAACTGACAATCACACGGCGGTGTATTTCGCGAAATAAAAACGCACAAACAGGGTATAGCCACTCGCGCGAGCGGCCACGAAATGCTGAAGTAAATGGTACACCCAAATATTTTATGTTGGGTCTTTGTTTCCCCGCCGGAGATCTGGTGGTGCCTTTATTGTGGGCGATCGGTGGCAAAACCTTCAGTCAGTTGACCTTACGTCGACGGCTTTCGCTATGCTTCTTTCATAGAAAAGGCCGCAAAAGTGTTCCCTCTACCATATAGCCTTGGTCGAATCACACCGCAACGCCACGTTGACGAAAAAAACAGGGCTCATTGGGGCGCACCTGACCCTTCGCGTAGCGTTTCCGCCACACCCCGAAGGGACCCTCCGTGGTGTGTACCACCCAGTCAGTGCCTTCGAAGTACAGCAGCCACACCGGCAGTCGCGTCAGCCGCTTGTCGTAGCAGACATACACCTTAGGATCGAACAGAAAATAATTACAGATATTCGATGGGCGACAAGCTGTCGATGAGCAACAAGCTGTCACACAGTAGAGTGGAAACTGCGTCTGGGGGTCTGCATCGCACGAAAACCAATGCTGGCAAAGAGTAAACCACCCCCGTACGGCGCTGCTTGCGCGGGAAGGCTGTTACAATGAAGGAAACACATCCAGCGTGGTGCAGTGTACTTATTCTATGCAAATCGACGAGCAGTGGGAATGCTGAACCCTGTGCGTGATAAAAACGAACGCGGGGGGGGGAGAAGGGACTACACACCTGTGACCACGGCTTGTCCAGAAGATAGGAAGCAAAAGCGATGACAAAAAAGTGCGCTCATGTCGATACTCTAGAGCTGCAACTTTTGCTAAAAACGTAGACACGCGTAATCGCTTATGCAGATGTATAGACCTCTCACCACGGCAGGCCTGTCCAGAGTGAACGTCAAGAAGGCGCGAACGCCGCTCAAGCCCCTGTCCTTGCTGTTGGTCATGATACCGCTCAAGAGCACGCCCGCCCCGCCGCCGCCCGTCTTCGCCCCCCCCCTGGCAGAGGATCCCATCCCCTCCTCGCCCCCTCCTCCCTCTACCAGCGCCATCGGTAGATGTGTGATTACTACCGCAGGCTTGTCGACGTAGAAGGGCTGTCCCTCGCGCACAGGGCACGGCATAGGCAGGTAGGAATGACCCGACGAAGCTTTGATGGAGCCACACCTTACGTTAAAAACGGGGGCACGTGTTGTACGAAGATTAGGGGCCATTGATGACGACATATTTATGAGATCGGTTCATGATACGTATATCTCATAATTACATAAATAATATGATATGTGCATAGCAGTATCACAATGACATCGATATATGTGGGGTGCTGGTGAAATTGAATAAATTCATACCTGGTACTAGTATAAGCCATTGACTATTTTTTTATGCTCGAGGGAGACGATATTGCAAACGAGAAACCCAGGTGAAAGCGACGGCAAGATTCCTCCCCATGCCGCACTCTCCACAGTCACCACAATGCATGCCACGGTAACCTTCCGAGAGCGCACATGGAGACCTCCTCAAAACAATGAGCAGCATGACGCAGAACACCGCATTGCGAAACACCACGCGCGAAGAAAAAGAAAACGTTCATGTACGTAAAAACAAAACTAAAGTTGGTGGTATCATACGGCAAAGAAAAAAAGAGAGGGGACGCGTGGAGACCTTTGCACAATATGACAGCGAGCACCATGGTGCAGAATAACGTATCGCCAAAACACCATACTAAAAACAGGGGGGAGGAGGGGGGGATACGCACGTATAAAAGTAACCTTGGTACGACACGAAAAACAGGAAAATGTTTTATGTACATATTATACGAAAAAAAAACACCCTTGATAACATGTGAAAAACAGGAAACTGTAACTGTGTACGTACCTAAAAAACTACTCTTGGCACGGTGCGAAACCCAGGGAAATGTTTCCAGTACGAAAAAACTAACCTCGGCACGGCGAAAAGAGAGGGGACGACCAGGTGCGCCCAGGCAGAACGTGCCACGCCATAGTTCTTGAACGCGCGGACCATGCGGGTCTGCAACACGCGTGGCTGTTGCCCGCCCCCGGACATTGGCGTCGCGCCCGCCTCCTTCATCGGCCCCCAAATCTCCGGCAGAGGATCGACCGGTGAAATACCTGTGCAAGCAGATCGAAAGACGAAGATCATCAAAATTGCTCGATCGAGCGGCCAATTGGCACGATAAAGGATGTAGCCACGACTTGCAACGGCTTACCAGTGCAAGCAGATGGAAGACGAATATCACCAACGTTATCGATCGAGCGAAGTGGCGCAATAAAGGCGGTCGCGGCGACCTGGTGGCGGCTTCCACCAATCCCTTCACGTCGGCGTCGAGCAGCATACCTGGTACAGTATAGGGATGCCTCTTAGCGATCCCACGAATGTCTTGTCTCGCCATTCGCAGAAGCCCTTATCCTTAACTACGCTCTCGAACACCTCGTATGCTAGCATTCATCCAAATTCCATGCACGCTACGAGACACACCGTTCGCGAACAAGGCCCTCTGTCGCACCCTGTGTTTACGGGGGAACTACGAGTCTTTTTTTTTTTTTTTAATCCCCCGGCGGATGGGGAAAAATAAAGCTTAAGCTCACCACGGTTCCACGCATTTCCATACGTGTCGTGTGTCAATTTAACTGAGTCGGTTTTTTTTTTTCTAGAACCATCTCTATTGTTTTATGCTTCCAATGAGTATGACTACTCGTATGGCATCGTAAATGTCCTCGTTAAGGTGATACGATCTGCACCCCATAACAGACCGTAATTATGGGACGGAGGAGGTATACGTTTTTCAGCAGCTGTGGCATCTGCCTTCGCCCACCTGCCAATCGGTGGGGTAACGACGGGTACCCCGCCAGGATGCCCCGCTTCAGTTCATCTGACGCAAACTCCTCGCACCTGAAAGGATAAGGATAACACACATGACGCGGCCCAGCACGACCCGACGGAGCGGAAAGGAACTCAGACGGTCAGAGTTACAGTACGAATCTCTACCAACGCAAGGCACCACAAAGCAGTACAAAACACAAAAAAAAACAGGATGTGAGTTGTAAATACGAAACACAAACAAAACAGGGCGCGTCTATTTAATAGAAATGTACAAGGTTCCCCTTCGGGATGGGGTAAGGTTCCCCTGCGGGATGGGGTTGACTTGATATCCCGGGGGTGTCGCAAGTCGAAAAGGGGGAACACAGGCGTTCCAATGACATGTACACGTATGAGTTATTACTGTTTTCGCTGCTGCTGCAGTATGCTTCGTATTCCTGGTATGAGGTCCGACGGTGTGTGTTTGATTGTTGCATTGGACGTGAAAAAGTTGTGGTTCGATTTCGTGCTGCTGTGCACCAACCACACACATACACCGTAACTACTGGCACAAAGGCGAGAGCTTGGAGCACGGCTGCCGTTGTACCGCTGCTGCTGCACTGCTGCTGTACTGCTGTATACTGCTTTTGTGGCTGCGAGGCTGGGCGGCTGCTTTTGCAAAAGTAAATCCACCGCTCTTCTTGATCGTTTTGTGTGCCTATGACAGTACACACTCCACTCACACATACAGCAGCGCGCACACACACACAGAAGCACCGTCCGTGGCTGTCACACAGGAGTGCTGCTGCTGCTGCCTCGTAGCAGACATCAGAGAGGGTAAAACAAATTGGACTCATGATGTTGTACAGCGGGCAGCAGATTGGGCAGTAGAGCGGAGCGAATAAACAAAATGTGAGAGCGGAGCGAGCAAACAAATGTGGGGTTTTCCATGTCACCTACTCGGCTCAGCGAGGCGGAACACAACCCCTTGAAAAAAAGAGCCAGCTCAGCGATTTTGAATGCTCAGTGCACCGCCACGGAGCTCGGCAGGGACCCAGACATGCGTCATAATGTACCGACCGACCCCTTGCTTGCCCCGCAGCCGAAAGTGCGAGAAAAAAACCTCGGCCG
>JAYJMJ010000196.1:435493-446291 GCA_036873875.1 Laminaria ephemera | reverse complement strand
CCTCCTCCGCCCCCTCCTCTTCCTCCTCCTCCCTCCCCTCCTCCGCCCCCTCCTCTTCCTCCTCCTCCCGCCTCTCCACCTCCTCCGCTTCCTCCTGCCTCTCCTCCTTCTGCACATTCTGCGGTGGTACCCTCTTGCAAAGCCTCGTCTACCTCGCCACCACAGTCGGCGTAAACGCTGCTGCTGCTGCTCTGGCCTAACATGGACAAAATCAGCCGAGCGCCACCGCCATCTTCATCCCCAATGTCGTCAGCGCCTGTGACAGCGTCTCCCATGTCCACCCCGCCCAAAAGACAGGAGGGATCAAGAACAAAAAAGTTTTCCAAACTTTCCTCGACGTCAACAGCGACAGGGTCGATCGGGACCACACGACGAAGAGAAGGAAGTCGACTCCTTCCTGGCAATCGCGGTGGAATTCCTCCCGCTCTAGACACCTCAGCGTTAGCCCCCACGTCCTCAGCGACCGTATTGCACTGTTTTTCATCACCGCCTCTCGCGATAACTTCTACCGGATGCAATCTGACAGACCCTCCTCCAGGCTCAGCACGCACGACAATTGAACGCCGTCGCTGGCTATGGTCAAACGGCCGCTCAATCCCGCCTTTAGCCCCGCCACCTACCGAAACAGGCGCTGCTACAGCATCTCCCCCCCGGCGACACCTATGAACCGTGACCGCAAGGCCGGACGGCAACCACCCTAATCGAAGCCGCACTTCCCCCGCCACGTCTCGAGGCTGTCGCGGACGGAACCACCGAGCAGGTCTCACCATCGACAACGAACTGGTGGAAGCTTCTCGGCGTGGCATGCCCCATCCCCACCGTCTGCGCACGGTCGCAGGCGCGGCCGGAATCACCTCTCCCCGATCCAACCCCGTACCTTTGCTCGTTGCAGGTGCCACGCTATCAGCGCGAGGGTCCATCACGCTGGCGGCATCAGCACCGCCACCGAGGTTTCTCGCAACGGCAGCAATTCCAGGAGAGTAGAGCGGATACCGAGCCCAATCGTCCGGCGCCCCCGGCAGCTCTGCCCACGCTTCGCCCACAAGTTCGCCACCGGGGGCAAAAAGCCGGACTTTCGCGGTAACCTCCGGTTCCTCTTCTCGGTACTCTTCATCTTCCTCGTCGCCGTCTTCTTCTGTTAGCGTTCCCTCTCCTTCTGGGTCATCAACGATGACCGCGGCGCTACTACTCGCTTGGGTTCCAGGCGTGAAATCGCCTGCGGAGGTGGCTGTAGCAGCCATGACATTGCTTCTTCGTCGGCAGCGACGTCGACGAAGCCGGCAACGGCAAGCAAATTCGAGCTCAATGCCGTCGCCAATAGCACTCGGCATCACTTCCGCCGCGAGAAACGATCGCTTCTGGCCGTTCACCTATTGCGGTGGACGCACGGTCCAAGAATCGACACAAGCCGAACAGCGGCAAAACCGAAGAAAAACGAACGGGTGTTTGGGATACTTCAAGGATTCACACAAACACATGCCACATCGTGCTCAATGGAGAGGATTTGTCCCAAGACAAAAAACAAAGAGTTGATATTGGCGTCGTCAAATCGTAAAACGTCCATTCGTATCAGCCAAGCTCAAGTTGGTTGAGTCTTCACTATTCACCCTTACCAGTATATAACTGCACCCTCGGTTTCGAGACAAGCCACATGAAAAATAGGAGTAGGTTTACTTTTGAACTTGTACAAGGGTCATCCCCTGTAGAACTGCAACCACGTTCTTGGGACAAACTATTAGGAATTAGCATGGGGTCATTTTTGCAGCTGGCCAAGGGTCGTGTATGGTAATGCAGCAGGACCTATTATAATAGCAAATAATATACAGTAGTGGTATATGTCGGTATGTGCCAGCTGGATTTACCGACACCATACGTAGCGGCAACCGGCTCTACTCCGCGTACTGCCACTTCTGGTTGTTTCCATCTGTACCAAGCGATTTCACAGGCACTATAGCGGGCAACCGGCACTACTCAACCGGTGCAATAGAGGGACCACTACTGTACGGGAAAATGCCTAGGACGCCGATACTTACCTCGACCTCGACCGTTGTAGACCCCTTTGGCGTAGCAGACGCCGCCGCCAGAAGCTGCACCTCCGAAACAGCAACGCGAAACACCCCGGCGACGGTATCCTCGCCCAAACCACCCTCCTCTTCATCTTCCTTATCTTCGTGCACTGAGCCCGCACTTCCCCTACCTTCTCCTTTCTCCGTATTCGACCGCACCACACCGCCGTCAGAATCGCTCCCCGTCAACACCCCACGCCCATCCGTCGTGCCCGACCCGCGGCCTCCGCCTGTAGCCCGCGCTACCACCGTCCCGTACCCGATTTGCACGGTAAACGGGTCCAGCAGCGGGCGGGAGTCAGCGGTCACTAACCCTTGCCCAAGCCATGTCCGCTCTACCGCCATCAAGGCGCTCTGACCGCCACCTAGCAGCTGGGCAAGGCGTCGCGCTGGATTGACATCGGGCGCGTCCCCATCTTCGTCGATTCCCTTATCCAAGCGGAGTCTAGGGGAAGCGACGGCGGCGGCAGAAGTTCCGTTAACCTTGGCAGTAGCAGGCCCGCTCCCCTCGCCCCCGGCCTCGTCCTTGTATCGGTAGAAGCAAGGCAGCAGGGACGCACGCTCCAGCTGCATATCGACTGACTCCCCAGCGCCTGAGCTACTGACAGTGACCGCGCCAGACGATCGCAAAGCGAGGACATTCTTGCCGGTGTCGCGTCCCTGCTGTGCCGTCGGGTCCTGCATGAGAACCAAATCCACGTTAGTCCACTGAAAATCCATGGACAGAGACCTGCCCGAGAGCGCCAGGTAATGCCAGCCTGGAAGCATGAACACATCTTCGGTAGGGGTCTGCATCGTACCCTCCACGGGCGACGCGTTCCCAGAAGACAACCGCGTTGCGGCCCCTGTACCGTCCTCGTCCTCGGGGTCTCCCGAAACAGCCACCATCGTTAAGCTGTCCTCCGCGGTAGTATCAGCATTTCCCAAAAGAGCTCTGGAGGACACCGAGACTTGGGGAGACACGTCGAGCGCAGCGCCGGCAACACCAAGTGCGGCTTCGTCCACACCCGTGCTGGAGCGACCGATGCTCTCTAGTCCGCCGTCGGTCAAATCGCTTACCAGATCCGGACGGCCTGACGACAACGATGACTTCAACCGATGCTCTTGCTCATCGTGAAGGTCCTCAAGGGCGCGCTCAACGAGCATCTCGCTGTTGAGTCCGTCGAGATGGGAGAAAACTTGACGTAAACCACCGTGGGGGGCCTGAAGCTCGTCGTCGCTGCTATATTCACTCCCTTCCCACTCCCCTTCCTCCTCCCCCTCCCCTTCCCCCTCCTCCCCCTCCCCCCCCTCCCTTCCCCCATCCCTTGCCCCTTCCTTCTCCCCCTCCCTTTCCTCCCCGTCCGCGTTCACAGCGTTGCTTTCGCCGTCATCTTCTCCCCGTCGCCTCGCGTTCCCTTGCCATCCCACCGACGAAAAAGCCTCCATACGCTCGCTGCCCCCGCGCCTGTTCTCTTTTTCCCCAATCGCTTCCAGCGTCGCGGCCTTCTCCCTCCCAACACCCTCCCCCATCTGTGGGTCAGACAAAAGCTGTACTCCATTCCCTCCATTTGCAATCCCTCCCTCACCATTGCCGTGCAGGGTCTGTGGTTGCTCGGGGCCACGATCCCCATCCTCCCTTTCCGCGAGCCTTACTCGAGCGAGGGTGCGCTCGGGGTACTGCCCACCGGACGCCCAGCGGCGACGAAACGTGTCAGCCGCCGTCCTCGCCACGTCAAGCACCGGCGCGAGCAGAGTCCCCGCCTGCACATTACTACCGTGCCCTTCGAGTGCCATGCGGTAATCGCTCCACATTCGAAATGTACCGCCCACCTCCGGTAGTACACTCTCACTTTCACTCCCAACCCCATTATCTTCCGAGTTTTCTCGGTCCCTTAGGCCAGCGCCGCCACCACCTTGTGGTACCGTAACCGCTCCTATTGGGCCTAAGATGCACGTGGACCCGTACCCCAGGCGAGTCGCGGTAGCCTCGTCCAGCACAACCGGGTGCTGCATCGTGCCTCCGGACATAAGCCACGGTAGCGCAGGCTCGCCGTCAACTCCGTTCGCCGCTCGAGAGTGCATCCTACAAGGAAACACGGGGGGGGGGCATCGGGGCATGCCGGCGAAAAATAGCACAAAGCGAGAAAGTGCGTCGCAACAATAGTAGGCCGAGGAGTACGCGCTGGATGGTCACATGCGAAAAAAAAACTGTTTACTCGCGCCGCGGCTCAAGAATGTAACCTACAACGAAATAAGGGAGTCATCGGGGCATGCCGGCGTAAAATACCACGAAGCGAGAAAGTGTTTCGCAAAAAAAAACAGTTCACTTTACGTCAGCGGCTGTCGCTATGGTTATTTCATAAAAAAGAGGGTCGGGGAGTACACGCTGTACGGCTATTTACGAAGAAAGTGTGCACTCGCGCCTAAGGGAGAAACTCCCGAGTGGTCTGGCAGGCGCCATGTGCAAAAGAAGACAGATACCGCCCGAGAAACAAGCTAGACCCTGAAATGGGGCGAGTAAGTCTAACTGGGCACGGAGCAGGGCTTCGGCTGGAGAGTACTGCCTGTGTTGCCCTCGTTTTTAGGGTCCAGCAATCATACAGTACTATATGCTTCGTCTTGTTTTCTGGGTGCTTCTCGATCCGTCATAGTTTTTAGGCTCCAGTATTCATACATTACCAAATAAATCGTGTTGTTTTCTGGGCGTTTCTCGATTCGGTCAACATCAGACGAAGATGCTGCTCCCAAGCCGTGATCAATAGTGCGAGGGAGGCGCAGGAGCAGGCCAGCGGGGAGGGGGGGTGTACCGTGTCACCTCGGTCAGAGAATGGCGCCGGACGAGAACAGAGATAAAAACAAAGACATCTGCATCTCCTTCGTTCGCTGCCTATCACTGTGTGAACTCGGGTCAGAGAACGGCGACCGACTGAAACAGAGATAAAACAAAGACATCGATATCTGCAACTCCGCTGGACGAGAACAGAGATAAAAACGAGGACAACGACATCTACACCTCCGCTGGACGAGAACAGAGAAAAACAAAGACATCGGCATCTACGTCTCCGCTGGACAAGAACAGAGACAAAAACAAAGACATCGGCATCTGTTTATTTCGGTGGTTATCGACATACCGATTGAAGGCCTTAACGCCGACTCGACATCTCCTTCGCTCGCTGTCTATCGACATACCGATTACTGGCCTTAGTAGAGCATGGCGCTGGACGAGAACAGAGACAAAACAAAAACAGCGATACCTCCTTCGTTCGCTGCCCATCACCGTGTGACCTCGGGTCAGAGAATGGCGCCGGACGAGAACAGAGATAACACAAAAACGCCGACCCGACATCGCCTTCGTTCGCTGTCTATGTATCGGCGTACCGATTGCTGGCCTTAGTTCGGGCGATGAACATCCTAAAGCGTCCTTCCAACTTGCTAGCGAGCATCACTGCCTGCAGCGGAGACTTGAACGCCTTATCCTCCGGTCCGCCTCGGTCCTTGTCCGCCTGGCGCGACGCACACGATGGGGAAAAAAGAGACCCACTATGAACGTCAGCTCTCAAACAAGCATACCACGCTTCGGGAATCGCATACGATCGCCGCACGGGAGAAGGGTAGCGGCGACAACACCCATTGAAGAAATAGAAAGCTGAGTATCGACCATTCAATTGGTCGAACTCACATCTGACGTCTTTGAAATAATTTGTGTACACCATAGATTTAGTGCTGTTCATGTCGACGGCAGCCTCCCGTCACGCGTCCTCACGAAAAACAGCGAGGGGGCAACAAACTTCACGGGGGGGAAAACGCGCTCCTTTGCTCGCGCCCATCTTTTAAGCGGGATCATAATCTTGGAAACCTTAGGTAACCGCTTATGGCCGTGCCCTTTCCGCGAGAGTGCAGCAGGGAGCTTCCGACAGCTTGATCCCCACTCGTATACTCTAGGCCCTCCACGCACAGCTAGTACGGGTAGCTACGATACACCATCGTATTTGTAGTATAAAGTCACCACGGCACCGTAACGGTCCTTTGCTTGCGCCCATCTCCTGCAACGAACTCGCTGATTGTGAGCGTACCCACCTTCGCGAAAAGGCGGACCTCCACCTGACGAGCTATGACGGTCTCGACCATGATCTCTCGCAGGCAAGTGCTTGTTTCCCACGCCGACAGCAGCAGACCTTGTACCCTCGCGGCGTATCGGGCGAGTTCCTCGTACTGGCGTCATGCGCGTCGCACAGCGGTTCGGTGGACCGGAGGAGAGCCCGCGCCAATCACGGCGGTCAATGTCAGTGCGGTGATCAAAGAAATCCAGGAAATAATCAGCAACACAGATGTTAGTTGGCGGTCTAGTTTTGGCCCGTCAAAGCCTTTTTAGACTCAATATACTAGTTTTAGAGTAGGGAGTTCCTTGACGGCTGTCCGCCAAGGGCAGGAGTGCCCCATCAACCGATATATGCGCTCAGCAACACTCTTCATATAAAAAACTTGAGCATGAAATGAAGCCTGAAGCAGCCTCAGGATTAGCAGTACACCATGGTCGAGCAAATAAGCAACTTAAGCATGAAACGAAGCCCGAAGCAACCTCGGGATGAACAGTACAACAAGGCCTTGGTTGAAGCGCAGTAATCGACCGAAGCAGCTTTAAGATTAGCAGTACACCAAGGTCGATTGAAGCGCAATAATCGGCGCCCGCCTTGCATGCCGCTTCGCTTGTCTTTCGATTTTCCCGTGCGCGCGTCGTGCGTTGGTCCGTAACGGGAAGGGTAGGAGAAGAGAAAGGATGGCGTCGCGAACTTGACTGCTGAATCGCCGCGATTGCCCCAAACAATCAATTTTGCATCTTTAGTTTGCGTAAGCGTACACGTCGGCATTCCAACACAGTGTCCGACAAATGAATTGCTAACCACCGACACTGGACATGTTTTCCTCATGTGGTAAGCCAAGGGCTGGGCGTACAAAGATTTTCCTATTTCCTCATCTCCACGTCTCGACAAATGGTACATTGTAGAACAATCGTCCTGCCTGGGGGTCCGCCTCTCGAATGCCTGACATGAATTCAGGATCAAGCGGGGGGTTTGCCGGTGGCTCGTCCCCCATGTCCTCCAAGCGCCAGCCCCGAGCCTCTTTCCGCAAGACGAGTATGTCGCGGTACGACATATGTCGCTCGAGCGCCTGCTCAATGACACAAGGGTGATTTAGAAAAATATGTTTTTAACCGATAACGTATTTTTTGTGGCGAGACTTCGACAACACCGGATGGGTAATGACGCACGACGCACAACTCGCGGTAGTCGTGCACTTTGGGGGGCCGTCTTCAAGCGAAGTCGCAATGAAGCAACTCCCGCTCCTACAATCTACAAATGATCCCGACCAAGGTAAAACACGCCATAAAGTTGAGCCGGCATAGAAAGGTATTATACATAACAACAAAAAAAACTAGTTGGAGCGGTGGCCCACGCTCTGCGGGGTAAGCGCGTGTCGATTTGTTTGGAACGACCAGACAAGCCATCTTGCCACAAACCCCTTTGGGACTTCAAGGGGAAACCCTGTCGAAAAAAAGTGACTATTACAGTAGAATCGGCCACACGAACAGCGAACAGTCCGGGCTACGGGGTAGGGTGTGTGCCCGACGCGCAGCGCTAGGTGCTATACGACACGCGCACAGCATGTTAATACTAGTATATACTGCTGCGCGCTCTTCCTAGGCGGTTTGGATCGCACTTGTAGAGTTTTTGGTCGACATAAATGGACCCCAAAAGGGTGAACAACACCCGCAGACAGAGAACGCGTATGGTAGTCCCTACGGGCAACCATCGTAGGACTAAGGAGGTCAGAACCGACAATACAAGAGCACAGACCAGCGAATGGGAGGGGGGGGGGGGGGGTACATTGCTCACCTCAATCTTCTTCTGTCTGTCTTTCTTATCGGCGACCGTTAGTTTGGACTCTTCCTCGAGGGTACCAAAAGCCTCCCGGTACCGCCAGCTGTGGGAGGCTGAAACGGGCTTGCAGTCCAAGGCCGCCTAGGTTGGCGGCCAATGCCAAAACGACAGCAGCGGAATAGCGGCGGACGATGTTGGCCAGGCGGAACGATTTATTTTCTCCTTTTTTTCCTCATTACCGGTAGGGCACGCATACCGCTATCATGCAAGTTGCAACTGCCCCGTTGTATACCAAACCGTTGCGAGAGGCATCCAACGCAATCAATCAACTGCTACGACGAACCCCGATTTTTTTTACTTACCGAGAACTTCGCGCACTCCGCAAGTTCGGTTTCTACGCGACTTGGACAACAACAACAAGACCCCAATCGCGCTCCCGCACAAGAAAACCACCACCTTCAACAACTCCAGCGACGACCACACCTGCCAGTAGACACGTGTTACGATGGGGATGCACCTTATCTCGTTGAGGCTCCCCATTCGAGCAGGTCCATACCGACTCCAAAACGGACCCTATATACAAAAATTGGAAGTGGACACCGATGCACCATCCCATGGCCTAGGTATGCAACAAAATATGCTGTAAACATCATACCGACCCCAAAGCTGATTGTGATAAAAATTGAAAGTGCACGATGCACCGATGCACCATCCCATGGCCTAGGTACGCAACAAATATGCTGTAAACCATTCAACAACGATCCATACCGACCCCAAAAGTGACTGTGATAAAAAAATTAAGTGGACACCGATGCACCATCCCATGGCCTAGGCACGCAACAAAATATGCTGTAAGCCATTCAACAACGACATCGGCTAGTTCCTCAGTTGAGGAGACCAGTCAGCCAGCAATAGTTTGGCCAGAAAGTGCTACCCCTCTCGCAGCATGCGTCCGTACCTGCTCTCGAATGGTCGCTTTCCACGCGCTATACTTGTACGGGCAAAACGTGCCCAGGAGACTGAAGAGGAAAGTCCGCATCTGCAGAGGAAACACGACAAAAAAAACATTTGAGTCACGAGTCGAGGGGGCACCGTACAGGAAAACACCGCAAGCGGTTCATTGTCGTCCTTTTCTACTGTCGAACGCTGGGGCGGGCGGAAAAGGAGCCGGACAATAGTTCAAGCGGATCCCTCGTCCCTCCCAAAACGTGACTGCATTGCTCGGAGATACAACATTGTATCCCATTCTAGCACTCCAGGTGAACGAGCATTGAGCACAACCAAAAACAACGTGAAACTCTTGCCGGCCAGGCCAATGCGTTGAATATAGCTCTCAGCCGGCTCCCTGCTCCTAGCCCTGCACGTTCTTCTTTCTGCACGCATTCCGCTGGAATCGTTCACGGTGCATTAAAACCCTTTTTGGACGCATTAAAACACTTTTCGGACATTAGAGGGGAAAAATGACGACAAAAAACGACTATCACAACATCGGCCACTGCTTCGCTGGACGATGATGAATTTGGTGTCCGAACTACAACCAACTCAACGAGCCGTACGATGCGGCGGAAACATGATCCTATGGACGCTCATACCGCTGCGAGCTGACAATACCCGTAGACGGTTCAATACGCCATACTTACAACAACAAAACTGTCGCTATCTCCGAGTCCCAAAGAACTACTTATCTCCTCACCGTATAGCGAGGCAATGACCCACTACTCACGTGTAGGTTTTTGCTTAACTTTTTCCTGAGAGGTATTCTTCCGACCCCAGAGTTTTTTGGACGCCTGTCTTGTGACCACAGACTAGATTATGGCGATGGGTTAACGTGAGAACAACAACAAGGTACGCACAAATTACTCGCCTGGTTTGCCTGGAGGTTCGCCACGATGCCGGTAAAGTCCCCCTGCACCCTTAGACGCTTGCCCCTGCCTCCGGGCATGATCTCGCGGTTTAGAATTAGCGTCCTAAAGATGTCGGGGAACTCGATACGAAACGTGCCCTCCTCCACCTGCGGCGGAACCCCAGAAGAAAACGGTGGGCGTGGGCAACAATCACAACAACAACAGCAGCAACAGCAGCAACAAGAAAAAGAACAACAACAACAACAACAACAACAACAACATACACACGAAGAAGACAAGGAAGGACAACAACAGCAACATGTACAACAACAACAACAACAACAACAACAACAACAAGCGACGCATACTGCTGCGAACAAGGGAGATCAATGTCGGGCCTTCGCCTACGACGGGTCACTGTTTTCAGCATCAAAATTACGCCAGTCACACAAGCAACTGCACCCCCAGCCGCATTCCATTTTAACCGCGACCCTGCACTCATGTTTTGGGAACACTCTACTAGGAATTAGACTTGGAACAAAGTGCAGCAGAAAAAACTCCAGGGCCGCTTTACAACTGCGCTCACGTTTTCGAGACAAACTACGAGGAACAAGACTTGGAACAAACTGCGGCAGCTAAACCTCCGGCGCACCTGCACGAGCGTGCGACTGGTGCTTGGGTAGGGGGGGTCATCTTTGTGTTTTTTTTTTCAGCCGTCCGGAGCCACTCGGAAGAGTGACTACCCTATTTGGTTGCGGTCTTCCAGCTTTTATGCTTCTTGATTTTGGGGTATGCACTACCTTGGGATTCTTGTCATTTGTGCTGCGCCAACAAAACATAAAAAATCCTGTTTGGAGAGAAATATTGAGTCACTCTCCCGAGTGGCCTAAACGCGGTAGTGAAAATGGGGGTAGTCCCCTTACCAGACACTTTTTCGACATCGTCCCTAATATTCCGAATGTACGACTGAAAGGCATTGGATTTCCACCTCCCTTGCGTCTGAACTGCCCACGGGGACAGCCCCATC
>JAYJMJ010000196.1:421162-433349 GCA_036873875.1 Laminaria ephemera | reverse complement strand
AGCTTGCAAAGATGAGTTTCGACGAAATCCTAGATCTCACAGCTGTTGTGTATTTTTAATTTTTTTATAAAAATGTGAAGCAGCATTTCAAGCAAATTTGACATCACATTTTGAAGCTTCTTTGAGCGATCCCACTCTGTACCCAAACCTCTCTGTTTTTTGTCCTTTCGATCGCCCACCCCCATCGCACCCGCACCCATGCAAGTCGCACACAATTCCACACACAATACCACCGCATCGACAGTTCTTTCAGCTCCTCGCATGCTCTGTGGCCTTCAACTCGAACCTCATCCCTATGACGTACTATGTATCGTCGATTTTCGCCGTTATGGTGTTGGAAGCACCTGGGACCCAATTTTGGGAGGTTTTGCTTATTTTCGGCCGGATCTTATAGGAGTTGAGCGAATCTGCAATATGCCTCGGAAAGCTCTTGACCAGAGCTTTCGAATGAACCTACTTCCAGGGGACAGAACGCGTTGTGAAGCTCACAATGGTGTGTTGACCATCATCGCAGTTGGCACCTCATCGCACGCAAATCGTCATATCTCAACAGCACGGTGGTCTTACCGAAAACAATGGCAGATTTGGAAAGCTGCGCAGCACAGCTTTTGTATGGCATCGGAATTCCCCCCCATCTCCTGTAGGACCAGGCCGAAAAAAAGCAAAAATAAAAAATATTACTGCTTTTTTTTTTTTCCTACTTCAAGTCTAGCAATGAGATAAAAAAACTGTGGAGGAATTTGGTGAAAACGTGGGACGGGGACTGACATTTTTTTTCTCTCTTTTTTGGAACGCGACCCCCGTCAAGCTATGTGCTATAGATGAGCTGATTTTCCAGACGATGCAAGTTGTCGTGCCTTTGTGGTTAAATGTGGAGTTATGGCCGAGGTGTAAGGGTAAGGGACGCAGGGCATCGAGCAGCTGGGTAGCAGCACCGCTTCTTCCTGTTAAAATCTTCTTTATTTATAGCGAGAGCTGGAGAGATGCTCTTGATAGAGGAGTGAGAGGGGAGGGGGCTCCACTCGATAGCTATACGAGTTCCGCCCTCTCCCAAACTCTCCTCTGAGTTACACCTCTCTGATGAACGCCTAGATAACTTCCTATGCCCACCGATCGTTCTCCTGGTACAAGTACTCTCGTCTTATGGGCTATCTTCCCTAAGGAATATTCCTACCTAAGGAATATTCTAGTTTTACGAGAGTGCTCTGTTCTACGGGCTACCTTCCTTTCGCGGGATAATCCATTCTCCTTGAGATTATTCCTCCTGTGGTCATGAGACCACAAAACTACGGACCATCTTATCGATATCTATAACCCGTAAATACTGCGATTTATTACATTAGCCCACCCTGAATAGTCGTATATGCAGACCACAAGACGGTCGAAGGATGATGACAAAGTTCTTCCCAAACGACCGGAAAAAGGTGGTCGAAGATGCGGCTATTCGAAACAAAAGAAATGAGGCCATAGATTCCCCCACACCTCTTAATGAGGTCTAAACGCCACGAATAGGGCCATTCATTATATGCAGACCACAAGACGGTCGAAGGATGATGACAAAATTCTTCCCAAACGACCGGAAAAAGGTGGTCGAAGATGCGGCTATTCGAAACAAAAGAAATGAGGCCATATATTCCCCCACACCTCGAAATGAGGTCTAAACGCCACGAATAGGGCCATTCACTAAAAGTAACCGCTGACAGAGAGACCAAGACGAAGGCAGAAGATGACAGAAACTAAAACGAAGCCAAATAAGGAGAACGTAGCCAAAGCGAAAGCCAAAGAAGGGAACAGAAACCGAAGCGAAGGCTAAAGAAGAAGACGGAAACCGAAGCGAAGGCAAAATAAGAAGACAGAAACAAATTACTGGAGTCATTATGTGGGACCTAGGGAGGTACGAACGGGGGTCATTCACGGAATCGGGTAGGCAAAGTAGGAAACTCGCAAAACGGGACACTGATCAAAATCCAAAAATATATATGTCCGGTAGGCGCCATGCGTAGTCTTGTGGCTAAGGCCCTAGCATGGCAAACAGTACGTATGACGAAAGGGCCACAGGTACATTGCCATGAGAGCTGCTAGCACTAGGGGCCGCTAGGACCGGTAAACGGAGGGAACACCGTTGCGCCTTGGGAGGCCTGTTTGTGGTGGGGACAATACCAGCAAACGTAGCAAGGTAGTTACTTCAACAAAAACACACTCAAAGACAGGGTCGCCAAGAAGATCCGCGAGGAGATTGGCCCAATGCGTCCAGTTCGCAGTTCGGAATGGTCCATAGCGCGGGGCCAAACAGCTAGCGTGTGAATACCCTGCCTACAGGGGCGACATCGGAGTGGGGTCGTTCGCCAGGGGACAGAGGGACGCGTAGTATACCGAAGAAAAGCGAAAGAAAAACAACAGAAAGAGAAAAATTACGATCGTGACCAGCAAGCTCACGGGAAACTGAGCACAGTTCAGGAGAAATCAGCCGTGTCAGCAATACGATGGCCGATAATTCGGCGGCCGTGCGAGGCGGCAAGGCTACCGGGACCCTACATGGCAAACGTAAAAGAAACACGGGTGAGCTGAAGTTTCGATAAATTCATGGTTCGACGGCCGTCTGAAGCAGGGGCCGGCGGAACCATCGGTGGTCAGGATATAACCCAGGATACAACGTAATTATACCTGAGGCGCAATATCACCAAGAGTTGGTGGAAGGTTGATGAAGTACAAACACAAATGCAAATCACAATGTCACCACGATTCGGCAGCCTGAACTAAAGGAGGCAACGCGGAGTTGTGGGTGATAGAAAAAAAGGGGGGGCGGGAGTCGGGTATATACCGAACAACCCCAGCACTATACGACCTCGGATCGGTAGCCGTCACGGAGTGGGGCAAGCGGAGCCGGTGGCGATAGATGGAAGTAAACACACTCAAAGAACAAGCTGCTGATGACTGGTGAAGGATAACGATGAAGAACTACTCTAAGCTATTGTAGACTAACTAGAACCAAATATCTAAAACTAATCAATGCTAACCAGGAGGGGGAGTGGAAGCGGCAGGGGCTCCGCGGGACGCATCAGAGTTCCGCAGCACCCCCTCCCATTCCCATGGCGTTGAAGGCACCACGATCCGTAGACGGCGTTCCGAGTGGTAGTGTAACGGGCGGGCTGGAGGTCGATCTTGATCGGGCCGGGGTCGTCCAGGAACCGGATGATGTAGGAGCCACCCGGGGAAGGGTCCGGCGGGGTTCCCGAAGATGCGTCCGGGGGCGCGCGGTGAGCGATCTTGCCCAGCCACCAGAGGCCGTCGCGCGCCTTGCACCAGACGTGTGCCCCGGAGGGGAGGATGGTGGTGCTGAAGTTGCTAAGCCAAAGGTCGCAGAAGACCAGGGCGTAGCCGGGAGCGAGGAAAATTTGCCCTTGAGATCGTGACAGCTCGCGGTGTGCGGCGCCGATGCGCATCTGGCGGTGGAGGCGGTTTGTCAGTCGGTGTTGTGTCGGTCTTCCGGACCAGTGGAGTAGGATGTGGCGCCGGAAGTGTTGGAGGTCAAGCTCGCGTTCCCAAGAGGGGCTGAGAAGTCCTGTCCAGTGGGTCTCGAAAAGCACGGCGATAACCCCGCCGCGGCCGCGTACGAGTTGGTGGCCGGTGATCTGCTCGACCTCGAGGCAAGTGGAGGCGTGACATCGTCGTGCCCGAGTGGTTAAGGAATGGATTGGCAACCCATTGTGATTTCACACGCAAGTTCGTGTCCTGCCGACGACGCCACTTGTGAAGTCATGGCCGAGGTATAAAGGTAAGGGACGCAGGGTGTCGAGCAGCTGGGTAGCAGCACCGCGTCTTCTTGTTAAGATCTTCTAAATTGATAGCGAGAGCGCGGTAGGTGCTCTTGATAGAGGAGTGAGAGAGGAGAGGGCTCCACTCGATAGCTATACGAGTTCCGCCCTCTCCCAAACTCTCCTCTGAGATACACCTCTCTGATGAACGCCTAGAGAACTTTCCTATACCCACCGATCGTTCTCTTGATACAACAAGGACTCTCGTCTTATGGGCTATCTTCCCTAAGGAATATTCCTACCTAAGGAATAGTCTAGTGTTACGAGATTGCTCTATTCTACGGGCTATCTTCCTTTCACGGGATAATCCACTCTTGAAATTATTCCTGTGGTCATGAGACCAAAACCCTACGGACTATTTTATCTATATCTATAACCCGTTTGCGCTCTATTACATAAATAAGTAGTTTTGGGTGTATTTTACCTCTGTGTCGTGAGTTCGTTCGAATCTGGCCGAGCTCGTGTTTTTTTCGAGAACATTATTTTTCTTGAATAATAGGATATTTTTTTGCCAACCAACTTAACGAGTTCACGAATCTTATTCGTTTTATCAAGGATGTCATGGAGATGTATTTATTTTTCTAATCGACGATCGCAGTGAAACGTTGCGACCGTTCAAGTAAATCCAAGGTTACACCTGCTTCCACTATACTGTGATGCGAGTATCGACTATCGATCGATTCTTGTACAAGTACATCGCGGTATCTCAGTACGTAGTTCTCGCCCGCACACAGGCACCTTCCACACCATCCGACACACGATAACACCACATCGGCCGTACGTTCAGTTCCTCGCATGCTCTATGGCCTTCAAACCAAATGTTATTTCCATGATGTACGTCCCGTCGATTTTCGCGGTTAGAACGACTGCCGACTATCGATTGTACAAGCCCATCTCCATAGCAGTTCTCGTCGGTTTTCGCCGTTGCCGTGTACGAGTATCTACTATCGACCGACGCTTAAACAAGTCCACCGCACAGTAGTCTTGCCTTGGCCTTGGTCTGTATTCTGACGAGCAGCGACGGCGGCTCCGCTGTGCATGGATTCGGCAAGCTTCGGAGTGTCAGTGTCACTATGTGGAACACAGCAGTACATCATCAGTATTGATCGACCGGAAACGATAGCAATACAAGTAAGTGTTTGTGGGCTGACATTGTGATGCCTGTGGCATGCCCACACGGCGAGGGTAGCCTGTGGCATGTCCACACGGCGATGGCAACTTGTAGCATGCCTACGCGGCGAGGGTGTCTCTCGACACTGTATATGATTCATGCCCAGCATTACTCTGTAACATGGTGTCATGACCCTGTAAAATTGTGTCATGAGTTTGTAATATGGTGTCCAACCCGAGAATCGCACTCAGGATTCCACTTGGTCAGTGCCTCTGTGAGACGGCAATGAGTTGGTGCGAAGGGATGCAATGTGCAGCAGAAAGTGTGACCAGCCGCTTCCCGCACGAGGGGACAAGTGAAGGGAGAAGGGGGTACGTGAGGATATATTCCTTGGTGCTACTGATGCACCTAACCGCCCGAACTTGCGGCGTCCTATCCATCCGCCTGACCCCCATGTATGCCCACTTTCCCTCTACGAGCCGTATTACCACACCTTTGTCGAATGTCGCGCTTTGGCAGGAGGGCACAGGCCCACCTCAGACAGGTACTAGTCCGTACAACGGTCGCGCCCCTGCGACGCGCGCGTAGCCATATTCGTCTCGCAGAGGAGAGGTAATCGGCGTAGATATACCCTCTGCGAGGTAGCTCGCGGGACGCTACAGGTAGCCCCTGACTGAAGTAACGTCGCTTGCAAGCCCGTGCTCACCTGTGCGTAGTCCCGCCGTGGAGTCGGCTCGATTGGTCCGCACATGTTGACAACCCATTTACCTCGCGCCAGTCGCATATATCGGGGCCTGAAAAAATCTAGTTATGGGATACATGTACTAAACACACTCGCGCAATGTTGTATAGCAATGCAGCATCACACATGTCACAATGTAAGGGGTGTACCATATATACCAGATCCAAATCAGAATGTTTCACCAGTATCTGTCCTTCTCTGTCCTTCTGCTTGACTGGTTCAGGTCCCCTCTTACCTTCTTACAAAAGTCGGTGGTCGGCGACAATGTCCATCGATATACACCATTGCCCAATACAATGCCATGGTGGATATTGGGTTGAAATAGGCATTGCACATCGTCGCAAGACACATGCTACGATAGAGGCGCACCAGCTTTTTCTGAATCTCCTCGTTCGAGGAGCTCTGTGCTTCACCCACAAACTGATTTTGTGTTCGTACACTAAAAGTGCAACCCGATGGACAAAACCATGACCTAGGTATACAAAAAAATCAGGTTGCGAAACAAGAATGACATCCCGACGATTTTGAGGTAAGGAGCCCCGTTTTTCGGAAACAAAACCGTCAATAACTGCTACCTCTATCGTAGCACGCGTCGCGCGTCATATATAGATTGGAGGACACATGCTACGGTAAAGGTGCATTATTATTTTTCTCAGGTTTCTCACTTGAGGAGCTCTACACCTCACCCAAAAATTGATGTTGAGTAAACGGAAAGAGCGACCCGATGAACAAACCCATGGCCTAGGTATGGTAGAACAATCAGATTGCAAAACAAGAATGACATCCCGACTATTTCGGGGTTAAGGAGCCCCGTCATTTAGAAACCAAGAAGCCGAAAGTGCTACCTCTATCGCAGAACGCGTCGGTTACACGACACCCATATAGGTTGAGGCAACAGCCTGTTGTGGAAATACGCCCGGAAAGTCTGTTGTGGGTGGCAATGGTTATTGATGGACACCATTGCGTGTCTGTTGCTGGCGGCAACAACTATTGATAGACTACTTGATGTATTGTTCAAACACTGCCTATCGCAGTTGCTTCCCTGCCATCGGTCAATATTCAGGACAACAGGTATTTATGGACAACTTTGCTTTCCCGTGGTTACGGCAATGCCCAATTATTGTGTCCATTGCCCCAAATATATTGTTACCGCGACACTGTCTATCGATAGACAATATTGGCAGTGCTCTTATTCTGTTCATATTCTAGATCTGCCGACATCTACGTATCTATCTATATCATTAAATGCTGCTATTCTCTCTGTCTGTCATCATGGTCTCGCCATCCAGAGCGTTTCAGTCCCGCCTCTCGGCATGGGTGGGGAGGGTGGGTGGCACAACCAGCAGAACGCCGGGTCTTGTGCCGCGCCGAGCCGTGGCCGTGGCGTGCTGAGCATTCGCGACAATCCTTAGGCAGTCCTGAGTCCTGACAGCCATCAAGCCATCCTTGCTGCTGAAATACAATTTTGATTTACGATTCTCGCTGCTGAGTGGCCTATCAAACCTCTGCCAGGCGCCGCTGGTTCTTTTCTAGAAGGTTGGTGCTGAACATAAATATTCCAGCCTATAAATTCATCGAGGTTCCGCCCCAGGCGAGAAGGATAGGGTCCCATCACCGGTTCAGGAATCTCTCCATATCGCTACAACTCCGACCAACCGGGGAAGAAAACGGCGATCACCCGTGTCGACACCGCCCCACAGGATATGGGAACCCCGATCCCATCGGCTGATCGCTGATAGGTTGTGGCTCGTGGAGCCAGCGGCGCCAGGGAAGGATAGAGTCCCATCCCCAGATCAGAATTTCCTACAAGCATCTACAACTCCAACAACCCGGGGACAAAAAACGTGATCCCCCGGGTCGATAACGCCCCGCACGGTGTGCAAACCCCACCCCCATCAGCTGATCGCTGATTGGCTGGGGCTCATAGAACCAACGCGCGGGGAGAGTGGCCCCTCGGGACAACGTCGAGGTCCCGCCGCACCTGGGGGGGATAAGGTTCCATCTCCGGATCAATAAGCCTTTCATGCATCTATAACTCCAACAAATCGGGGACGAAAACAGTGATCCCCCGGGTCGATACCGCACCGCACGGTGTGGAAACCCCACCCCTATCGGCTGATCGCTGATTGACTGGGGTTCATAGAGCTAGCGCGCGGGGAGAGTTGCCCCTCGGGTCAACGTCGAGGTCCCGCCGCACCCGGGGAGTTTCGGGTCCCATCTCCGGATCAGAAATCCTTCCAGATATCTGCAACTTCAACAGCCCGGGGACGAAAACAGCGATCCCCCGTGTCGACACCGCCCCACAGAATGTGGAAACCCCGATCCCATCGGCTGATCGCTGATAGGCTGTGGCTCGTGGAGCCAGCGGCGCCCGGGCAGGATAGAGTCTCATCCCCGGATCAGGAAGTCTTCCAAGCATCTACAACTCCAACAACCCGGGGACGAAAAAAGTTATCCCCCTGGTCGATACCGCCCCGCACGGTGTGGAACCCCCACCCCCATCAGCTGATCGCTGATTGGCTGGTGCTCATAGAGCCAGCGCGCGGGGAGAGTTTCCTCTCGGGACAACGTCGAGGTCCCGACGCACCCGGGGGGGGGTAGAATCCCATCCCCGGATCAGAAATCCTTAGATGCATCTACAAATCCAACAACCCGAGGACGAAAACGGTGATCTCCCGGGCCGATACCGCCCCGCACGGTGTGGAAACCCCACCCCCATCGGCTGATCGCTGATTGGCTGAGGCTTATGTAGCCAGCGCGCGGCGAGAGTTTCCCCTCGGGACAACGTCGAGGTCCCGCCGCACCCAGGGAGGATAGGGTCCTATCCCCGGATCAGAAATCCTTCCATACATCTCCAACTCCAATAGCCCGGGGACAAAAACAGTGATCCCCCGGGTCGATACCGCCCTGTACGGTTTGGAAACCCCACCCCCATCGGCTGATCGCCGATTGGCTGGGGCTCGTAGAGCCAGCACTCCGAGAGTTGCCCCTCGGGACAACGTCGAGGTCCCTCCGCACGCGGGGAAGATATGATCCCATCCCCGGATCAGAAATCCCTCCACTCATCTACAACTCCAACAGCCCGGAGAAAAAAACGGTGATATCCCCTGGGTCGATACCGCCCCGCACGGCGGGGAAACCCCACCCCGATCGGCTGATCGCTGCCTGGCTGGGGCTCATAGAGCCAGCGCTCCGAGAGTTGCCCCTCGGGACAACGTCGAGGTTCCTCCGCACCCGGGGAGGATAATATCCCATCCCCGGATCAGAAATCCCTCTATTCATCTACAACTCCAACAACCAGGGGACGAAAACTGTAATCCACCGGATCGATACCGCCCGCATGGTGTGGAAACCCCACCCCCATCCGCTAATCGCTGATTGGCTGGGTCTCATAGGGCCAGAGCGCGGGGAGAGTTGCCCCTCGGGACAACGTCGAGGTTTCACCGCACCCAGGGACGATAAAATGTCATCCCCGGATCAAAAATCTGTTCCTACATGTACAATCCCAACAACCCCCGGACAAAAACGGTGATCCCCCGGGTCGATGCCGCCCCGCAAGGTGTGGAAACTCCACCCCCATCGGCTGATTGGTGATTGGCGGGCGTGCGTTAGACCTGCGCACTGGGGACTGTGGAATATTCCTAGACCACGACTAACAAGTAGCGGTAAAAGGTGTAATTCATACTGCTGCAGTAGTAGTATAGTTGTAGTAGTAGTGGTAGTAGTAACAGTACGAATGTTTCCCCGTGGCGGAGTACTATTCATGGGCCACCCAGAACTTAGTGGTGCTGCGCCATGAGTGACCCATGGGTCACCAATGAATTAGTGGTACTAACTCATGGGTCGCCCATGGGTCACCCGTCCGTCACTCGTTACTTAGTGATGATAGCCCATGGGTCACCCACGGGTCACCCATGACTTTGTGGTATTAGCCTATGGGTCACCCGTCGGTCGCCCATGACTTAGTGGTAATAGTCCATTGGTCACCCATTGGTCGCCCATGGGTCACCCATGGGTTAGTGGTACTAGCCCGTGGTTCACCGATGAGCCACCCATGACTTAGTGGTACTAGCCCATGGATCGCCCATGGATCACCCGTTCGTTGGTTGCTCACCCGTGGTGGGTGGCCCAATGGTTACCTGTGGGTTGCCCGTGGGTCACCCGTAGGTCGCTCATGGATCACCCATGGGTCACCCACGGATAGCCGTTGGGACAGCCATGCATGGGTCGCCCACGGGTCGCCCACGGTTCACCCATGACCTAGTGGTACTAGCCCATAGAGCACCCATGGGTCACTCGTGACTTAGAGGTACTAACCCTTGGGTCGCCCATGGGTCAGCCGTGGGTCATTCATGACTCGGGTGCTAGTCCATGGGTCACCCATGTGTCACCCGTAACTTGGTGGTGCTAGCCCATGCGTCATCCGTGGGTCGTCCATGGGTCGCCCATGACTTAGTGGTGCTAGGCCATGGGTCATCCGGGGGTCACCCATGACTTACTTGTTCTGGCCAATGGGTCGCCCATGGGTCACCCGTGTGGGTCACCCCTGACTTAGTGGTGCTAGCCCATGCGTCACGTGTGGGTCGCCGAAAAGTTTGTAGTAATCGCCCGTGGGTCACCCATGGGTCACCCATGTCTTAGTGGTACTGGCCTATGGGTCACCCACCCATGACTTTGCGGTACTATTAACAGCCCATGGGTCGCCCATAGTTCACCGGTGGGTCACCGATGACTTAGTGGCGCTGATCCATGGGTCGCCAGTGGGTCGCCAAAGCCATGTTGGCAACGGGCCACCCATGGGTCACCCGTGTTTCACCCATGACTTAGTGGTACTGGCACATGGGGCACCCATGCATGAGTCACCCATGACTTTGTAGTACTCGACCATGGGCCAATCGTAGTAGGTCACCCGTGGCTTAGTAGTACTAGCCCAGGGTCGCCCATGGGTCACCTGTGGATCACCCGTGACATTGTGATATTAGCCCACAGGCTTGCCGCAGTCAGCAATTGGTTTTGTGGTTCAATCGAAGACGATAAGTTACTTGTTGTGGCTTTCAGGGGAAATTGAAAAGGCTACAGTAGTACATACGAGGTACCAGGTATGCATACAGTGAGTAGTGTATCTGTGCGTATTATGTACGTAACTGTACCTGGTATATATAAACTACCCTGGTATAGATTTTTTATTCATCACATTTACTTTCCAGCTCAACTCGTAAGAGGTTTTACCTTCAGCGACCTTCTGGACAAGCCGCGGTCACAGGTGTCTTCCTTTCTCCCCCCCGGAATGTGCCTTCGTTTTCATCGCGCATAGAGCTCAGCATTCCCACTAGTTATCGGCTATTTATGCTCGTCGATTTTCATCGAATATTGCTAACTCACGCTCTCACACGTTCCGCTATTAATACGAGTAATCATTTTTTACGCAAGAAAAAGTCCCTACGAGCACGAGTATGTGCTCGGGAGGGTTTGAACCAACGACATTGACTTTAGTAGGGACGATATTCACCTACTACACCGGGGGCGACGGGTACTGCACATTAGTATTGCAGTTTGTACAGGTCGTTGTGTCGCTGTGGAGGGTGAAGGGCGACTATTTGCTTCTATCCGTTTGTGCAGACTGTCGACTGCCGACTGTCGTTGCTTGGGACACACCCACACGTATCCCCCGCCAGGTTTACCTATGTAGCAGCTCCCGCGTCATCACCATCTACCAGTGTATGCTGGGTGATTTGTTTGAGTTCATGTGCACCCACCTGCAGGTTCATTCGCTCGATATATGTCAGGTGTTGGGAAGCTCGATATACTGGGTGATGGGCATTACCGCGTTTCTTCGCTTTCGCCCGTGGGCGTGCCCATGGTACCCCGCGGGCACCCGCGGCTGCCCATGCTCGCTCCCACGGGCGACCCCAACATCCCAGCTTATTTCCCATGGGAACTAGCGGGCGCCCGTGGGAGGTACCGCGGGCGCCCGAGGGCGCCTGTCAGTAATCCCGCGGTATCCTGTGTGTGCTCCCGCCATGGGGCTCCACATATGATATCTCATGTTAGTTCCCGTGATATATATCATGGAACTCTTCACGGGTGCCGGCGGTAGTTGCCATGGGCACCCGCGGTCGGAATATCTCAATGCTAACCCTAAACATACATGTGTACGCAATATACTCCGGGTTAAGAAGCTGTAGTCCCACGTGGTAGGGTTTATATGGAGTGCTTTCACCCCAACCCTAACCCCAACCCTATGTTATAAGGCTTAGTTTGGGTAGGCAAATGGTTAACCTTTTACCAGTGTCCAGTGGTCAAACGGACTAGTACCCCACTACTAATATCTTACCAAATGGCGTCGTCGACAGACCATGGGTTTTTGGGTCGTGAGTTCGAATCTCACCTTCCGCCAATAATAAACGCTTTTACGACTTTCCCCATGTCGACTTTGAAAAACACTCTCCCCGGTATCCCCAGGAAATGGAACCGCCTGGATATTGATATGTTCGCCCGTATATCCGGCCGACTTGCTAT
>JAYJMJ010000196.1:405719-416900 GCA_036873875.1 Laminaria ephemera | reverse complement strand
GCATGAAGGGTGAGCTGCATCCTACTAAGAACCGCTTGTGAGGCGGACTTCGGCACCTTGTGCGTACTTTCTTGCATATGGATGACAGCGTCGAAAGGCTTGATTGATTTTCCGGTCGTGGCCGCCTCCAGCGGCAGCAAGGGGTATACTATGGAACTGTCTCGTGGGTGCCTGACCATATACACACTACATGATACAATCGTTATCCTTGTGCGGTGTTAAGGTTCTCCACCCCGTACAACATGATATAGCTCGACCACCATCTCGGTTACCGCCGGGGAGAGGGGAGGAAGAAAACGGCATGATCGGCAGGACTGTCGCTGGAGCGGGGGAAGGAGGGGGAGGGGGAGCAAGGTCCACGGCCCGGACGCCTCACGTCGGAAAAAGGTTCAGGGTGAGTGGCGGTCGGTCGAGCATCTCCCAGTGGGGCGAGCGTGGAACCACCCGGCGTCTGAACCCTTGGTTCATGGAAGTGGATGGGAGACACGCCCCCCTTTTGCCGCCTGGGGCCGAACCGGGTTCTCGGCGTGAAGGTCGTCTTTCTGGGGGAGGGGGGGGGGGTGGGGGAAGCACTCGACCCCGGCCCTCCCCAGGAGAGGCTACGGGAGTGACGCGGAGCCCAGGGAGAACGAGCGGATGAGCAGTGGGCTTCCCCTTTCATTGCCGGGGGGGGGAAGCTCCGGGGTCTCAAGATGCCCGTCGTGCCGCGGGCTGCGTCGCTCGGATGGGGCTTCTGAGGGGATACACGCCGGCAAGAAGCAGCACGGAAGCAGGGCGATCCCTCCTAAGGACGTTGACAGCCGTGGCCTAATCGCAAGGTTTCCCACTCCGCTGCCTCCTGGCGCCGCCCCCGGCTCTCGGGAGTCGCGGGCTGTCAGTCCTTTATCAATGCCCCCCCGCCCCCCTTCGGGGAGCAACAGGTGGCCAGCGACACCAAGAGCGATCCCATGGAAGTTGACCCGGTTCGAGAGGAGGGGCTACAGGAAGCTCGCATGCCCCATCGGGGGAGAGCTCGGGTGGGGGGGAGGGGGGACCGCCTCCACCTCGGACAGGGGGGGAAGGAAGGGCAGCGAGCCACCAGGCAGTCACAGGGCGCCTCGCCTCGGCAACCGCCGACGGTGCGGCTGGCGTCGCCGGTACCTCAATTGGGGCCGGTACCGTCCCCGCCGGAATCATCCCCAGCACCTTGTTCAGTACTTAGCTGGTGTGACAGGGCAGGCTAGGATAGGTTCATAGATGGACGCTCATGGTGGTAGGATACAAAGGGTATGTAGAATCGTGTAGGCATGAAATACTAGAGGAAACATCAAGTCTCAGAACAGGAACCTCTCGAGCATGAAAATGAAAAAGAATGTTGTCTCTGCGCATTTCCCCAAACCGTTACATAACTATCTCGTACACCGAGTACACCCAACACACCCCTGCCGTCACAGCCGAAGCGGGAGCCCTAGCGGTCACCAGCGGCAACGGAATTGGGACCGCCTACGACGCCTACCCCCCTACTGGGCCGGGCGAGAAATCATGTCGGAGAGTCTTCGCCGTCGCTGCCGGAAACGCCATCCCCGCCGCCAGGAATTCGGTCGCCGACACCGCCGGCTCAGCCGAGGGCGTCTTATGAGGCTTCTTCGTCGATGGGCACGCCGTCGATAGCGGACACTTGACTAAGACTTCGGTGCCGATGACACTACCACTCCCGTTACTGACAGTGCGTTTGCCGGTCCAGGAGACGGGCTCCTCGTGCCCGTCGCAGCCAGCCACGACGGAGACTCCTCCTCTGACCCCTACGTCAGAGGGTCTGTCGCCCACTCCTGGTGAGGGGCTGCCCATGTTTCCACAGCCACCGCCGCCGTCGCCGCCGCCGCCGCCGCCGCCGCCGCTGCCACCGCCCCCCACGACGCCAACGGCGCGACCGGTGGTGCTCGCGCCGCGCCCACAGCGGCCTCGATCAACGGGGCAGCCCCAACCACCGCCGCGGGTTCGAACGCCGCGACCTCCACTGGCGAGGCAGGTGTTCCCACCATCCCGATCATCGTCGACGCCACAACCGCCGCCAGCTACTTCACCGTCTGCCAGGCCACTCCTGCTGCCACCGCCGACACTGCCACGACCACCGACGCGTGCTACGATAGAGGTACACCTTAATTTTCTGAGGCTTCTTATTTGATGAGGTCCATACCGAACCCGAAAATGGACCGTGATAAAAATCGAAAGCGCAACCCAACGAAAAGTCCCATGGCCTACGGTAGGTATACAACGAATGATAGTGTAAAAATCCAACGACATCGTAGTTTCTCAGTTGAGGAGCCCCGTCGACCAGAAATAGCTTGAAATAGTTTGGCCGAAAAGTGCTACCCTTATTGTAGCACACGTCCACCAACGCCGACAACTGCCCACCCCTCGATGCCCGCCCCTCAACAAGGGCGCTACTCTTAATCTTTTTACTACTGCAAAAAATGGTCCCACGCTAATTCCTATTATTTCGTCCCAAAAACGCGGGTGCAGTTCTAAAAGAGTTAACGCCGAATGTGATCCTTGCGCTCGAATGCCACCGCAGTCAGCGACCACGAACGTCAACGCAAGAAACCGCCGCCGTCACCCCCATGGTCAGCATCGCCGATGCGCCCAGAGAGAGGGGGGCTAAATTAGGATGCACCGAAATATTGCTTCGTGTGCTACGAGGCTTCGGCGATTCCGATGGTCCATCTAGGCAGCTGCCCTCACCGACTCTCCACCAGCCGTGCCATGCCGCACTCCACGTCAGGGCGGGGGGGAATATGTTGTCCTGTGTGTTGGACGACCGTGACAGTCGACGAGACCAACAGGAGGGTGCCCCTGCAGCACAGCGATGAGGTTATGGTAGAGGCCCTGACGGTCGCGCGACGAGCGGTGCCGGCTGAGGGGGGGGTAGGGGGGGCACCCACCAGGGCCACATGGAGCGAGAGGAGGGTGTTAGAGGTACACCGTAACCACTGAGCTAGCAGTCAGCGCTGACGGCTAGCTAAGTGGTTATGGTGTACCTCTAACAAAAGCACAATCTGAGGTTCGCCGGGCTGCTAGGCGTCTGGCCTCAGTGTTTCTGATGTATCTTTAACAGACGGGGGGGCAATTGACATGCAGCATTTTGCCACGGGATGGTGGAGGAGACCACCTTGGTGCACGTGTTTTGCTTGTGCGACGTGCACCGCTGTCGCACTCCAGGCTTCGTTAAGGACGCAACCCCCCCGAGCCATGCCCAATGGGGCACGCTATGTCGCGTCTCCGAATCCGGCTTTACATACGGGGCGCCGAGATGTGAATCTACGCCCCCCTCTTCAACATATTCTTAGTCTCGGCAAGGCGGTGAATACGTTGACACGACGGAATGGCGAGCGAATGGCGAGCGAAAAGGGGCAGGGTCACCGCAGCTGAGCACCTCCTGTTGAGCGGGTCTAACACCCCATCGAAAACTGCAAATTTGTTGCAGAGTGTCACGGAGAGAGGAGAGGAGGACACTGTAGGAGACTGACGCGGTAGCATCTGCGGCAACCACAAGTGCAAGCGCCGTGTGGGGTCTGAGAGGAACGAGCACATACACGGAGGACAATCAGTAGGGTTGTGAGTTGGCTGACTACATGTCGCTGACTAGTTGTTAGTTGGCTAGGTTTTGCAGTTATTTGCGTGGCGATAATTTTTGCGGGGTTCTGCGTCTTTGCATCTGACTGGTGCGTTTGTGGTTTGCAATGTGTTTTATATCGAGGAAGACTAACTTCAAGTGGTTGGCTTACTTCGCCACCCAACGAATCACTAGCCGTCAAGTCCAGTCAATTCACAGCCCTAACAATCAGAGGTTTTCTTTCTCCCGTTGGCTCGCTCACCCACAGTGCGATGGGGAAAACGAAGGGGGGGCAGTCGACAGGGGAGGCGACCGGTCTGGGGTAGGTATACAGTGGTTGAGATGGATGCTTCGAGTACCAACAGCCGTGTTCATTGTGCAAGGACAAGATTTCGTTTGGCCAAACCCGTAGCCCTCCGGCGCGTCGTCTAGCGGACACTCCCTTCGTTCCATCATATATCTCCCCCCCCGGCCTTCTCGTGCCCTGCGGGGGGCTGAGAGATGACACGACCAACGTCTGGGTGGAGCTGGATTAATTTACTTTTAGAGGAAGGACTGGCCCGCCCCGTCGGAGAACGTTCCACCTCGCGGAAATATTGCCGAGGATTTTTCACCTGGAGTATGCCCGTGCTACCGAGTGGAGCGCCTATCAACAGCGACGCTTAGTGACACTTTGGCGATCAGTAACGTAGGGTACGAAGGACGCCGCGAACCAAGGCGAAGGCGGTCAACGTGTGCAAGGAGAGAGGAGAGAGGAAGCTGAAGCATCGTGTGCGTACTGCGGTCGGGCTCTAGACGACCCTGCTGGGGAGTCGGAGGACAATCATATACACTACGGGTACCCAGTACGTGCCCCCACGGAGGACTAGTGCGTGACCGCTGCTTGTTGGAGCGTGAGGAACGCCCCGCGAGCGGGCATGCCGACCCTAGGCGTTACGCTGCGTGCCGCTCGGAGTGGCTGGGAGGAAGCCGATCTCTTCACCCTGCGGAGCCAGCTAGCGGGCTACTCATGAACGAGCCGTGGGGGAGGTGGGCGGCGGTGAGGGGCGCCCTGCAGTTCACCAACCTCCTTAAGCGGGGCATCCCTGGACCGGAGCTGGTCAATTACGTGACGACCAGTATTCACAGTACACTCGAGCTCATGGTGCGTGCCCTTGGGAGGAGTCCAACTTCTTCGTTCCTCCTGTGCTCCCGGTTCAGCGATGCGTTGGGCACGCCTCAGGGTGCTTATCTCGATTTTGCCCATCCAAGCGAGGCGAATGGGAAGTGGCTGCCGGTCGCTGCCGTGCGCCGCTCACTGCCTTCGGGATCTGACCGCAGCACATATTTCTTCGGCTACCAAAGCTGAGGCTCTACATTGGGCCTCACGTCCACGAGTACCTGTCGGGCCTCGACGACTACCGGGAGAACCGCCTAACGAGATGGCCGGGGGGGAGGGGGTGGGGGGTGGTAGAGGGAGCGAAGCTGGCAGAGAGGGTAGAGACAGCGAGGGAGGCGGAGAAGCGGAACCCGGCGGGACGCGAGTCAGCGGGAAGGCGGAGAAGGAAGAGCGGAGAGCCGAAGCCGCGGAAGGAGAGGAGCTTCAGGGCACGGCGACGGGCCGAGGTTACCAAACAGCGTTGCTTCACCTGGAGGACCCCCCAAGGCGACGGGAAGCAGATCTGGGAACGGGACGCGCCCCGGCGTCTTCCCACGCGACACCTTGGAGACATGGCGTGCGGGGTCTGCCGTGTAACGCTCCAGCGCGGGCACCGGGTGGTACGTCTGGCATCTGGATAAGGACGCCACGTGCTCCATGCGCGCTTTATGGTGGAGGTGCTCGTGGGCGACGTGGCACCGGCACCACTCTGGTGTGTAGAAGTCAACTGTAGAGCCCGGCACACGAGACGGGATGCATTGGAAGCAGTGATCCAAGCGGACCCGGGTCTTCGCAACCGGGCCGCGCAGATGGAAGAGAGGGTCACAGGCGACGCGGACCTACGCAGTCAAGGGCTGTGGTACGGACAGGCCCATAACAGCCTGGGTGTAGGACCACCATTCGAGGCCGTTTACCTGGATGATCTGTCTGCAGCAACGTTTTGCTATAAGGAAAAAAGTGAAGCCGCAGACGGCAGGCGCACACGCGTGCCTGAGCGTTCACGTGCTTGGCATCATCAACTACGCCCTGAGAGAGCACCGGCAGAATTGAGACTTGGCGACGTCGAAATTGCTCCTGCGGGAGATTAGGCTGTGGTGCATCCTGCCGGCCATGTTGCACTCATCGGACGACCACACCACGACAGAGGTTCGCGTTGGCAAAGAGCGGCGAGACAGTCCTCCTGCTCCCGTGGCTGATGGCGTACACGAGGCGAGCGGACACAAGGCAGCGGGATGCCACCGAAGAAACTTCGGAGGAGACAACCCTCGAACGTGCGTGGTCGGCGTATCGTTTCCTGGAGGGGTGAAAATAACAGCAAGCACCCTTCTGGCAGAGTCGCGCTCGGCAGGCAACGAGGAGCCGTGGGCTACGCTGGTGGCCAAAAATCCCGCCCGAAGACCACGCTGCCGTTTCCGTTTCCACGACCGCGGCGGCCGCAACGCTGGCGAGCGCTACCGAGGTAGAAGGAAGTACTTCCACCTGGCCCCCGGATGAAGAGTGCGGCGCGCAGGTACTCTTCGACATCAGCAGCTACCACAGCCCTCCAACGGGCCCGGGAATGATTGTCGTCAACGATTCGCGCACTTCCGGTTAATCATCCACACGGAAATCGGGCAGGAGAAGTTGGCCCGGGGCATGACAACATTTTTGAGGAGAGTCGTCGACGAGCCGGACGCGTTCCCGTGCTCCCGCCGGAGTTCTGGCAGCTCTTCTTGCAGTCCAGCCTCACCGCGTTGGGGGGGGGCGTCGACCGGTTTGCGTTGGCATGGCGTGGGGGCGGCTGGTTGCCACGGGGGCTATGTGGCAGTGGCGGCCGCGGCTGGAGAAGGTCCATCGCGAGGGGAGGCAGTTTGGGGTCACGGTACCCGGAGCGGTGGAGCACGTGAGACTGAGGGTAGAAATGCTACACGAGGAGGGTGACTGGCTCCTTCTCGCCGACTGCTTCAACGCCTACAGCACCGTTAACCGGACGGTGGTGCTTGCGGAGGTGGTTAACTACTTGCCAGCGCTCACTCTGTTTGAGGTCAAGTGCTGTAGTGCGAGGCCAGCGAACGTGTTATTTCGGATGGACTCCGGGGAGACCCGGACGCATCGCTTATTCCAGCGGGGTCCAGCAGGACCCTATGGGGCCGGCGATGTTCTCCTTAGCGTTGCGGCCGGGGCTGAAGCGTTTCCGGGAGGAGTTCGAGGGACAGGGAATAGAAGACTCCGCGTCCATGGTCGGCATATCTCTCGGCCATATGGGGGTCACCACCAAGATCGTCAGAGCTATTACCTTCCTCAGGCGCGATCTGTCGGTGCTACCCCGGAAAGGGCACGCCCCGACGGCGGTGGGGTTTTGTTTGCTTCTGGAAAATGCCGGCATCCGCAGCGCTGAAGAATCGCCGTCCGGATTGCTGGAGAAGGAGTGGTGACGGTGGTGGGCGTCCCGATCGGCACCGGAAAGTGTCTTTTTTTAGTGCGCGTTAGGGGTAGTAAGGGACGGGGGCGCGGATTACCTGGCGCGTTGCCTCGCATGCCAGACGACCAAGCAGCAGTCCTAATTGCCATCGAATTCCTCTGGCAGAGAGCTAGCAACCTTGAACAGGTCATGGATACGGTTCTGTCCCTCGAAGCATGCGGGAGGGCAGAAAACGGGGCGCAGTGGGCATATGAAAAAATGGGCATAATATGCAAAAATCCCGAGCTACTGGGAGCGGCAGAGACATGACCCTTGTTCTTCCGGGAGGGGTGTCCGGGTGGTCGGTCGAAGTTGAAGCCCCATCAGCAAAGCCCGTCCGCGCCTTTGTAGGGAGGGGGCGGGGAGGGAGGGAGGGAGGGAAGGTTACTACAGGGGGTTCTGGTGGACCTTTCCGACCCGTTGAGAGACCGAGTGAGAGGGGGGAGGTTGAACCGGGCATCATCTCCCAGCTCGAAAGGGGCCTACCGGGGATTCGAGACACATGGAGGGGCCTAAAAGAAGAGACAACCCGTATCGCTCCTGAAGCTTAACTGGGGCGGGTCTCGGCATAGAGGAGAAAGCCGTCCAGGACCCCATAGGGCGACACGCTTGCGGCGCGGTTGCTACTGACTCCGGAAAAGCCCTACAAAACATGGGTAAGCGGGCCAACCGGTGCCCGATACGCCGCGCACATACCTTCTCTGGACCAGCTGTCAGAGGCGACACGCCCGCCAGGACCGGACGACCTGATAAGGGGGGTGGAAATACGAGCCTTTGCCAAGGCCCGCCATTACAGGAGACTGTAGGGGGCAGGAGCTACCGCCTGCCTCCGGGCACGGTCAACGGACTCGCTCCGAGTCATACCAGTCTCAGAGTTCGCGGACGTGGGAAGGAAGATGATTGGAATCGAGGAATACGTGGTGGTGAGGTAGGTGCCCTTGCTGCGATGCAGTCGACGTGGACACGCGATACTCACTGCGTCTACCCCAGAACCGGAGCGAGATGAACCAGCACCAGCCACTTCTCTACACGACCTCCCACACACTTTAGCGGCTTGGGGTTCCTCACCAAATCGAAGGTGGAGAGCCCTTCACGGTGAATCTCAGCCTCAGGATGGACATACCGGTAGTCATCTGATTCATCGGCAGCGCTCAGTGGCGAAGGCACCGCCGTACAACGGTGAAAACCAACCTGAGTGGCGTACGGTATATGGAAGTCGGTGTATTTTCGGAATTGCACGCCGACTAGTTTAGTGGCCATGTTTGTCATTTAGAGAGTTTTTTTTGTTTGTGGCGGTGGACGAAAGAATTGGAGGTGATGTACTGCAAGAAGAAGCACAACAAGAGAAATAACGAAACGATGGGTGGGTGCTCATATTAATAACGTAAATGACGCAGAATACTGGCTGTTCATACCGCAAACGACGAGACAAGTTGACCAAAGGGTTTCAGTCGTCCAGAAGGGCTTACTGTACTGTAACAGACTGGTCGACGAACGTCCTCTACTCAGACGATCGTGCTGAGTACGGGTCGCTATTAGCTCGAAAAAAGGCCTGCTACGTATGTGACCCCGATCTGAGTTACGAAAAGGAAAAAAAAACATCGGATGCGTTGTGTGTCTCCTTGCCTACCCCTTGAACGATACTGGAGGCTGGCACGCCCGCCGCTCTACCAGCTTTGCCGGAACTGTCAACGCCCCTTCCAAAACATGCTATCGAACCTTGTTAGCAACGCCCATGTGCGCATGACGGTCCGTGCGGACCTGGTGCCCGTAGAGAGGACGAAGCCAGCTTGTGCGGCTCACTGCCAGCAGCGACACCGACCTTGACTATGCCGTGGGACGACAAGCCTTCTACCGATAGAACCCGCATTTGTTTAGATCGATGGTCCATGTGAAATTTCGTACCGATGATTGTCGATTTACAGAGACGAGAGCGAGTGGGTCGAAGCATCAGCGTGTTTGGGTGGGTCACGTAGCTCGACGTACATGGCGCCCGAAGCCCGGAGCTGGCGCAGACTGCATGTGTGTGTGTCGGCTGCTGACATCCGTCGCGGTGGGGGCGCTAATTCGTCAGGCACTGTTTGAGGGAAAACATGCGCAGGTCTCGAGCTTCTGTGGACTAAGCGGTCACAAACAAACGAATGAACACACTTGCTTTTGGAATATTGATCTGGTAGATACGTTTTCTGGGCTAATCCCTTTAAAGGAATGTAAGGTTTGACGCCTGGAGCTGACGACACATGGAGGTTTTTGTGGCGGATATCAACCATGCTGTTCTTAATTGCCCCGAAACACTCGGTATACCGTTTTCTGTCTAATCTCGAGGACGATGCGTTTGGGCTTGTCCTAGAGAGTTTACTCTTTGGTTCTCCTTTCGGGTTAAAAAAATCGGCCATATAAATCTGAAGCAAATTTTGTGAAGCTCAATTCCTACACGATTGCCGAGTCATTTTTTTTCCTTTCTATTTTCTAGAAATACTGAGTCCGCTTTTTTCATCCTAATTTCTAGTGATAGTCATACAGGACCCCAGGAAATTGGCGCAAAATACATTCACCTGTGAGATCGACAAGATCGATATTTTCGTCGACACTCATCTTCTCAAGCTGCGTGGAATACCTTGGTCGCGCGTGTGCTACGGAGTGTATGATCTCGTAAAGATTCTGTTGTTTTTGCCGGAAATCTTCCGGATAAAGTCGGTTGGGTATGGATCGGGTTTTTTTTCCTCATTTTTTCTCATTTTTTCGAATAATAGCCCTTCTCTAAATACTGAAACCACGCTGGGGGCTAACGACATGCCAAATTTAGTCACTTTATCCTACGTACATGTTAACATGTAGAGCTGTGAGTCTGCAGGATTTCACGACTAATAACTAATCGGTAGGTGCCGTTAGTCGACTAACTGACTTTAGTCGGCAAGTCGGCTGGCGAAGCCAGCTGATGGTCAGCCGACTTACCGACTTAAGTCAGGCAAGCGAAGCGATCCAAATTAGCTCCCCCCGGCAGGGGGGGGGCGCCCGAAAAGAAAAAAATGCATCCCACTTTAAACAATCCTTCCTACAAGGAAACCAAATAAGTCGGACAGTCGGCACCTTCGGGAAACGACTCTTAGTCCGACTAATAACTAGTTGGTGACTTAAGTCGTGCCGACTCAGCTCTATTAATTTGGGATTGTCGTAAAGGCGTCTGAACGAACAAGTGAGCGCAACAACGAAATCGTGGAGCTGACTTGTGAAAAAAATACGTGACACTGCTACTCGAACAACATAAAAAACGACAGGACGGGCCGCAAAGGAGAATCTCAATCTCAATCTCGAGCATCCACCTGTCTGTCCGTCTGTTTTTTTTTTGTTTTTTTTCGTCTCTGTTTCTTCGCCTTTTGTCAGGGAGATAAAATCGAACTCGTGCCACGGACAAAAAGTATATACCCCACGAGCACCTTTTACGTCCCTCCCTTTTTTTCCTTTTTTTTGGCCACGGTGCTTGATTTTTTTTTTTAGTAATAATGATGAGGCGCTGAGCCCTTCCTTAGCTCTACCAGGCCTCCTACCTATCTCGCCCATCTCGCATCAAAGCTATTAGTTGCGCCCAAAGTAGACACAGCACACATAAGACAGACAAAAAAAAAAAGAAAAGCGGTACGTGGCAGAGGATTTAGAGCGAAGCGCAAAGAACCGCCCCAACGACATAACCAAAACCCCCCATCATTTACTACACCTAAGCATTTAATAATAAAGTTAATGCCAGACCAAAAACAACAACGCAAGACAGAGGACAACGACGACGTGCACCAACAAAGCAAACTAAATCATCAAGGATCATCATCATCATCATCATCATCAATCGTCATCATCTCATCATCAACCAATCAATCAATCAATCAAATCATCACCCTCCTGACAACCAGCAACAAAAGCGAAAAAAAAGAAGTAAAAATCGGCTGCGATTTCGCGCGCGACCACCCCAAACCCCCCAACAAAAAAAAAAACAACCCACCATACGGCCTCCCCCTC
>JAYJMJ010000196.1:364582-378788 GCA_036873875.1 Laminaria ephemera | reverse complement strand
GTACTCATTTGTTGCTTGCCTTAGTCATTTGGCCATTGACCATGCATCCCTTTCGAGACGGAGCACCGGGGGGGGGAAGGGCGGGTTGCGTAGGGTTCATTACTGTGTTGTATGGTCTGCTTTGTGTGAACTGTATCAGCCGGCTTCGTTTGAAATGTATCTTATATCGGCGTTCAAAGGGAAAAGGCTTTGGGTTGGGCGGGGAAGGGGCGGTTGGGATCGTGGCTTGAGTTTAGGGTATTATATGAACAGGTGTAGGTTATCCATGTGCCTGTCGGCGCCGCCCGCTACCTTTCGCGTTCATTTGCTTTGTTTTTTAAGCAATATGTGCACTCCTTGCGGACGCGCTGAGTAAGGACGTATTGGGATAGGTCAAGCGGCCAATTATGTTTGGGTTCTGCGCTGTGCAGTGTCTATCGAGTATATATATTCTCCAGGTATCAGTTATGACATATTATCGAGTATAATGCTACTGCTACGTATTTTGCAGGTGTCGGGTATGACATATTATTGTGTGTATACATTTTTTCCGTGTATCTCTCCCAGCTGTGCCCTTAGCGTCAGTTGTTTGTGCCGTGTATTGGTATGGTAGTTTCTGGAGGACACGAGGCAGGGAGGGGATGGGGTGGGGTCGGTTAGCAAAACCGCTGACCAAGCGTATGGCGCTCGGTTTGGTGGTGCATCTACCGTATACTATAATCAAGATAACCCCCCCCCCCCTCGGACGATTTTCAAAGCGGAATTTCTCGACAACGCGAGGGTGCAAACGCCGAGCGATGCGTGATGCGTCTATGGAAAGATCTAGACGACATCTTTCCAAAAACCACCAGGTTCGTTATGCGTGCCCTTTTTGATTTGGAGATAATCGGCTCTGAAATTTGCCCCAGGGGGCGTGTTATCTTGCGTGTTAGCGTGTTATACGGTACCAGGTATATTTTAGTCGAAGCTCCACCATATGGGTGATTTGATGCCAGGCCCTATATTTGTAGTAACTTCTCCCCCAGATCGTTTGGCAGGCCCGTCTGACTGATGGATGCCCTCTGCTGTGTATTACCGGGTGCGGGTTTCACCGTATGTAGCTACCATAGTGCTCACGGATACCCCGGTAACCAGCTAGTAACATTTGAGCCATTCTCTGGCCAAAGGGCGGTTGTTTTCCGAACGTGGTTCGTATATACTTTTTAGGATTTATTTACCAGTAAATGATAGTGACTTTTCTCGCCGAGAGGTTTTACGTGCGCACATGAGCACGCAATTACGATGGCGCAGGAATTCAAGAGAAGGGGGGCCCATTGATGCATTTGCCTCTCACGAGAGGCAGGGAAGGGAGATGGACATACGATGCATATGGAGGGGCGAAAGAGGGAGAGGGGGATACGGAAACAGACAGGCAGACGTTCCGTGATCTTGGGAAGTATAGTGAGGGCGCTACTACGGCCACCCTCACGAAATGTAGGTCGATGCGGTTGGTGTTCCATGATGTTTGAGACCCGACGAGTACATTTGAGATTTGAATTGAGGGCTCCATCGCCAATTACACGATCCCGGTGCGGGCAGCATCGGAGCGTGATAAACAAATGCACGATCAAAATAAAAAACCAACGTGTTCGTTTTCTGGACGATGATAAAATAATACCCCGGAGTGTGAGCGAACCCCTTTGGGTCTTCAGAGAGGAAAAGTAACGAAACACATAACGATTATGCCGTCGGCTGGCCACACGACGCAGCGTGGCCTGCTAGGGAAGGGCATGATACACTCAGTGTTTGAACTGCTGTAACAACTCCAATGTGCAACAACAATTCCTTTAGAGGGTTATAGCCCCGAAAAAGGTATCTTCCAGACCGATGTTCAAATTGTCATTCCCCTCGATGAAATGCATTCGAGCGCTGTTCTCAGATTGTTCCGTGTCTTTTTTTGTGAAGTAGTAGTTGGAGTTGGTGAGAGCGACGAGAGAGACCAGTCGGCAGCGACACAGACGGCACTCCAGCAGGTGGGGTTTGGTTCAACCGAGCGTCTGCGTGCTGGCTATCGGTATTCGTGGTCGTACTGGGTCGTGATATGGGATATTCGTCGTGGTTTGGAAGGGGCATACTTTCAACATAATCGCGAGGGTCACTCTCGGTACAGTTTGGTATAATGTGGTATTGTGTCAATAATATGGTATTATGTCTACGGTTTTTCGGTATGGTATAGTATGTATGGTACGGTATGCTCTCCATGATCATGGTGTCTTCAAGTATTAATAGCATATATATTGTCTGGCCTAAATTGAGGCTATATACTCGTTTTTTTATTAATTAAAAAAAAAAATACACTACAGCTGTGAGATCGAGGATTTCGCAAAGACAGGATGGTGTCACCTACTCGGTATTTACGAAACAAATGTATTTAATGTATTCGAAAATTCTGAGAGGGGTGTAGTCAGCTCGCAGCCGAAGGGTTGCTCTCGCTCCTTTGGGGGGGGAGGAGCACTGCAATAGTATCCCGTGTCTTACAATGTGGGGTGTGCCTGCATGATTACAGATTCACCCCTTGACCCTTGTTCGTGGTCTCGACTTTAGGACATCGGACACGGGTGATTATTTACCTTGGCTTGGACTTGAATACGTGTCGGCGCGGAGTGCCAAGCTTGGAGGGGGAAAATAGTATAGATTTCCACCCAATAATGGGGATGCGTGGAAGAGCTTCAAAGTGCGTTTCGCGTTTCATTGAAACAATATAGCGTCGCATGTTGGTGAAGGTTCACGTTGAGCATGCATGTTCTTCCAGATGGTGGGCTGCAGTATTAATAGGAAAAAACGTGAAGCTTACCACAGTAGACACAATAGACCCGACAATGGACAGGGGGGAAACTATTGGGTATATTGCCGTCGACTCGATGCCGACGCACTGTCCATGCAGGGAGGCACGGAGCCACAGCGAAATGGTTTCGACGGCGTGTGCCCACAGGCAAGAAATAGCCACCGATGAACACATGAAACGCTTTTCGGAATTTGCGCTTTCGAACTGTAGTGTTCGACATTATCTTCCACAACGCAGAGCACATTGCCGCATAATCTCCGACCTATCGAGCAGAGCACGTCCGAATCATTTTTTTTTCCTTTCTCCATTGCTCAATTTCGTACTGCAGTCACAAAAAGAAGGCGGTGTCTTCCTTCCTTCCCCTCCAGCAAGCGAGAGTGCGGTGCATCACCACCCCCATGTCAAAACCCCAACACCACGCAACACCCGCATTCCGAGACGCCGTCAAAAACCGCCCACAACGATCCTACATGGGCCGCACAAGACCCCCACCATCACCCCATGCCCACACTAATTTGTCGGGAGGATCGGCGGGAGGGGGAGAGGGATATTTCCTTCAACAAAGGCGTTTTCCCTCCACGAAGGCGCTTCTCAGAGGGGTAGAGGGTCTTCCTTCAACAAAGGCGTTTCTTAGATGAGCAGCTGCTCGATCTGGTCCTTAAGGGTGAGGATCTGGCTCTTCAGCTGCGACGCTTCGTTGGTCGTTACCGAGCACGAGATCACCGGGCGAGAGACGCCGCATGCGCGTCCGAGAGCCACCTTTCAAAAAACATTTGGAGTGCATACAAACGGACCGGACCGGACGAGGGGGAAACGCGGGGGGGGGGGGAGGAGGAGAGCGCTTAGACAGAAGGTTATGAGGTTTTGGTTGGTTGGTACACGCAAACGCAAAATACATCAATCAAAATAATCTCGCATCCGCTGCGAATACGACTCACCACGCGTGCGCCATCCTCTGCTATAAGTGATGTTAACATGTGGCGATTGCAACAATCACATATATTCTGCAGTAAGAGAGGTTGGCACACTGCTGTCCCACACACCAAACGAAATACGGCTACAGTACGAGTATCAATCATATGCCCTTGAAACCATAAAAATACTCAGCATGAGCCCGCCAACAAGAAACACCTACTATTGTACTCTTGAGCAAGGCTTGTCACCTTCTTGAGACGCCAACCTTGATCACCCTTGAGCGCAGGCTGTAGATTACACTATAAATCGTTTGGTCTGGTCGGTCTGCCTTGCCGGGTTACTTGCGCGGTGGATAATTCTTCTTTATTCACACAGTTTTCAAGAGTTTTTTCCCCCTTTTCAACTTGCGACAGCCCCGGGATTTTACAAGCCAACCACATCCCGAAGGGGAACCTTGTAAATACTACCGGTATATAGTAGGGCGCTCGTCCCTGAGCACGATTTATTAATCTAACTATCTCAGCGTCCGCCGAAAAGTGAGCCTGACGTTCTTATTGCGCTACTTTTCATTCGTGGGCCTACACTGCTGTACCGCAAAATATACGCCTACAGGACAACAGCAAGGCACGTATAACAGAACACTACTCAAAACAGACCTTGGAGGGAACGAAGACGTACGGTACGTTCTTGTCCTCGCACAGCAGGGGAAGGTGCAGCAGGATTTCCAACGGCTCCGCGTCGGCGGCCATGACGATGAACTCGGATATACCGCGGTTAAGAGTCTTGGTCGCTGCGGGACCACATGGGGGATGGATCGTCTCGTTGACTCGTCGGTATACACTCCAGTACCGGGATATGTACAAGGCGAGTACAGTTATGGTCCCTCTATAGTGCTGGTATGCGCCAGACGGAAATACCGGCACTATAGCGGCAACCGGCACTACTCCGCATACTGCCACTACTGGTTGTTCCCATCCGTGCCAAACGATTTCACAGGCACCATAGCGGGCAACTGGCACTACTCAACCGGTACTATAGAGGGACCTCTACTGTAATAGAGGCAGTAGTAGCAGTAGCAGCAGCAAGTATTAATAGTAGTGCAGCAGTAGTCACGTCGTTTGAGGATGACTGTCTATAAGTCCCAGGCGATGAGCTCGGGCCATTCCAGGCATTTATGTTATGCTCCGGCGACATCACGCGTTGTTGCAGTTGTCAATCTTGATTTCGAATTGTTTAGCGGCACAACCACTGCTGTGTTCGATACGAAAGGCTACTTACTCAGAGGACTGCAGAGCAGAGGTACCAGTCTTCCAACAAAAATAGCACACGCGCGAGAGGGGTTGGCCGCTTCTTCCTTGCCTCTTACCACTCCAGTCATCATCGCGGTGTGGGCAGGACTCGTCCTAAACCCATTTGGGTTGCAGAGGGAAAAAACATCGAAACTACATGACGATTACAGCATCAGCTACACGAAGCAGGCCGGGCAACAATTTGGTGTAGGGGATGTGTCCAAGTTGCAATGCAGGGAGCTGTGGGACACGCCCGCAGCACGGTGATACTCGCATCGCTGCACGCTCACACTAGACACTTGAAGGTAGATCGCACTCGTCGTTTTTGTTTGTTTGTCGCTAATACATGGGTCCCAAAAGGGTTGGTGCCGGACGTGCAGCCTAGAGTCTACCAGGTACTATTTACGAGCAATCAGGACCTACGATGAACGCAAAAACTTTCATTTTCCCCAATTTTTACTAACCATATTTGGTTTTGATTACTACTTAAGTTGTATGTTCTCCCGTAATAAGCATGCGGGAGGCATCGCAGTCAGAAGGGAATCCTGCGTCGTCGTTCTGTGTGCGCACTAGGGACGAAAATTTGAACCGCTGGAGGTGGCAAAGTTTCTTCACAGAACGAGACAGCAGCAAGTCGCAACCAGCCCCATACGTACGTATACACCGTACATCGAATACACCGAACACCAACCACGCGACCAGAGGAGTAGACTCTACACTAGGTGCGAGTGTACGTACGACTACAGAATTCCAGACAGCTACCGTACAGCGTTTGTTTAGTTGTTTATCGGTAGTTTGGGTCATGAGAATCAGCACGAATAAAGGATCAACTGGGTTTGTTTCCGGCATCAAATCGTACAACGAGTAGATGACAATGGTGTCATTGTCGTTGTTGTTGTTGTTGCTCTCTCTGATCTGCTTACAGCTCGTGGTCACAGGCTGTGAGCGGGTGGCACGTGGGTTCTCGGTTCTTGGCAAAAAGTGAACCAGCCTCAAGATTAGACCGCACTTGCCGCGTTACCTATCCTCTCGGTCCTCGCAGCATATTTCAAATTTCAAGGCGTCACGGCCCGAGCTACCGGCAGAGAGGAAAACACGTCGTCCCTCAGCCAAGGCACTTCAGTCGTGGTTGTTTTTCAACAATCGGATGTCTACGGGCAGGCAGGGACACCGCTACCTAGTTACCGCCACACGAACGGGGCTGGCTTATACTGCTGGTGTCATCCTCTACCCTTCTCCAACTAAGGCTAGGGGTAGCTCTACACAGCAGAAAGTCTAGCGACAAACTGCAACAACCGTCAGCATTGAGTGCTGGGGGAGATGGACGGTGAATAACACCCTTCCCTCGACACTCACCCTCGTTGGCGCCCTTCTTGAGCTGCTTGTAGTTCGACGCTTGCTGGATGAGGTCCAGGATCGTGACCGTGAGGTCGGGCCCAGAGAGGGGATACGCCTTAGGGTTCACTCCATCGTCCGCCATTGAAGATTAGGTGGAGTGCAAAAGCACCGAAAACGAGCTGGAAATTGAAGGGGGCGTGGAAGAAGATGCCCGGGAGGAAGAGTAGCACAACGGGGGGTGTAACTAGCGTGGCTTTGAACCCTCAAAGCGGTGTTATCATTGGGTTGTGGCACCAGCCCACAGGTTGCCGTCTCACATGTGCCCAGGGATTTCCATATGTATTGGAGGGCATGTTTATAGCGGGGTTTTGATTACCATTCCATGCCGCGTGTCCAAGCAGGCTTTGGCCAGCTTGGGCTTGGGCTTGGGGCTCTGGTTGTGCGTGTGCTGGAGCTACGACGCACATTTTCTGAGAGAGGTGAGTCTCGCTTACACAGTAGAGCTAGGTTTGGTGGCTCTTGCCTCATTTTACGCCTAGGTGACGCCTACCAAGTGCTTGGTAAACCAATTCTGCTGGCTTCACAGAGTGCAGTGTGGAACGATTCATCACACTGATTGCGTCGCACCTGCTCTTTCGGAGCTCGCCAGGCCAGTACCAAGAGGTATCTAAGGCCGAGCAAGGAACCAAGGTTGACTTCTACTGCTGTTGCTCTTCTTGGTTGGCTCGTAGGGCACGGTTTCGGCCTGTCGGGTACTTTTTGAAGCAGTAGAAGGAATCGCTCTCGGAAACGTTTTGCAACGGCAGAGAGACAGCAAGGCCAGCTTTCGGAACGCTTACGCTTTACGTTCAGTCCACAGTATACAGCAGTACTCGTACCTGTTGCTGTAGGTGCTTTGGTGGTGGTGCTGCTGTGGTTCTGCAAGGTACCTGGTACAGGGGGGGCTACCATTGAAGAGAGGGCTGTGTCAAGCCAAGTAGTCGGTGCTTCTCTTGAATCGGAATGGGTAATATGTAGCATTGAGTATGCCTGTGCCAAGCCATTTGAGGTCTCTTAAATCGGCGTACCCCTCCTTGTTGTCTACGACGAGTAACGAGTAGCTCTGCTCTTCGGCTCTACGCTGTTGGTCCACGAAGCTGGCTTGTCCAATAGCGCCCAACTGCTGTTGTTGTATCCGTGGTCGTTGTCCGATCTCGCGACCTTGCGACCTTCTGGTGTAAGTCTCCTGAACATCGAGATTGGTATTGGCAATTCCTACAACAACTGCTGCTGTACGTGCTGTACTGCTTGTGTACGTAATGCGTAAATGGACAGGCTGCTGTACATAAGATCAACCTGACTGTTCTGTCTCGGAACAAACAGTTCCATTTTTCGCAACTGCAAATACGGCCAGCGACAAAGGATCGACTGAGGGGTCAGTCACGACGAGGCGACACCGGCTAGGCAAGGAGGGGAGGGAAGCCCGAAAACACCACCGGCGAGCAGCGAGACGAGGCCACCAACTCCCAACTCGCCAATCAAGAATCTCCTGCTTCCGCAAGAGGTGTGTCATAACGACGAGGAAAACGCACTATCAGTACGTACGTACCTACACCTGGTAGCAATTAGTCTTCCACCAGTGCTGCCTGCGCTGCTGTTGTGGCCACAACCAGCAGGCATCGCTACTGGTGCCGTTCGTACTCACAAACGATTGCGCCTCTCGGGGGAAGCAGTCTCCCGTGGTCGGTAAGATGTCACCACCTTCGACCTCCAGGGGAGGCGGCCTGCTTCGCCGAAACGCCATGTCGGTGCTCGAAAAGTTGCGCCCACTGGCCCGAGCCGCTAGCACCGGCGCCGTCGTGGTCGCGGCCGCCGCTGTGGCCACCGCCCTCTCCACCGGCGTCGGCCCGACGTTGGCGCTCTCGACCCCGACGATGTTCTTCGTCACGCTGTGTCTAGCGGCGTGGTTGCTTCCGATGGGAGTGGCGCTTGCCGTACAGGTGGTCGTGACCAAGCTTGTTCGGTTGAGTTCCATCCTAGCGGACGAGGAGGGGGAGGACGACGAAGAAGACGAGGATGACGAGGAGGAAGAGGAAGAGGGCGAGGAGGACGAGGGGGAGGACGAGGAGGAGGAAACGGAGGAAGAGGAGGTGGATTCGGGGCAGGGGCTGGGCTCGGGGGGGGTGAGAGGACGCGTTGCTGTTGATCAATGGGAGTGGCAGCAGGAGAAGCGGCGACAAAAAGGGGGGGCGCGGCAGCAGCGGCACGAAGGGCGGCAACACGAGCGGCGGCCGCAGCCGCCGCCACCACCGCAGCCGCCACCCCGTCATCATCGTCATCATCGCCAGCAGCAGCAGCAGCGGCAACGGCAGTACAAGCGAGAGCGGCAAGTGATTGTGGAGTGGGAGGCTGGACAGCTATTCTTGGTCATTCGTCGACCGGTCGCGTCGGACTGGCTGATCAATCTCGTTAACAGGTGCGAACCGCATACTGCTTGCTTCTTTTGGTTTGGGTCAAGGGTGTGTGAGTGCGGTTTAGCCAGGAGTACGTACGATATTATCCTGCAGCAACCTGTTCTTGTGGGTGCCGGTTTACCGCCGTACAGCAGTAGTGTGCGACCAGCCTAGCATGCACGTGGTGCTAGCTTCTATGACACCTCGCGTGGAGTATACTGTAGCAGCGGCAGCAGCGCACAACAACCTCCCCCTCTCCCCCCAAACCTTACTGGCGCCAAGTGCCCATCCGACAACAATACAGCAGCCGAGACTGATTTCATTCACTAGGAGAGACGAACCCCGCACTGTCCCACGCGCTCGCCTACCCCTGTTGGTCATACCCTATAACACGCATGATAATACACCCCCTGGAATGAATTTTCGAGCCTATTTTTTCCAAAATGAGGGGCCACACACAACGGAAATGGTCGCTCTGGAAATATCTCGTCGAGATGTGTCCATAGACGCATCGATCGGCGTTTGCACGCTCCCCGTTGTCGAGAAATTCGAGTTGGAAATTCGTTCGAGCGGGTATGTTATCTTGCGTGGTATAGGGTATAGCACTACCCACTAGCGTACTCAGTGGCGTGACTTGGTAGGCCAGTGGGTAGTGCTAGCTCATGATCCAACCAACCCTCGTGCAGGAGTATACCCTTAACATCCCCATGGCGCCCGCGCGGGCCAACCCCACGTGTCCTCTGACATGTATGTGAGAGAGAAGGTACATGCACGGTCCAATACCGATGAAAGTGGAGAGCTGTCAGGCAGAAATGGTGAGGGTGTGCTTGTCGCCGGCGCAGATCCTGCGACAAGGATCAATGCAGGCAATCATCGTCGGGCTGAGAACTTACGGTCGGAGGACGCACGAGGACGAGTGGGACGAGGTGCGCACGACAATTGCCTGTTTTTTTTTGTGTGTTGCACATGGAGTGTTTTTTGTGTTCACCTTTTGGGATCCAGAAGATGCGACCAAAACGAGGATAGAAAACGCGACCAGAACAATAAGATGTGCGGCCGTAACAACCCTCATACCAGCCGTCTAGCGTAAGCACGCAACAGCACGGGTGATGAACGCGCGTGTGCCGTACAATTCAATCCCTTTACGTTTGTGTGTGTGATATGTACTTCGGAAAATAAACAAACCATGCCTAACCCAGCAGCCTGCGTTGCATGTCGATGCTGTAGTAAAAGCATTTTAGTGCGTTAATGTTTCCCTCTGGAGTCCTGAATGGGTTAAGCCAGGCCGACTTCGTGATAGCTGTGTACTAATACAGCAGTGGATTTGCTCATAGTATTTGCGGTAGAGGAGGGAGGGTCGGAAGGAGGAAAAGCGCAGGCACGCTCGTGGACGGGGGGGAGATACTCAGTTGTTGATTGCCTTAGTCATTTGACCATTGACCACGCATCCCTTTCGAGACGGACGGACGGGGTCTATGCGTTGCACGTTTTGCTGCCGACAGCCGCCCGGGGTGGATTTCTATTAAAACCTTTGGTGTTTTCATTTATTCTGATGTTCCTTTGGGGAGTCGTAGTTGCATCGCGCTGACAGGCCTGGTAATGCGCTACGACCAGGACCACTTACCTCTCTAGGATGAAGAATCGGCACCGACGCTGAGTGTGCTGGATGTCGATTGGTAGAAACAACGATTTAATGTGAAGAACACACACAGACACACGCATACCGTATATGACAGTGTATAATACCCCCCACTGGGACGAATTTCAGAGCCGATTTCCTCCGAAAGCAGGGGGGCACAATCAACGAAAATACCGGTTTTAGGAAAATCTCGTCGAGATCTTTCCATAGACGCGTCGCTCGGCGTTTGCACTCTACCGGTCGTCGAAAAAATCGGCATTGAAATTAGTACCAAGGCGGTGTGTCATACCCACTCTGTCGAGGAATATAAGCTACATCTGGACCTTGGGGCTCATATCTTTTGCTGCAGGTCTGTTTTAATGTTGTTTTTTGCACTGTGTCCGCCATGAGTTAGAGCAGCTGGCGAGCTCAAATACGATAAGAGAGACCAACATGCCAACCTCGCACTTGTCGACACCAGCAAGGGCACACGGAGGTCGCTTCACGATCGACTATGCTGTGGCCGGGCACATCGTATTTTTCGAAAAAACTGTTTTGCACTGGATTCGCAAGTTTCTCCCCGAACCAAAACGCCTATCAAAAAATTCCAACTCCAATTTTTTACTTCGTTACCATTGATCAAAGTTGCACCTCCACACACATATGCGAGCCGCACGCGTCGAAGTGAGTAGCGGCCATCACTACTTCCGCAGATCATGAGCTCTGCTGGTGCTGATGCTGGTGCTGGTGCTGGTGGTGCAGGACAAGAAAAACAGAAGAGAAACAATCTGGACTCCAATCATCGTGACGCGGTTCAATCGGCTCTCCCACCTTAGCTTTCGGAGCCAACTGCTGTAGAACCAGTAGCGACTACTGTTAAGTTTGCCTACTCCCACCTTAGCTTTCGGGGCCAACTGTTGTACCAGGTACCAGTAGCGACTGCTGTTATGTTTGCCTACTGCTGTGGCGGTACTGCTGTGGCAAGGGAAAAAAGGGAAAAAAGAAGGAAATACACGCGTCGTACCATGTTATCCGCCCGGGCGAAAACCCGGGGATGTTATCCGGGTATCCCCTGGGCATACCCCGGGGACGTTTTTTTTCGTCCCTTGTTTATGATATGAATGTGTAATCATGCCTCTTTGTCCATCTACAGCGTCATGGTACCTGGTATGGTGCCAAACGTGATACCACCTCGGTATGTAGCTTATATTTCTGTCTAAGCCAAAAGCGGAGATGGTAGCCGCCCATCCCCTGTTATTACACCGGGGATTTTTTTTCCGTCCCCTCTATGAATACGTAAGCATGCCTCTTTATCCATATTCAGCGTCATATGGTGCCGAACGGACGTATGTAGCTTATAATCCTGGCTAACCCGATGTAGCTTATATTCCTGGACAGAGGGTATATGACAGTGTATAATTGGTACACTGTTATATACCTGGTACAGTACTGCTGTGTCAGTCTCAGCCCACTTTCCCGATGTACGCACCGCCTCTCCCCGCCGTCTTCGACCCCTTCTGGGGGATTGGTGTGACCTGGCATTGCATCACGCGCCCCAGGGGGTATACTACGAAAAGGCGATCCGGTTCCGCCGTTGGGCGGCGGACCACGTGCAGTCCCTCATCGAGGGGACGTACGGGAGGAGGATGAAGCCGTGGGGAGGCATCGTGGACAGCCTCATCAACAATGTCATGTTCGAGACCCGGGACCTACACCTCAGGCAAGAGCAAAGGTGTCAGGAGACAGCACTCTGACCCTTTGACAGAGAGCAATTTTGCCTTAAGCGCCTTGACTCACACAAAACTACTACCTGGTAGATTTTAGTGTGGAAGGTTCGACCCTACACCCTTGACAGCGCGCGATTTCCTTGCTTGACATGTCTCCTGACATCCTTGGGCAACAGGGAGATAATGAAGTATTTTGAGGTCGGATCCGTGCTATGGTCGGGGTTGAACTTTTTGAGCCCAAACATTTCTCACTGACGAGGCTCCTTAACTGAGGAGCTACCCAATGTATCTGTTGTTGGGTGAGGTATACTTGGAGAGATCCTCAAGTGAGGAGCCTCAGAAAATTTCGGTGCTACAGTACCCCTATGGCAGCATGCGTCGTCGATCTAATTTTCTCGGTGTTGGGGTTGTTGGCGTTGGCACCGCCGTTTATGACGAGCGAGTTAGTGCCGCTTGGGAGGCCATCGTCTTTCCGTGGCCCGTGGGCACTCCGTTAAGACTTTCCACCGCGAGTGCTCGGGTGCTTGATCCGTCTTGCCGGAGGTGGAGATACCCCGACGCGACTCGTGGCAAGGCAATGCGCAAGAACAGCGGAGGGTTAGGGTTGCGCGTGGTTTTTATTGCCCTTGCACCGACTGTTTGTACAGTAGGGGTCCGTCCCCCAGTAATGCGGTGGTGTGCCAGAGCAAGATGACCGCCTTATCGGAGAAATACGTCTTATTCATTCCAGGTTATGGGTGCAATTCCCAGGTCGCGCCAAGCGATTTTACCACTTTATCTAGGGATACCGCCTTACTCAGACCGCCTTATTGGGGGACCCCTACTGTCACCTGACCCGAAGACGTGCTCTGCGCTGACTGTCGGCTGCGGAACCGCACGGATACAAAAACAAGGGCGGGTATGATATATATATATGTCCATGGTTCTCCTGTGGGCACGTTAAGTCTGTGATGCAAGAATGGCGGTGAAGCTGCATGCCGCTTGCACTCCGCCGTTGATCCAAGCAGCTGATGATGGCAACCGAGTTAAATTGACACGACACACATTATATATGGAAGTGTGGTGAGCTTCACCCTTTTAGAACTGTAAAAATGATCCTACACTAACTCCAAGTAATTTATCCCCAAAAACATGAGTGCAATTCTAAACGGGTTTACCTTCATTTTTACCCATGCGCCGGAGGATGATAAATCAATAAATAGAAAGATGACGCTACGTAGCTGTCCTGTTTGTCCGCCCCCTTGTCGCGAAATCCGCCTCACGGACGGTGCCTCGCGCTTGGTGCAAACAATGTCTGGCTGCTCGGTGAAAACTCGACGTGCTCTGTCCCGGCATTGTGGGGATGCGAGGGTCTATGGTTCTACGGACTACGGCCATGCATGATATGATGATTACACGCCCCCCCCCTGTCGCGAACACCGACCTGCGCCACCCCGATCCACCGTAATTCAGGATCGACGACCGCTTCAATGGGCACTGCTTTGGGCTGTTCATAGACGTCTTCGACTGCAAGCCGGGAGTGAAGGAGCCGGAATCGCTGGGCGCGACACCGCACGATTTTTCCGTGGATGGGATGCTGTTTTACGTTGATCCGCACAACGAGATCGCGCTCAGCCCGCAGTGCACCGCGATGACGGTGCGTACGAGAGGCGTGCCGCTAGCTGGACAAGGAGCTCTAAAACGAAATGCTACCATGTTTTCCTCCTAGTATAGCTACCATGTTTCACCCCTATTATGCTCGTTATGCTCGAAGAAAATGCCCAACTATGCTACTTTTATGCTCTTGAACACGTCCAAACATGCCAAAAGAATTGCTAGCATAATGGATTTGAGCCTATCGGCGGCCGGCAGAGGCTTGCAGCGGCGGCGACCTCGAAGCCGCCCCTGCCTATGGTTGGTGTGCCATACTGTATAGAGCTTTGGGAAGCGGATACTGTGCACGACTGCTCCTACGGTAGGGGGGATGTTACAATATCATTTTCACTACCGCGTTTAGGCCACTCGGGAGAGTGACTCAATATTTCTCTCCAAACAGGATTTTTTTGTTTTGTTGGCGCAGCGCAAGTGACAAGAATCCCAAGGTA
>JAYJMJ010000196.1:340827-353610 GCA_036873875.1 Laminaria ephemera | reverse complement strand
CCCCCGAAGAAAGGACCGTGGAAAATCCCGTGGTGGCATGAGAAATCCTGTGGTGGCACGAGAAATCTCGAGGTGACACGGGAACTTCCGTGGTAATACGGGAAATCCCGTTGTGGCACGGAAAATCCCGTTGTGGCATGAGAAATCCTGTGTTGGCACGGAAAATTCCGTGGTTGCCCGGAAAATCCCTTGGTGGGACTGACTGCCACATTTTTTAATGCCCTCGTTTTCTCTCTTTTTAGGTCTCTTTTATATTTTTCTCTCTTTCGTGTTCCATTCGGGATAGGACTGGATGGGTTCCCAAACACGTTGAGACGACAGAAAATTGAGACCGAGGGAACTTGGGTTGGCTGTAGTTTTGCTGTTTGGATTTACTCTTTTTTTTGTTTTTTGTTTTTCGTTTTATTTTGCCACGCTCGCGCAGAGAGCACTACTAGTACACTACTTGTAGTATATACGGATGGTGTAAAGGTATCTCGTACTGTTTTTGCACTTGAAACTTTCTACTCATCCTTGCTGCTGGTACTTTTCTTATATCTCGTGCTGTTTGTATCCGGAACTTTGTTTTAAGCCTGTAGTAGTTTGTGTTCGCTGCGTAACAACACTTCAGTCTTTGCATCAGGGTGTGATTTGCCGCCTTTTAGTTTTTTTTATGTTTTATGATTCGTATTATATACACGTAGCGTTTAGGTATATATCGTCCACCCTTACCTATACCTTCTGTATAACGAGTACCTTATTTGTGTGATGGCCGTGGCGGCTTTTGCATCAGGGCGTGATTGACCGTTTTTTTCTTTCGATTCGTAATATACGAACGTAGCCTTTTGGTATATATCATCCACCCTTACCTATACCTTCTGTATGATAATTACCTTATTTGTGTGTTGGCCGTGGCCGCTTTTGCACCAGGGTGTGATTTGCTGTTTTTTCTTACGATTCGTATTGTACACGCGAACGTACCGTGATGGTATATTATATCGTCCACCCTTCCCTATACCTTCTGTACAACGATTACCTTATTTGTGTGATGGCCATGGCAGCTTTTGCATCAGGGCGTGGTTTGCCGTGCTTTCTTACGACTCGTATTATACGAACGTAGCGTTTTGGTATATATCGTTCACCCTTACCTATACCTTCTGTATATCGATTACCTTACTTGTGAGATGGCCGTGGCCGCCTTTGCAACAGGGTGTGATTTGCCGTTTCATTCGTACGATTCGTACTGTACACACGGACGTATCGTTTGGGTATATTATATCGTCCACCCTTACCTACTATGCCTCTGTATAACGAGTACCTTGTTTGTGTGATGTCCGAGGCAGCTTTTGCATCTGGGTGTGATTTGCCGTTTTTTTCTTACGATTTGTATTATTTGCACGTAGCCTTTTGGTATATATCGTCCACTCTTACCTATACCTTCTGTATAACGAGTACCGTATTTGTGTGATGGCTGTAGCAGCTTTTGCAGCAGGGTGTGATTTGCCGTTTTTGCTTACGCTTCGTTTTGTACGAGCGCAACGTTTTGGTATATATCGTCCACTCTTGCCTATACCTTCCGTATAACCAGCACCTTATTTGTGTGATGGCCGTAGCAGCTTTAACATCAGGGTGTGATTCGCAGTTTTTTTCTTACAATTCGTATTATACACACGTACCGTTTTGGCATAATGGTCCACCCTTACTGTACCTTCTGTACAACGAGTACTTTATTTGTGTGATGGCCGTAGCAGCTTTTTCATCAGGGCGTGATTTGCAGTTTTTTTCTTACGATTCGTATTATGCACACGTAACGGTTTGGTATATATCGTCCACCCTTACCTATTATACCTTCTGTACAACGAGTACCTTATTTGTGTGATGTCCGTGGTAAATTTTGCATCAGGGTGCGATTTGCCGTTTTTTTTCTTACGATTTGTAGTATACATACAATACGAACGTACCGTATTGGTATAATCGTCTACCTTTCTTTATCTGTACCTTCTGTACAACGAGTACCTTATTTGTGTGATGGCCGTGGCAGTTTTCGCTCTAGGGTGTGATTTACCGTTTTTTTCTTATGGTTCGTATTCTTCATAATGTGTACGAACGTATCGTTTTGGTATATATTGTCCACCCTTTTATCTACTACTGTATATCTTCTGTACACCGAGTACCATATTTATGTGATGGCCGTGGCAGTTTTTTGCATTAGGGCGTGGTTTGCCGTTTTTGTTCTTACGATTCGTATTATACACACGTAGCGTTTTTGGTATATATTGCCCACCCTTACCTATACCTTCTGTACAACGAGTACCTTATTTGTTTAATGGCTATGATGGCCGTGGCAGCTCTAACACCAGGGTGTGATTCGCCGTTTTTTTCTCGCGATTCGTATTATACGAACGTACCGTTTTGTTTGGTATCATATTTTACACCCTTGCCTATTCCTTCGGTAGAACGAGTACCTTATTCGTGTGATGGTTATGGCAGCTTTTGCATCACGGTGCGATTTGCCGTTTGTTTTGTTGTGATTCGTATTTTGCACTCGTACGTACGTAGCGTTTTGGTATAATCGTCTACCCTTACGTATACCTTCTGTACAACGAGTACCTTATTTGTGTGATGGCCGTGGCAGCTTTTGTATTAGGGTATGAATTACCGTTTTTTCTTACGGTTCGTATTATTCATGAAGTATACGAACGTATCGTTTTGGTATATATCTTCCACCCTTTTACCTATATCTTCTGTACACAGAGTGCCTTATTATATGTGTGATGGCCGTAGCGGGTTTTGCATCAGGGTGTGCTTTGCCGTTTTTTCTTACGATTCGTATTATACGAACGTAGCGTTTTGGTATATATCGTCCACCCTTACTTACACCTTCTGTATAGCGAGAACCTTATTATTTGTGTGATGGTCGTGGCCGCTGTTGGGGCAGGGTGTGGTTTGCCGTTTTTTCTTACGATTCGTACCAGGTATTATACACACGAACGTATCGTTTTGGTGTGTTTTATCGTCTACCCTTACGTATACCTTTTGTACGACGAGTATCTTATATGTGTGATGGCCGTGGCAGTTTTCGCGACAGGGTGTGGTTTTCCGTTTTTTTCTTACCATTCGTACTTTACGGACGTATCGTTTTGGTATATTATATCGTCCACCCGTACTTGTACCTTCTTCTGTAGAGTAGCGAGAACCGTTTTTTTGTGTTTTTTTTTGGTTGGCCGTGGCGGCTTGCGCATCAGGGTGTGATTTGCCGTTTTTTCTTACGATGCGTACTTATTGCGTTTTTCGTATAGATCTTCCACCCTTGCTTTTACCTTTTGTACAATGAGTACCTTTTTTGTGTTAACTGGTTTTTATGGCAGTGGCTTCTTTACAATAAGTATTCAAGTAGTATTTGATCGTGTTTCCTATCCGACATTGTGCAGCATGTCAATGAGTATTATTTCAGTCGACAAATGTTAGGCGTCGATTTGTACGAACGACAGCACAGCTGTTGTAGTTTGTTGTTGTTGTTGTTGTTGCTGTCGAAATATTTGTTTCGTATGTAGTTTGTTCAAGGTGACATCATTCAAGTCATTTTGACAAAAAAAAATGTTACGATACATTGTTCGCGCGATGTAGCGTAACAACATGTGCTGGAAGTGGAGGTAGTTTTTGCGTTGTGCTAGCCGTCGACACCGCAAGGGTAGGGGGGGAGGTTGTTATGACCGTTGACAACGAAGGGGTAGGTGGTGGTGTTGGATACTATCGTATCGAAAAATTCGATATTGTTTCGAAATATCGAAATTCGATAGCTGGTATATCGTGTATCGTATATCGTATATCGAACTTTCGATATATCGTATCGAACGCGGTTTGCCCTCCATCCACTGACATCCCCGTAGTTTATATTATGCTGGTACTGAAATGTGTTTTTCGACGTATCGGCTGTCGATTTCGTGTCAAGTTGATTTTTAGTTTATCGATATCGTACCGGCCTCGATTCGATATTCATTTTTCAGTATTAAGTGGAGGTGGTGGCGTTGTTACGCTCGCTGACAACGAAGGGGTAGGTGGTGATGCTGGATATTTTCATGTCGAAAGCTTCGATACTGTATCGAAATATCGAACATCGATATATCGTTTATACGATATGTCATATATATCGAACGCGTTTTGCCCTCCATCCCCTGGCACCCCTGTAGTTTTAATGCCGGTGATACTGAAATATTTGTTTCAACGTATTGGCTGTAGAAACCGTATCAAGTTGGTTTTTGTTTATCGATATCGTATCGGCCTCGATTCGATATCCATTTTTGTTTTTAAGTGGAGGTGATGACGTTATGATCGCTGACAACGAAGGGGTAGGTGGTGGTGTTGGATATTTTGATATCGAAAGCTTCGATACTCTATCGAAATATCGAAGACCGATATATCGTTTATACGATATGTCTATATCGAACGCGTTTTGCCCTCCATCCCCTGGCACCCCCGTAGTTTTGATGCCGATGATAATGAAATAATTATTTCGACGTATCGGCTGTAGAAATCGTTTTTAGTTTATCGATATCGTATCGGCCTCGATTTGATATCCATTTTTTGTTTTAAGTGGAGGTGGTGGCGTTGTTATGATCGCTGACAACAAAGGGGTAGGTGGTGGTGTTGGATATTTTCATATCGAAAGCTTCGATACTGCATCAAAATATCGAATATCGATATATCGTTCATACGATATGTCATATATATCGAACGCGTTTTGCCCTCCATCCCCTGGCACCCCTGTAGTTTTGAAGCTGGTATTGAAAGTGCTTTTCGACGTATTGACTATAGAAATCGTATCGAGTTGACTTTAGCTTATCGATATCGGATCGACTCGATTCGATATGCATCACTAATCCTAAGTGGAGGCTGTGGTGTCGTTATGACCGTTGACAACGAAGGGGTAGGTGGTGGTGTTGGATATTACCATATCGAAAGCTTCGATACTATATCGAAGCATCGAATATGACATATCGTACCTGGTATGTATAATATTCGATATATCGTATATATCGAACGCGTTTTGCCCTCCATCCCCTGGGAATCCCGTAGTTTTTAAGCTAATACTGAAAGTTTGTTTTTCGACGTATTGGCTATAGAAATCGTATCGAGTTGATTTTAGTTTGTCCCCCTCGATTTTAGTTTATCCCGCTCGATACGATATGCATCACTAATCCTAAGTGAAGGTGGTGCCGCTGTTATAACCGTTGACAACGAAGGGGTAGGGGGGGGGTATGGCCGTTGACAACGAAAGGGTTGGGCGGCGGCGGTGGGGTTATTCACAGACTATTATTTGCAGTAAGTATGACCCTATCCAGGAGTAGTATACACAAAGTAACTATTACTACTTGTTAATCTACTCGTAGTCTATAGGCTCACATGGCGTTTATTTGTTGTGCTCGAATTGAACGAGATGTACGTATCATAGAACGTTGAAATTCAGTGTCGGCATAATACGAAGTACATAGCCCTCAAGAAGTTGTTTTTCGCGGTGTGTAGGCTCTCGAGAGGGTCAATGACATCTGTTGTTGCTTGAGTCAGCCATTGAATGAATAAGTGAGTTAGTTCGTGGGCGTTCAATTAACCCAGCGCGACTCCCAGTTAGTACATACTTTCTTAGTTAGTCAGTACCCCGCCAATTGTGATTGATCGGAGGGTGCGACTCTCTTCCCTTCTTGCTCTCCCTCTCTGTAGAGGCAGAGCGAGACGTATTGGGTGCTTGGGTTGTTGTTTTTGTAGCGGTTCACGTTGTTAGAATATGAAACGTGTGCCGCAGTAGTAGGATCATACCTGCATACGATACGGTTGTAGTGAGTAATAATAGCATAATACTAGCAGATTTAGCAGTTGCTTAGTTTTGACCGTAGTAAAAGTAAAGTCTAACATCGAAAAGCAGGGAAGTTTTGCAATGCGGCTCGCGCCCATTTACGCCCCTCCCCCCGTTTTTCTCTGTACTAAAGAGGCATTGCTTTCCTTTCCTTTTCATTTTTTCTCCCTCTCTCTATTATTACTGAGGAGAAGGAGGCCATGACATACATATGGCGTAGATCGGGACGGGTTGGATGTATCGATGGGTGACAGGGTGGCGTGAGTAAATACTCTAATCATTGTTGATAATTATTAAGTATCAAGTTTTTGATTGTCGTACGTTTATATCGTGGTACCTGGTAGTGTATAGTCTTCAGTCTTTTTTTCTGTGTCTTCCGTCGTTTTTTGTGATTGTGACACATCGCCGGACGGAAGGCAAACACGTTAATAATAATAATAACAATAATAACAATAATAATAATAATAATAATAAATATAATAATAATAATAATAATAATAATAATAGTAATTGGGAGGAAGATTCCGGGTGGCGGTGTCTATTATCTACCATGTAACTGGTATATATTTATCTACCTCATGATTGATACCAGGGTACAGCGGTATGCTATGTTAAACGCGGCAGGATATATTTATTGTGCTATCATTTTCCATCCTACAATGTATCATGTGCAGCATATATACAACACTTCAGACGCGTGCTACGATAGAGGTAGCACTTTTTGGCTGAATCGTTTTCTGAATGGCGGAACTCCTTAACGCCAAATCGTCAGAACTTCAAAACAAAAGTCGCAATTTTTTTGTTGTATGTCTAGGCCATGGGAGTGTTCACCGGGTAACACTTTTATTTTTCCCCAAACCAGTTTTTGGGGGAGGTATACTCGTAGAGCCCCTCATGTGAGGAGCCTCAGAAAAATAATGATGCACCTCTACCGTAGCATGCGTCTTCATTGAGCGTCGTCCACTCGAAATCATCCATCCCCACAAGGAACAAAGCCAAGGAAAAAAAGAAAAGAAACTATTACTGGATCCTCGAAGCGCAACGGAATTCCTTGTGGTAGACAGTGCTGGGGTGGCGGAAATACCGGCAGATAGACGAATAGATCATGTATGCCTCTTAGCACTAGAACGCTATAGGGCCCAAATTTATGTGGCATTACTTGGTTTTAGAGGCACGCTCTTTGAGTGGACTTTGAATGCCCCGTTAACCACGCCAAAGCTTTGAAAAGCGATGTACGGTCAGCCGCGGTGGGCTCAAAGAGTCCGGGATCTTTTGACATGGTCGTAGTTGATTATTTTTTTGCGGTTTCCGAGTGGGTGCTATGTTAAGCGCTCCTCTCGAGCATCCATGTAGACATAATAAAAACAGAGTCTTCACATCAGGTGCGGGCTCGGGTATTCCATCTTCATAACACTAATCCCGATATCCCGGTACTAGGTATCCCATATCCCATGGAACTTTCGAATACCATCACCTATCGTCGTTTCCGTATCGTATCCAAGCACAATCAACAGCCCCCCTGCTTTGTAATTAGTACGGCATGACACCATATTATCATTTCCTCAAGAAAAATCAAGTTAATGAAAAATGCAGTTAAACAATATTCTCCCTGTGCTTGCTGAGACAGAAAGAAAATTGCAGTACCGTAGTCCCTGAAAGTCACTCTGGAAACCAAGAATCATACTCCAGGGACATAATCCAGAATCAATCTTTAAAACCTAAGATCCAAAATCTAAAGTCCAACGTCCGAGACCCAATAATCCGAAATCCAAAATCCAGCATCCGAAAAAAACGAAATCCTAAGTCTGAATATCCAAAAACCAAAATCCTAATATCCGAAATCCAAAAACTCCAACATCAACCCGGTGATCAACACTCAGCTGCCGTAACTAGAGACGTCAGTCCACGGTATTCAAGCGGTCATCAGTTGGTGAAATAGGGTCGAAACGAGTGTACTAGCACAGTTGTCCCAAATTTCACTATGAGTATATAATCAGACAACTGCCTCCCGGCTGGGTACGCACCAAAACTCATCCCAATATCAAAAGTTCAAACACAAAACATAATAACGTCATACTAGACAATGAAATGCAGAAAAACCATTATTCCAAAAGTCCAAAATCAGTTGTCTGCCTCCCGAATTTCCGTCAATGAACGTTCAATACTGAAATGTAAAAGAATCTCATTTTCACCAGTAAAAATCTGCCGACCAAAAGACATATTTCCACTCCATGTTTCTTCAAATTCGAAATCACCCAATTCCGAAACACCAAACTAGCGTCATATTAGTCAATGAAGTGCAGAAGCATCTTTATTCCATAAGTCCAAAAACAGCTAAGATGTGACCCTACCACTCTGAAAACAAGCCACAAGTCCTCAAATTCCAATACATTATTCCTACGTTCTGACATTGTTACTGTTACTCCAATCCTCCCGTTGACCTGCAGGCCTGGTCTTGTTTTCACTGATCACCTCCCAGGATTGCTCCCTCGGGTACTAATCATCGTAAAACAGGCTGAACAAGTATTGTCAACCTACAGACCTGGTCCTGGGGATTTCCCGTCGTCCTCTACGGAGAGAGCCACATTTCGCGAGTCACATATGTGGAATTTCACGCCGTCCCCAGCGGAGAAAACAGTATAGAATTTCATAAGCCACATTTGTGAATCGAGCGTCGTCCTCGTCGCGGATATACTGTCAACTTCCTCACCTTGGTGGAATCCCTCGCCGTCGTCAGCGGAGATAGTACACCGAAGCCAAGATGAAAATGCTCCCGTCAAAGTACCAGCATACAAATTCCTAGAAACACATCTACCAGCATGCCACTTCAACTCGCAAAGATTGTTGGTCGACACAAGACGGTAGAGGTTTCCGCAGGAGGATTGATCATTCATCATACCTACCTACTATTTCGCCTAACCCCAAATACACCATCCTTCGTACTTCCTATTCCATCTACTGCTGTTTTCTAAGATGGTATGGAGAACGACCTCGACTCGATCAGACGTTAGGTAAACGCATCAGCGGGGTTCTTCTTTTTACTCAAACCAAGTCGTCATGTCAGATCCCAGGTGGGTGTAACCTGAACGCTTACTTCAGGCTGTAGAGACAGCGAATCTACAATACTAAATTATCCGATATTTCGCCGCCAATCCTGCTCATAACGTCATCATATTCCAGGGTTGACTCGACGCCTATTTAGGATGACACGAATCCAAACCAATGTTTTGTTTCAGGATACCAATTCATCAGAGCTAAAACCCCTCGCTACATGTCACGAGGTTCTTAAGTCAAGGATCAAGTTCTTCCGCATATTCCTTCCCGGAAAAGCGACAATTGGTGTCAAAATGTTGCAGGGATTCAAGTCCACGCTATGTAATACGACACCGACGTAAGAAGTAAGGATCTTCTCAACAGTTCGGCAACTTGACTACACCCGTATATGATACGGTATCTGGTAGCCTATATAGCAAACACAGGGGTATTGGTAATTTTCGTCTGCACTCCAATATTTGTATAATACGAACATAATTGAGTACATCTGGATTATAAGGCAGCCTTATCTCCACTCTTCCCCCCGCGCTCAAGTCATTTTGTACGTATTCATATCGTACACCAAACTGATGCACACACCGCTCACACTAGTAGAATGAAAACAAAGTGACAAAACAAAAAACGTATGGTCCATGCAAGACAATTTGTCCATTCACTTTTCAGTGCATATCTGTTGAATAAAAACAAATTGTGACGTGAAACAACGATGGTCGTGACCGCCGCCGCGAGCTATGTCGATGGCCGCGGAGTTTTTTTTAAAAAATGCAACATTTTCGACTAAAGTTACCCCGAAAATATCCCGAATTGGCCATTTTTTTCCCCGAAATGCCCCAAATGGGCGCAAATGGCACCTGCACGCAAAGCATTCTCACAGATTAAGCCGTACAGCGCAACGACAACCAACATTTATTCGTACGCGCATGTATGATAAGTACGTACGTATGTGCGTGTGTGTGCTTTTCTTCTGTCTTGTAGGCATGTGGTGCCCCAGCACCCACACGATATAGCGGCAAAACAAATTTGTGAATATCGCACGAAATAACGTTTTTCTCTCTAAAAAAAAAAACACCTGGGGATCGATGAGAGGAAGCGTTTGCCGCCCTCTATTTTTAAATCACACGGCTAGTTTTCCAATAAAAAGATAACAAGTTGACCTTCCGATCCATATTTTTTCTAATATCTCAATCAATTTTTGACTTTTTCGGAAAAAAAAAACACCTGGCAAATTCCGAGAGCTGTCCAAATCCGTTGAGATATTGGGAATCAGAAAAGTACACGCCACCAAAAAAAGATAGCAAGTTTTTTCCGGTTTATTTGTGATGTAGAGTTTGGAAAGGAAAACAAAAAAAAACTTTCCTTGGAGACCTGCGCCTGGAGACAGGGCGTTTGCCGGTGTCTTTAGATTTCGGAACAACCGCCTCCACCCCGAGCAAAGTGTACCTTGGTACTGAGGAAATTATGGACAAATTGTCTTGTATGGACCGTACGACCTGGCACGTTCAGCCGGGATGCTTAGTCGGGGGCGAACGGGGGATAGCTTTCTCCCCCCGAGTGCCCGTGCCTTCCAGCGTCCGCCTCCGTAACCCCCCAGCCTTGCTGTGGCTCCTGCTGCCCTCCCCCCAGAGCCAGCTCGTTGTTGGGCCGACCAACCCACGTATGTTCGCAACCGAATAAATAGTAGTTTAGTTGCACAACCAGACCAATTAGCAGCCGCTTGTCATCCCAGCACCCCCTCCCGCTCCCGCCTTGTTCACTCTCGAGTTCAGCTGAGGGTGGCGGTGGCCACGGTGGCGGTTCCGCCCTGGGCTGTAGCTGCTGTTGCTGTCGCGGCGACGGCGATGGTGGCGATAGCTGCTGCGTCAGCTGCGCCTCGCCTTCGTCCGTCTTCTGCTCCTCTTCCACTTTCTCTGCGCTCTCCCCAATCACCTTCCTTCCCTTCTCCACAATCACCATTGTTTCTTCTTTTTCCTCTTTCAGTATCACATCCGCCAAAACCACATTTTTGCTTTGTTCTTGACTCTGCTGTAGCAGTTGCTGCCGCCGATGCTGCCGCTGCTGCTTCAGCGCAGAGATTTTGTCGTCAGTACCAAGTGGGTCTGCCAGCTTAGGTTCAAGTCTGGCCTTGCTCGCACCCTTTTCATGCATCTGTGGCTGCGATTCCTTTCGCTTCTCCTGCAGCAAGAGTCTCGATGTGATGAACATACCCGAGTACTCGAAAATGGTACGCCGAATGTCCTCGATTTGATTGTCAAGTCGACCGATTATAGCCCAACCCTCCACCATCTGATCAAAGATTCGATAATCGGGTGACTGGCCGCCCTCGATTGCTTCTACGAGGCCATCCCTCCTTGCGAGCAGTACTCCCAGCTCCTCAATCCGCGTCCGTTGCAACTTCTCCGCCCTCTCTTTCTCTCCCAACCCCTTCGTTGCCAGCTCACTCAAGGCTGGTATCCCGCTCTCTTCGATTTCGCCAGACATGGCTAAAACCGGAACCCCCAGCTTTTGCTCCCACACCTGGGAGGTCTGCAGCACGATACCCTGTCTTCCATAAGATCGCAAAGGTTCGCGGTCGATCGTGTTACTTGATCCTCGAAACGTAACGGGATTTCCTCGTGGTAGATAGTGCTGGGGTGGCGGAGTTACCGGCAGATATACAAATAGATCATGTATGTTAAGCGCTCCTCTCGAGCATCCATGTAGACATCATCATAAGAAAAGAGTCTTCACATAAAGTGCGGGCTCGAATATTCCACCTTCATAGCACTAACCCCGACATCTCGATATCCCTGTACTAGGTATCCCATATCCCATGGAACTCCCGAATACCATCAACCATCATCGTGTCCTTATCATATCCAAGCACAATCAACATAAATCAATACATGCCCCGATCAGTCTGGAAGTCTGCATGCTGAAGGCCGAGGTGGTTGAGACTCTGCTGTGCGGGTATGTGACGTGGACCCTCAGCGCGAAAAACTTTTCGCCAAGCTCCGGGCAAGAACCACAAAGTCTTCCTGTGAGTTATTGGCCTCCAGCGTTCACAATGTTCTAATTGCACCACCATCTCGTACGCCGAGGTTCTCAAGACGACATATCGAGAGAGCGCCGAGAAGACCATCCGTAAACCGTGGCTCTTTGTTGCGGGGGCAGTGGCGCAGGAAAACCATGGGCGATTACCCAGTCAGCTGACATTTGCGACGGTGTCCAGTAGAGCTTAAGATTTATTCGAGAAACACTTTCATTGGTCAACCACTGATGTTGCGGGACGTTTCATTGGGGAAACACGAGCACACACAAACTTACACTTGGCACCCTGACCTCACCCAGACCTGATTCCACCCGGACTTGCCCCCTCCCAAAACCGGACCCGGTATATAATCAGCCGCAGGCAGAACCCACCAAGCACCCTGATCCCACGCCGACCGACCTCGAGGGTCGGCAGGAGCAAGTTGAGGGTCGGCCACAACACCAGCAAAACCAATAGCGAATAAGAGGCAAGGCGCCTTCATGGTATTCGGTGAGGAGAACCCGGGACCAGGCGGAAGACCGACGAGCTGACACAAAGGTCAGGTTGATGACCTTATTTTAAGTTATTCGAGCCATCGAAGTCCCCATGGAACACTCCCCGTTGGTTGGTGTTTGGTGTTGAGACTGTGCTGTAGACCACTTTGCAGCAAATAATATGAACAAGTCAGTGGTACTGGGGTATCCTCGAAGCAGCCGAACGGGTCACTGTCAGGTTGCACGAGGAGGAGGCAAATAAGAGCAGACAGCGCGACGGATCTACCATGGGCGTCGTTGAAGAAAGGGGGGGGGGGGGGGCAGCAGGAAAGCCGCAGCGGAAGAAAGCAGGAAGGAGACGGCAGACAGGGCCGCAAAGCACCAGGCCGACTATTATT
>JAYJMJ010000196.1:275440-285864 GCA_036873875.1 Laminaria ephemera | reverse complement strand
ATGTACCTGGTATCCTGCGATTCCCTTGCACATCAGCAGCGACCTTCCATTCCTACGTCCATTCACCCAACGCTCACCGCTCACGAAAAAACACCAACCTGCGTAGTTGGAGTCCAACCTCTCTGCCATAAATGCTTGTTGCTAGCTTCTGCACCTCTTACCACGACATATTTCCCACCTGCCTCCTTCTGCACCACTTACGATGACATATTTCCCACCTGTTTCTAGAAAACAGACAACAGTATCCAGTGATGTCGGATTACAAGCAAAATGAAAGGCGGGTCGAAAAAAAAAGTAAAAGGAATGAACGGCGGGCCAAAAAAAAAGGACAGGCGGCATGATTCACGAGTGTATGCAGAGTAATACGGGATTTTGCTTCAAATTTTGCTATTTACAGCGGGGTTTTTTTACTGACGATGGAGAACCAAATAGATAAACTCTTGGGAACTGCCGTATCATCATGCTACTTGGCAGCAGTTCACACAACAAACAGGGTCACACCAACCCCACCAATGTTTCTAACCTATAAGCCCGATAAAGCTTGCAGGGTTCATCTAATGACTCCTCGAACTGTGTGATACCAATCATTCAGTGTTGTTGTGTATGTCACGTGCCGGAGTTGGTAAGCTCGCTGCGACATATTTTCTCTTTATTCTTCCCGAGATTCCGACCAATAACGGCGGGGGGTTGTAATCATTGCCTTGCATGGCCGTAGTATGTCAGACTATAGACCCTCGCATCCCTGCAATACCGGGACGGAGCACATCGGGTTTTTACCGATTGGGCAGACATTGCTTGCACCAAGCGCAAAGCGCCGTGAGGTATTCGGCGAGTCGCAACGGGGGAGGGGGTAGATTTGGTGGAAGAACCGAAGCAGGTCAAGAATCAATGGCATGGATTGAATCGCATTTAGGCATCGTAAGAAGGCCTCTATTCTCGGTAAACTTATCATATCACATTTGCGCCACCTACCCGAAATGACGCTCTGTGCCCACATTCTTAGGGCGACACCCTTCTTGTGGTCATATTTTTGTGCGGCGACACTCTTCTTGTGCCAATATTCTTCTGGCGATACCCTTTCTTATGGCAACAACATTGCGGCAGCGCTCTTGCCATGACACACTATATTGTCCCCGAAGCCAAACCCAAACACCCGTTACGACGGACCAACACCGGGATCCACTGGACCTCTCGATCCCATACAACGACCCCCCCTATCTATGCCGCCACATTTTCGTAACAAAATCACCTCATTTTGATTGGCCTTCGCTTATCGCGGTCCACCGCCATGTTTCCCTATAAAGTGTACTGCCTTGATCATATCACGATTCTTTTACAGTAGGTCTATACATCGCATACATTTCGCATGCCCTCTACGTATCGCTATACCAACGGCACTCATGGCACCATGCCTAATCACCTCAACATGAGTTGTCTTCTCTTATCGCGCGCGCCACGCCACATTTTCAATGCTTAAAATTTCCCCACAAATTGTACTGCGGTATTGCGATCTGTGTTTTATACCTGCCCTTTATTCTCGCCATCGCTCCCCTTGCTAACGCTCAACCATAAATATGCCTGTATCCCAAAAGCGCGAATATCACTACTGTATGCCCAATCACCGCATTACGATGTTCCTGCGACCATCGTGAACCGCGTTCTGATTGCTACCGTAAAGTCCGACTGTGCACCCCACCCAACGGTGTTCGGCACACCGCCTACCCCCGCCAACCACCTCTACCTACAACCATCTCACGACGTTGATCAGTGCGCGAGCTCTCCACAACAACCACCTCACCACCGCCAACGCCATCTCCTAGCATCTCTCCAGCACACACCAATACTACGATAGACCGTTTTGGCAGCATCCCCTGCCACCCCCTCGGCCAGCGCATCTAGCTCCCCTAGCCCTTCAGGTAGGTCAGAAATTCACGAAACTATTAAAATGGATACATAAACTCCCTCTGCCGTGGTGCGTTGGTGACAGCAGCACTTGCATCCGTTGGCAAAGACGCTATGCTAGGGGGGTTACCCCCATTTTCACTACCGAGTTTAGGCCACTTGCGCGAGTGGCTCTATATCTCACTCAACAAACGGGCTTTAAAACATTTTTTCGGCGCACCGAACCAAGTCCAAGAGCGGTGCATATCGCAAAACCAAAAAGCACATATATATATGTAACCGTTCCCGGGAGTAGCTCTGAGTCGTTGCAAAACGCGGCCCCAAAAGCTACCCCCGTATCGTAGACTTGGTCCAAACGTTTCATTGACTTCAGACAGATCCCAAGGGCCAGCGGGGACTAACCCGCCGCCCAATGTAGCGGCAGGGGTATCTCCCCTCTTTCGAAGTCTGCTCCAACAACCTCAACAAGCGACCTCAGCGGTACACGCCACCACCACGTGCACAGCGACACCACCGTCCCACAGAGCAGGAGCTGCCTATACCCAGACAGCAAGCTGAAGCGGTGGCCAAACCCGGCGGCAGGCTGATTGAGAGGAATAGAAAAGTTTGGGGTAACAGATGCGAGACCAAGGAGAGGCAGACGGCGAAGCGGGGGCGGAGGGGGGGGTGGAGGGAGGGGAGGGGGTGGATCACGTGGCAAGCACGAGCAGTTTGAGTGGTCGGTATTCAGGAATGCAGAGGTCTGCGGTCCTTCAGCGAGCGGGGGGCGGGGCTGGAAAGCATATTTCCTCCTCGCACAGAGGTAGGGTTTTGGACGCGAATCAGGAGTGGCATCGGTTTTGCTCGGCCCTTGCATGGTCATCACGGGTTCGACGGGGTGGCCGTGCTCCGGGGTGCATACATTTCCGGGTGTCGATGTCCTCTGTCTGGCTGTTAACCTCCGCTCTTCATAAGAGTACGCTACGAGTAGTGGCAGGCGGCGCGAGATAGCTGGACACGAAATTCTTTGGGAACCCGCCCGTGGTGATGTACAGCCACCCTAGTGGAGAGGAGGTGGATTTGGCGTTGGGAAAAACGACGTACGTAGACTCACGTTACGGTAGGGGTAGCACCTATGTTTTCTGGAGCTCCTCACTTGAGGAGCTTCGTACCTCACGCAACACCTTACATGAAGAAAAAATGAAAGTGCCACCTGACGAACAATTCCATGGCTTACCATAGGTACACACGTAAAATATAGTAAAACACAAACGGAATTCCCCAACGATATTGAGTAGTTCCTCATGAGGAGCTCCGTCGGTCAAAAATATTGTAGTCAAAAAGTGCTACCCCTATTATAGGATGGAGTAGCACGCGACCGTACGAGTACCTGACGCGCGTTTCGCCCGGCTTTTGCTGCATCAACTGACGGTGCCGAAAAATACCGTGACGCTCGATTCTGCCGGAATCCACTCACGTGCCGGATAGCCGCTGGTTTTTCTCGCGAGGGGGATCTGTATCGTTAGAAGTGGCCGCCAGATTCGGGCAATGCGGCCGCAGTATTGGCCCCCGAAAAAGCGGATTCACATTCGCGATCTATCTGCCATTTTTTCAGTACTTGTGTTGAGTGAGACTGCAAGTCAGTTGGGATCGAGGTGTTCGGAGATAACTGGCGCCGGATGATCTGAGGCAAAAGGAGGGGAGGGTGACTGATTTGTGGACCATCACCAAGCTGAAATTCGTCATTGCTAGGGCACCACGACATTCGCCGCCCGTGCAATCTTATCGGCTCTCCAAAGCACGGCAGTTCGAGCGATGTTATAAGTCACGATCCTGGAGGTTGCGAAGGCATCATGCTTGAATTCTCCCCGCGTGATCGACGGCGTACAGCTTGGCACGAGCAGTGATGTTAGTATGACAGTGAATGGCGGTGAAAGAAACTCCGGACTGTATTCTGTCCCCCTAACGGAATTTCCACGGAAGAGCCACTGCCGCTACCGTTTTTGATGCTCGGTTTTCGACACGTGCAGAAAGTTCTTATATCGGGGCCAAAGATATAGCCGTGCTTCTTTCTGACCAACGACACCAACCATTCGAAGGGTCGTTGCAAGGCCTTGCTCCAATATGGCTATAAGGTGTACATCCGAAACATCACATAGAACCGCTCACGGGAGGCTCTCGCCAAGCTACTGCCAGAAGCATGGAAAAGGAGCTATCCATCTTTGCTGCCGCTTGCTGTGGCTCCCGCACCGTGGGGGGTCCGCTGCCACCGCCGCAACTGCTGCAATCTCCTGGACCCTCAAGCTTGAACGTGACGTACATGTTGCCGTCGCCACTGGCGCCACCATTGCCGTCACAGCAACAACAGCTGCAGCCGCAAAAGCTGCTGTCGCAGTCATCGTCACCGTCGCAGCAATAAGTTGCGACGATGACGATGACGGCGGCGATGAGGCCGGTGGTTGAAGCTGTCGTAGCTTTGACGAGGGCGACGGCGGCGGCGGCGGCGGCGGTGAACTAACCCCCCCCCCCCAGGCTGCGGCGTGCGTCGGAAACAGATAGGTTACTACGCCTGATAGCAGCCCAACGAATGTCCCCCGCGGGTGGTTCCACGAAACGTCGCGACTCGTACCCAGACGAGAGTAGGGCCTTTCAACAGTCCCTCCAATGGTTGCTGCCGCTAGACAGAAAGAAGGTTGGCTCTACCTTCGGCTCCGACATGAGCGTCCTCGCACGTGTCAAAATCCGGGTTTGTCTACTCGGTGGTCCAGAGACAACTGCACCCCATCCATGCCGAATCGGTCCCGCGGCGACGAGCTAATTTAATTGACTCCAGAATGATTCCACCTGTTGCGCCCCGCCGTCGGTCATGACGCGCGTACTTGCGGATTGTCGTTTTCACGATATCCACTGGATCGAATGGCTTTACCTTCCCATCCCGGCGCAATGCTGACTACACTGTCGTGGTGCGGGTTCTCTCTCGCCACAGTAGTTCCACAGTGTAGGGCCAACTACACGCGAAATCGGGCGCTTCCCTTTGCTCGCCATGGAGCTGCATCTGCTGCGCTTCCGCACACACACACAGCGGCGCCCCCGGAGAAACATCACGCGTTCCCTCTCCGACCCACCCAGAAGTGCATTAGCTATTAGCCTTTCGCCTTCTGTGCTCCCCCGTCCGCGCTCTCCCAGATGACATGATGCGATGTGCGGTGTCGCGCTCCCGCGTACTTTCCGATTCGCGCAATCCATGTTAGATCCAGAGCCCCTGCTCTTCTAACGCCCGCCACCACTGCTGCTGCTGCTGCTGTTTCGGCCCTGGTTTTTTTCCCGATGGGCTTACTGCAACCCGCTCATGGGGGCGGTACCGCGCGTCACTATCGTCCTTCTGCCGCAAGCCACTGCCATTGCTGCTGAGGCGACCCTAACCCCGGGCTGCTGCTGTCGCCGGTTCTCTGCACCGCCCTCTCAACATGGGCACCCCTGTCCCCCCGGCCCTCACCTGTGCTGCTCCTGTCGCGACCATGTTGGGACCCCCACCTCTGACTCTCACTCCCTGGTGCTGCTACCGTTGGTAAGTATCTGTACCGTCCTCCCAACGCTCGCGGTCCTACCCCTCCGACGCTCACCTGTGCTGCTGCCGCAAGAGCCATATACGGCTAGGAAGCACGGGGATCTGCTCAGGATGTCCCCTGACGACCACATTCCGCCTCTAAGCCCCATCCCTCGTGTTTCAGCTGTTGCTGAGAAGCAGCACCATCCTCCTCACGTTGGCGGCCCTGCCCCTCCGGTGCTCGCCTGTGCTGCTGCCGCAAAATCCATATACACCTAGGAAACCTGGGGATGTGCCCATGATGTCCCCTGACGACCACGTGCCACCTCTAAGTCCCATCCCTCGTGTTGATGCTGTCGCTGAGTATATACACCGCCCTCCCAACGTAGGCACCCCTGTTCCTCCGGCGCTCACCCGTGCTGGTGCCGTTGCGGCCCTGATGGGGTGTGGCCCCCGCCTCTAAATCCCACTCCCTGGTGTTGCCGTTGCTGAGTATCTGCACCATCCTCCTCACGTTGGCAGCCCTGCCCCCCCGGCGCTCACCTCTGCTGCTGCCGCAAAGTCCATATACACCTAGGAAACCCGGGGATGTGCCCAGGATGTCCACTGATGACCACATGTCGCCTCTGGGTCCAACTCCCCGGTCTTGCTTCTGTCGCTGAATATCTGCACCGCCTTCCCGACGTTGGCGGCCCCGTCCCCCGACGCTCACATGTGCTGCTGCCGTTGCGACCCTGTTGGGGCTCCCACCTCTAAGCCCCACTCCCTGGTGTTGCTACCGTCGCTGCGAATCTGCGCTATCCTCCCCACGTTGACGGACCTGCCCCTCCGGCGCTCACCTGTGTGCTGATGCCGCAAGATATATAGCCACCTATGAAACCGGGTGATGTGTGCCCAGGATGTCCCCTGACGACCACATGCAGAATCTGAGTCGCACTCCTTAGTATTGCTGATGTCGATGAGAATCCGCACCGCTTCCCCGACGTTGGCGGCCCTGCCCCTCCGGCGCTCACCTGTGTTGCTACCGCAGGATCCCAGGCTCTGTCATTGCTGCTGTCGCTGAGTATCTAAACCGTCCTCCTCACGTGGGCGCCGCTGTCCCTGTGGCGCTCACCTTTGCTGCTGCGGTGGCGGCCCTAATGCCTCCTCGCCCAATAAACCTAATTTTCTGGTAGCCCACGATCGCCGACCAAAGGTGTTCCTGAGAGTTGCTAGGCTGAAAACATGTCGGCTACTGTTGGGCGAGTGGAGAGGGGAACGGGATGCCGGACGGGGCATTCTTGCGTGGGCCGTTCCGCGCGTCCCGCGCAGCGCCTATAATAGCTAGACTCGCCCAGGTACCTGCGTCGGGGCTTCGTTGCGAACCCCAGGTGGGGATATAAAATGTCTACCACTGCTACTGTTGGTGTTGTTTGCCGTACCCTGCTCTGTTTGTGCACTATACCGTTGTTTGGCTATCCTCCGTTGGACCTCTCCCTGTCCAGGCCCCTAGAGCTCCTGGCTCGGCTCCCGGCGGCTCCCTCCCTGCGACAAAGGGTGCTCCATCCCTGGTTGGCCTCTTCCTCATTACGCTGCTCGACCACATACAACAAGCCAACTGCTCGGCTTGCTGTACCCTGCTCTGATTCGTGCACTGTACCGTTGTTCGGCCATCCTCCGGTGGGATCCTCCCTGCCCAGACCCGTAGAGCTCCCGGCTCCCGCCGGCTCCTTCCCTGCGACAAAGGGTACCCCATCCCTGGTTGGAGTGTTCCTCGTTATGCTGCTCGATCACTTCAAACTTATCAACTAGTACTGGTTGTGCTTGTTGTGCCCTGCTCTGTTTCGTGCACTGTACCGTTGGTCGGCCATCCTCCGGTGGAACCATCCCTGTCAAGGTCCCTAGAGCTCCCGGCTCCTGGCGGCTCCCTCCCTGCAACAAAGGGTGCCACATCCCTGGCTGGTCTGTTCCTCATCACGCTGCTCGATCATCGTAACGATATTCCTCAGGCCGGCTGTTCTGGCGTACAGACGACGCCTCAACGCACAAAAAAAAGGCTCACGGAAATTACGACGCCTTCCGCTCGGCACACGGCTCTCTCCTGCTCGTGATCGGGGGCTTAAATGATTTTGCCAGGTAACTTTAAATCCCTATAGTGTCGCTGCTCCCTTAGCTTTACGCAGTATGCGGATCGACGGTTGCTTGCTTGCATGTCTGAAGTGTGATGCCGTTCGTTTCGTTCGTTCTCATGCCTTCTATCCCGGAATCATCCTCGTGTTCTCTGTCAAGTATCCCGTTCGAAAGGCGAGGTCCGTTCATAGTTTACCCTTTCTCAATAAAAAAAACGGTAATCTACTAATAAAGCTCCTGTTATCAGCTCGGTTGTCCGTGCTGCGACAAACTAGTCACAGTTTTTGCATGTACCAGGTAATCTTGTAGACTTTGTGATATAAGGGAGATAACGCGTTCCCGGTATCAAACAGACATACGTGAAAGGAGCTCTATTAGGTTAGGTGTGGACTCGTGCGAGATTTGTTAAAAAAAGGAGAGACGCGTAATTGGTTTGTGACAGACCCGAAAAGTAGACCGCCCCATAAGACTCAGAATTGGGACATCACGGCTGCCAAATCGAGCAGTCACTTGTATGATCTTGGTCGCGAAAATGAGCAGTCCCTTGAGCGACCATAGTCTGTCCCTTGAGCAACCATAGCCCCGAAATCGAGCACGTGAAGAAGAAAAATGGTTGATATCCTAGGGTCACATAACCTGAACGCTTCCCAAAACAACTATTAATAGTTACCCAAAACAACCTTAACCCGAGTCCTAGACCATACATCGAACATTGGAAGGAGACCGAAAGCAAATGCATTCCGAAAACGTACTAGGTACGAAAAAACACCAACAAAAAGACACATATTCCGTTGGATTCGCGAAATGATTAGGTAACAATCGTCAAAGAAAACTGAATTCCCGTCACAGGGGCGCCAGTGGGCACCGAGGAACTATCAGGTTTACCCGATAGTCAGAAGGATATTTCTGAAACAAAACAATGCTGGCAATGAATAGTGACCAGAATCCCATCGGAAGGGGAGACGCAAAAGCAGCAACCGCCTTGGCTTACATTGCAAACCAAGCGCACATAGACGCTGCGATGGACCATAGCTGCCGCAGCCTCCGTGAAGACGGTGGTACAACAGGAAGCGGTGGCCTCCCACGAACAGCGCCATTTTCATAACCTTAACGCATGCGGCGCCATCGATCACAGCTCCAGGATGTCCAAAACATGTATTTCGTTGCTTTCGCCTCATGACCCTCTCCCGAATCCCGAATGCAGTCATCCCATCCTTCTTGTCGCCAAAAACATAAAACTGTTGTAGTACAAACTGCCCGGCCAACCCCGCCCAACCCCAGAACGTCCAATCGCATGGCATGCCACTCACACCACGGAAAAATAAAACCCCATCGCGCCTCCCCATTTTGATGAAACAGCGCGGCAACAGCAAAAAACAGAAATAAAAAGGCCATGAACGGTAAATCTTCCAAAACCCGAAACAGCAACAGCGGCAGGTATAGCACTGGTTCGACGACCGACCACCTCTCTTCTCTTACCGTAGGTGTCGTCTTGCGCCATTTGCTTGAATCCACGTCCGATCAACTGCGGGAAACATCAACCGCGGGAAACTGAGAGTATTGGTATCGTCGCGCGCTGTTCGTGTAACTCATCGCCCGATCCCTCAACCAACCCTTACCCCCGTGCACGAATCTTCGTCCGATCAACCATACGAAGCCGTAGATATCGTCGCGCGCTGCCCGTCTATCTCCTCCCCCGATCCCCCAACCAACCTTTACCCCCCAATAATCCGCGCCCTGGTTAGAGGACCGACCACCTCTTCTCTCTTACCGTAAGTGTCGTCCTGCGCCGCTCGCTCGAATCTTCGTCCGATCAACCATCGTGAGGAACAGTGGGTATCTGTATCGTCGAGCGTTGTTCTAATAACTCATCGTCCAACCAACCCTTACCCGCGTGCTCGAAACCTCGTCCGATCAACATTGGGAAGCCACCGGTATCGTCGCGCGCTGTTCGTCTAACTTATGGTCCGATCTCTCAACCAACTTAACCCTCAACAAAACCCACGGCACGCCCAACCCTAGACAGAACTCGCGGCAAGAGGGGCAAGCGCAGTCACCGTCAACACGCCCCAGACCGTGCGCGCTGCTACTCACGACGTATAAAAATCCTCGAGCACTTCATCCGCGTTGTTTCCGTTGCTGCTGCTGCTGCTGCTGCCGCTGCCGCTGCCGCTGCCGCCGTCGTTGTTGCTGCCGCGTCTGCGTTTGATGGTTCTGCCGTCGTATATGCCTGTTCGTTATGGTCTATCCCAACCTCTACTGATCTAGCACCAACCAACACGCAACAAAACGTGTGTAGCATACGACGAAGCTGCCGGCTGTCTGCAGCCAGCGAGCGCGTACAACAACCGAAAACGAACGCAGAGCGCGATAATTCATTAATGCGGAGTGGGTGGAGCATGACGCTTGCACCACTCACAAGATATGCGACTGGTGGCCCTCCCTGCCCGACGGTGAAATTCAGTCCCGCGCATGACCATGCCCTGAAAACGACAATGTGTCGCGGTATAACAACCCACCAATGCGCATAACTCCCTCGCGGCTGTAGTGCTCTCCTCGTAACGCGCTAAACCAAGCCCGTCGTCACGCCCGCCTTCGTGTGCTTAAAGTGCCACCTAACGTGCCACCTAAAGTGCCGCGGCAAAAGCCCATTTCTCCCGAAACCCAGGACGACTGCGTTTCGAAGAAAACACGCGGTCACAGACTAGCCAAAGGCTGGTTGGCAAAATAAAGAAAAACATGACCCCTCCTCCCCCCCCCCCATTCCCCCCTTCTGCGCCCTCTCCCACCCATGCGCTCGCAAACACGCCCTCCGCCCTTACGACGACCCGAGGCGAAACATAAACCTGGTACCGTCTAAGGCTCGCCAAATCATAAATTACCTACC
>JAYJMJ010000196.1:161991-182088 GCA_036873875.1 Laminaria ephemera | reverse complement strand
ACATACACATCCCGTAACACGCGCGATCGGAGTATCACACACAGCTTGCGAAGATGAGTTTCGACGAAATCCTCGATATCACAGCTGTACGAGTGTATTTTTAATTTTTGATAAAAATATAATTGCAAAACACAACCGAAATCGAGTGCGAGCTCCTCAGTTGAGTCCCATTTACCAGAAATAGTTTGGTCAAAACGTGCCTCGTACCCATATCGTATAGCATGCGTCAACCGCACGCACCAGTTTCACACCACACCAGAGGCCTGGGCCATCTTCTTTATCACGGTTTACATACCCTGGTATATGTTTTACGAAATCCAACAACTAACTCACGCCCACACCAGTATCGTGGCGGGAAGCTGACCACTGAGTTGAAGCACAGCACCGTCCCATCGTGCTGTAACTCTCGGGGTACCGAGATCGGTGAGAGCAACACATTTCAGCTTCTCGAGCACCCAACCTGATCACGTCGGGTTTCCGCACACCACGATATTCAACCGCGACGTAAAAAAGGTCTCCAGTAGTAGCGGTAGTCTGCTACGAAGTACCTGGCACTTTATTATACCAGGTATACGGTATCGTACAGTAGCTGTCGCCAAGAACTCGCGCAGGTGGATGTTTGTAACGGTCGTCAGCTGTGTGCGTTGGTGGGAAGCAGAAACGTCGAACGCGATGCAAGCACTAACTAGTATTCACAGGGCGATTCGTACGTTTTGTTAGTCTTTTGGGGTGATTCCGTTGGTTGGACGGGACATGACACGGGAGATGGAGGTTCGGGCACGTGAGGCTGGAAAGGGACCCTTATTTCCAGCTGCGTACTTCTAATCTTTTGGAGTCGTCGTAAACAACGAACTTGGTTCGTTCGTAATCCAGCAGCGTCAGCAGCAACAACCGCAGTATACCTGGTTGTACTAATAGTCCGAGTTCTTTAAGTCGTTTGGTGCTCACTTCCACACCACCTACCAACCATCGTCTCACACTTCGCTTCGATCATTGCTTGATTGGGCTTGATTGGGCTAGGTTGGGGTTAGAGTTAGATACAATTCAAAGTGTATGTCAACCATTTTCTCGAAAAACTCGGGAACCTACCCCAGATTCTTGATCCTAGAGAAATTCGAGCTCTGTGGTCACAAAGTACGAGACAGATATGTACTTCGGACATCGACAATACCAGTACTTTAAAGGGATTTGCTGATGCAATGCCAAACGTGCTGGGCTCGAAAAGCGGGGCATATTCACGTCAGCAGACCAGACAATTGGTATAATTGCAAAGAAAGAGTTATAATAGGAAGGAAAACCTATAACAACAAGTAAGAAGAAATAAATGAGGAGAAACAAAGAAAACCAACACCCCGAGCACGCGGCAAAAAAATAGTATGTTCCTTTTTTGAAAAGGGTACGCAGGGGGGGGGGGGGGGTACCCGGAAAGCAAGAGTGAGAGATATATTTCAAAAACAAGACAATAAGAACGCTATTTTCTACTCATCGACAACCAGCACGTCCAGTTTCTGTGCTGATTGTCAAGCTCTGAGGGACAGATAGTTCAAGGACCTTCACTGGTGGCCTGGACGGCCGCCGGTCGCCGACTGGCGTGATGCCTAAAATATTTGCAGGGTTGGCAGGGCTCTGGCGAAGGATGGGGGTCAGACGTAGTGCCAAGAGTGGAGACTGCTCTGTGCACTGCCTATGTAACAATGGCAGTGGCTGCTGCTGTACAGCTGTAGATACGTGTGCCTTCAGTCCCGCGAAAAAACACAAATACCACCCGAAATCACGACCAACGACCCGCAAACAACACCGGGGCTCACTCAGTACTGTATGACCCACCAAAACCGACCAAACCCACCAAAGCCATAAAAGTGCGCACCCAATCCCCCCGGCCCACGGCCAAACCCGAGGCGTCTTTAAGTAGCAGTGTACAGGAGGTACCAAGTATATGTAGTAGCGGTAGTCCTAGTGTTGAAAATAATACCCACAGGCTGCCTACGGCCTACATCAGCAACAGTAGCAGTACTCGTACAAAACCATAACGGAATAATAAGAGGACGAGGACGAGGACAAGGACGTCGTACGCACGAAGCAAAGTGTAGTTTTTGAACAAGAACGAAAGTTTTTTTAACCTGAAACATGGTGCGCCTGTTTTTTATTTTTGGTGTGGAGAGCAGGTGATATTTAACCTTGCGTGCAACGCACGCGCGGCGCCGCGGGCACATCCGATTCGATCGGGTCGAGCGCCCCGCCCTATCTGTGTCAACGAGGCCGGTCGCCCTTGCGCGCTTGGGACGCGGATGCCGGAGGATCTCGCTCTATGAGTCGTGGATACGGTCATCAAACTTGCCAGAAGTCAAGACATTCGCGTGAAGACTCGTAGAAGCGTTCAATTCCGGACTCTCGAGCCGTTTTTCTGCTACCGACGTCCCTCGACGACCAGGCCACGGCAAGCAGCGAAACCGGGCACCCTCCCCATCTGTCCCACGCTTGCCCTCCCTGCGCCCACCGTGCTCGCCCGTACTGACGTAGTGGTCTCTGTCCCGAGCGTTCAACGCCGCCCTCATTGTTTGTGCAGGCTCCCCGCTCCGCTTCGAAAAAAAACAAATGATTGAACGTGTTTCACATCATGTAAATACGCCATCGCACCGAAACATGGATGGCGTATTTGCGCGCCGGGAGCGAGAAACCTGTCGTGGATCTCAAGTCCGAGGCCACCCTCGCAGGCCCTCACGCGGCGGCGCCGACATGGCAAGCGATGCTGCCAGGGGACATGACGTCGGAGAGCACGCCCCCGAAGAAATCACGATGAACCATAATACCTGTGACTGGGCGTTGCGTCAAACGTCAAGAGGGCAAGAAAAAAAGCCTGCATATTGATGAGATACCCTTCGTAGATTCCGATGTCAAGGCCTCGCACAAGTGCGGGCGTCACTGCGCGGGCGGATCCGGGACCCCGTCAGTTACGGCCGATACGCGGGCGCGCTCTGGCGAAGAAATCGCGCGAAAAGGCTCTCAGCTGCGGGAAAGGTCCGCAAACGAAAACAACTGTCAGCTGCGTCCAATGACTACCATAGGTATATATAGAATGGGCTTCGCCGGCGGCCTGGACGATCCCCGGTTACCGACTGGCGTGATGCTCTAAATGTTGGCGGGGTTAGGAAACAGGATTGTGACGAAGGATGGGGGTCAGATGTAAGACCAAGAGTTGGGAGTGCTCTGTGTACTCTCCACCAAGAATGGCAGTGGCTGCTGCTGTATATATATGCAAACACATAGTCTACATACGTATATCTTTCGTCCCGCGAAAACAACGAAGACTCATGGGCAACTACAAAACTACACAACAACGCACGACACACGACCAGCGACCAAACCCGGGGCAGCCGTAGTAAGGTACAAAAACCGCCCAAACCGACCAAAACCCACCAAAACCCACCAAAGCCACAAACGCGTGGAACCAACCGCCCCCTACTCACGAGGCGCGCGACAATGGGGGTAGCACATGTTTAGGCCAAACTGGTTCTGGTCGACGGTGCTGCCCAAATGAAGAACTACCCGATGCCGTTGTAATTTTACAAAATAATTCGTTACATACCTAGGCCATGGGATTTTTCATCGGGTTGCACTTTCGCACTTTTTCACAGTCCGTTTTTGGTTTTGGTCGTATGGACCAAATCAAATGAGGAGCCTCAGCAAAATTGAGTTCACCAATATCGCGGCACGCGTCCCTTGGCGAAAACCGAGGCTGCTGTATATATGTAGTAGTGCTAGTGCTGGTGTCTCCATTACTGCCCGCAGATTGTCTACAGCCTGCAGCAGCAGTAGTAATCGTACAAAACCGAAAACGGCACAATACGAGGACGAAGATGAGTACGTCGTACGCACGAAACACTTTTGCTTTTCCCATTTCGTGCCGTTTCATGAAGAAAAGCCTTTTAAAAAGAATAAACTCCTCGTGAACCTGATATGTTTTGTTTTTTGGAGAGCTCGTGATATTTACCCGCACGTGTATCTCAGGCGCCACGCTAAGGGCACATCCGATTCGATCGGGGCCACCCCGCCCTCTCGGTGTCAGGGAGGCCCGTCGACCCCGCACGCGTGCGACACGGATGTTGGCGGAGCTCGTTCTACGAGTCGTCGACACAGTCAACAAACTCGCCACAAATCAAGAAACCGATGTAAAGAGACTCAGAAGCGTTCATTTCTGGAGTCTCGAGCCACCTTTATGCTACCGACGTCCCTCAACGACTGCGCAGCGGCAAGTCCGGAAACCGGGAACCCCTCCCCGTCCGCCCTCTCCTCGCCCGCGTTCTGGCTGTGCCCGCCCGCACTGACGTAGTGGTCTCTGACCCGAACAGTCAACGCCGCACTCATTGTTTGAGCAAACTCTGCTCCGCTCCGAAAAATAAAACCGTTGCACGTATTTCATAGCATGTCACACGATCATACCTCATCGCAACAAAGCGCGAACGGCGTGTTTAGGCCGGGACCGGAAAACCTGTCCTACATATGGAGCTGACGGCCGCCCGCGCAGGCTCCCACGACGGTGGCGCCGACAGAGCGACTGAAGCTCCCGGAGGGGCGGAAGTCTGAGAGCACGCACCTGAAAAAATCTCGATTAAAACTTTCTCCTGTCGCGAGGTTTTGTGTCAAAACGCTGAGAAGGCAGAAATAATGCTCCGTAGATTGCGGAGAGCCCGTAGTATATTCCGGTGCTGAGGGCTCGTGCGAGCGCATGAAGCGCCGCGCGGGCGGATCCGCGGTGCCGACCGTTGCGGTCGAGGCGGGGTCACGCCCCGGCAAAGAGATCGCGCGAGAAAGCGGTCGTTGGCAGGAGAAGTCCGAATTTGAACAAATAGTGTTTGCTGCACCTGAGGCCTTCATAGGTACCTGGTACATTAAGCAAGACGCTTGCTAGGGTAGAGGTGCACCATTATTTTTCTGAGGCTCCTCACTTGAGGATTTCTGCACCTGTCCCAAAACCTGTTTTTTGGGGAGAATTTTAAAGCGCTAGCCGATGAACGATTCCATGGCCTAGGTACACAACGAAAACAAATGCAATCGTAGCAGAATTAAATTCCGACGATTTTTTGGGATAAGGAGCCCCGTCGTTCAGAAAGCGTTTCAGGCAACACGTGCTACCTCTATCGTAACACACGTCGCAAGGCGACTATACTCGTATAGAAGGCGAGAAGTCGCCCGTTTCAAACGACTCGGACTCTTAACAATAAAACCAGGCACCAGCCCCCCGTTCCTGGAGACATCAGCAGAGTATAGTGCATTCGCGGCTGCAACAGTTGTCGGTGCAACATCTCGTGCGCCGTGGGCGACGGGTACATAAAGCACGCCCGGGAAGAAGGTGACTGCCCCTAATCAGGTGTCCCGGGCGTAGTGCAGAGGTATGCTTCGAAGTCGGCCAAACAAGTAGATATTTAAGCGTTAATGGCAGAGCAGTGACTATTTGCATAGCATGTACGTTCGTGGATCGCTAGGGTTTTGTTTGCTCGTAGTAAGTGTCGCCGTGTCTGGCGACCTTTCATGCAGCGCGAGTGACTTGGTACGCTTGGTGTAGTAAGATGCTGTACAATAGGATCATAACCTGAAAATAGAAATAAAAATAATGACGGGCATCAAATTGTATGCCAGGCGTTACTGTATGCCTCCACAGCTCCACTCTACTGCAGGTTATCCTGGTGAAACGATGTTGAGTTGGGCGTTGAGTCAGTTAGGAAATTCAATACCTGGTCACACAATAGGGCCCACGTACGTGCTGCCGCATGTATGCCAAAATGTCAAAGTTGGCACTCAATCAGGCACGATGTTCATCACGCGGTTGAATATTACTGATATAGGGCGAGTCGCCTCATATAGGTACGGTATCTACATATATAAGGGGTGTCGCATTCTTACGAGCAAATACCAGTTCCTAATTTCAACGGCCCCAAAATAGCAGGGCTTGTCATGGGCCGGCGCTGGTGGGCCGTCCCGGGGTTGGGCCGGGCCGGGCCGGCCGGTCCGGCCCGGCCCATCAATTTTTCGTATGGTGGGCCGCAGCTCGGCCCGCCCCGCCAATTTTTTCGAGGACGGGCCGCGGCCCGGCCCGGCCCATCGCATTTTCAACATTTCACGGCCCGGCCCGGCCCGGCCCACCAAATTTTATGTCTCGGCCCGGCCCGGCCCGGCCCGGCCCATGACATTGGCAGCGAGGCCCATGAGACCCGGGCTCTATATGGGCCGTCCCGCCATTGTTGTGGGGCAGCCCGTGGATTTGACGGGCCGGCCCAAGAGCCGGCGAATGTGTTGTCCCGTACTCAAAGGTGCATGCTGGGGTGTTTTGTTAAACTTATTATTTGTCTTTCGTATTTTTTATCCTTCTTGTGGATTCCGTGGGCCAGCTGCATCCGGCCCATGACGCATACATGACCCACTCGAACCCACACAATGCTGCTCCACAAACAGCCAGGTCCGATGCCTTATGTCCCGACTGGTGGACTACCACTTCCTTCAGCAGCAGCGGCAGCAGCAACAGCAGCAACAGCAGCAACAGCAGTAACAAGCACCTGCTGCTGCAATACCCGCTGCTGCTAGCTACAGTAGCTGCTGCACGACCTACCTTGCTTGCTATCTATCTGTCATCCGAAGAGAGCAAAGAGAATGCCAGTGGTGGTCTTTTGGCGGGGACTTCTCATGCTACAGCAGCAGTCTTCGCTCCCGGTTCTACAACGACACACACGAAGGTGGCCGTCGCTGCAACTCTCGGTCAGACGATGTCTCCTGTCTCGAAGGTTTCACCGGCGTTTCCGTCCGGACCAAACCAGGGCAAAAGAGTCAATTTCTGTGCCTGGGTCACGGAGACGCCAAGAATTGTCCTCTGCACATCCACAACGGTACCAAGTCTTTCATCAGACATTTACAAGGGCCACGAAGCACAGTGGAAGTTGGTTATCGCCGCTAGCAGCAGATCAGCACGGGCGAAGAATCAGCACGCAGAGGCGCTCGTGTAGATATACTGCTGTACTCTCGTCAAGATTGTGTATGGAGAAGTATACAAAGCAGTAACTGAGAGCGAGACTGTTGTATACCTCGTACCTTTTATTTGCTCAAGGGGCAGGCTGTGCTCGGGCTGCATGCTAGTTTATTCCTGCTGGTTGTGTCCCATTTTGCATATCTCATGGGCCGCGGCCCGGGCCAGCCCGTGAAAACACGTGGGCCGCCTCATGGGCTGGGTGGACGCCATATACTTCTATTAATAGTGCGCCACATTCCATGGGCCGCGGCCCGGGCCGGCTTGTGAAAACACGTGGGCCGCGCCATGGGCTGGGAGGGCGGCCCATGTAGGTGCCCACATATCATGGGCCGCGGCCCGGCCCGGCCCATCAGATTCCGAGATGATCGGTTGCGGCCCGGCCTGGCCCATCAACTTTTCAGATGATGGGCTGCGGCCCGGCCCGGCCCATCACATTTTCATTTTCTCACAGCTCGGCCCGGCCCGGCCCGTCACATTTTCGAAAGACTCGGCCCGGCCCGGCCCGGCCCGGCCCATCACAATTTTCAGATCGGCCCGACCCAGCCCGGCCTATCGGCCCATGACATGTCCTGAAAAATAGCGATACATTTCGAGATCTCGGAAGCCTGCTATAATATAGGTTATATGTGCGCCACCGGTCAATCAATCAGGATGGAAATCGTACATGTTTTCAAATCACTGCGAACCAACAACCCAAAAACCACAGCGGCACAGCGGAGCAACAACCAAACAGTGCCGGAAACATCATCAGTGCATCATCACAGACAGTGCAGCATGGGTCAGTCTTTCCGTTGCCTGCTGCCATACCCCGCAAGATTGCCCACGTCCAAGACGCCGCCGCTGCTGGTAGTGGTCCTGCTGCTGTTGTGTTGCGCTGGGTTGGGTTGTGCCGGGTGTTGGGTTGTGCCAAGTGTTGGTTTGTGCCAGGGGAAACACATGTCCCGCAGAGAACAACAACAACAACAAAAAACAAAAAAACAACAACAGCGCATCATCACAGAAAATGCAGCAGGGATCATCAGAACTGCACCGGGAGACACAGCAGCAGGAAGCATCACAGTAGCAGGCAGCAGATCAGCCGCGCCGCTGACGCCGGGCGTTGTGGGGGTGAAACTCGGTGGGCGCTGAAGGGAGATAAACCGAGACAGCAGTGTGAGACGCTGCTGCTGCTCGTACCCGGTATCATACTCGTACAAGGTACGAGCTGCAGACCTCGGCAAAATTTACAGCAGCAGCAGCTAGCTGCAGTCTCCCTGCTGCCTGCTGCCACGCCCGGCAGGATTGCCCACGTCCAAGACGCCGTCGCTGCTGGCGGTGATGGTGGTGGTGGTGGTGGTTCTGTTTGTGATGTATGTGTTGGGTTGGGTTGGGTTGTGGAAGGTGTTGGGTTGCGCCAGGGGAAACACATGTCTCGCGGAGAACAACAATACCGACAACACAACGATAACCAACAACAGCAGCAACAACAACAGTTAGCTACCGTCCATTCTACCAGCTCACACAAGTTGATGGCAGTTACAAATATCTTGCTGCGCGAGTTCCTAGCGACAGCTGTACTATCTTACAGGTACTACTCAGCTATAGGCAGGGCTGGGTACTGACTGGCGCTGTCAAATACAATGCACACTGCATAAACAAACGTAACCCCATAGTTCATACGTCCCACAAAACCCCATCCCGTACAACGGAAAACCTTACAACTGCGGAAATGAGCACACGATAGGGGGAGGGGAGAGGGTGTCACGAGGGCTTTGCGCGCGATGGACGCGTTCTTACCCACCGCTGCCAACTCAGATCCATATTTATCCGGGATTGTGATGGAAATAGAAGCGAAAACACCCACACAAATTGCTCTGGCATAGCCCCGTCACAGCCAGGGGAAGGGCGATGGGCTACGGCTTTGCCGCGAGCGGCGGCTTCCGCGACAGGGTGTGGCGTCGACGTAACAGTATGGTTTATTTACTAAAGTTATCTAGATTATCACTGACTGTTGACTGCTACAGCGGTGTATGTTGTACTGGCTGCGAGTCACACCTTCATCATTTTCGCAAGTGTTCCTCCTACGTACAGTAGAAATAATGAAACAATAGCTCTCTCTATCGTGGCATATGCCTTACCCCAGAGTGTCCCTCGCACACATTCATATGTCAGCGCTTACCCTTATTCCGTCCCCTTGTAGGTGAGCCTAGCCCCTTAGAATGTCTGGGTCATTGAAAAGAAACGGCCACAGAAAGCATCCTTGCGGCAGCCTCTAGGTGACGTAGAGCCATTACGAGTGCTGAGCACCATCCGTAAGCGCTTATTATATGTATTTGTCCATGCCGTCACTCTGCTCGGCCGCGCAGGTGTTTGGGTGGGATGCAGAAGGCACGATCACATTCAACGACGTTGTTTGCGCAAACAACTCGGCGAACAGCTACGGCGGTTGCTTCTACGCTTCAGGAAGAGCCGTTACCAGCAGTGGAACGGTCATGCAAAACAACGTGGCAGACAAGGGAGGCTGCATATGTGAGAGCAGCAGGTTCCTATCGGTATCCCTAGTGAGGGCATCATTAAATACCACTGGCATGATTAGTTGTAATTCATTCGTGTGCAGGCCTCGGCAACACGTGGTAAAACCATAACACGTAGGACCCGACGACCAGCCTTCCCAAAGACGCCAGCCGGCTACAGGTCCCAGCTTTTGCCAAACCTCGAACCTGTTTTTTCCAAAGCTCAATCCTTGGTTCACGCTCCCCTGGGACTTGTAGCTTTCGGATAGCTTCGAACACACACTGATCTAATCGGCTGGAGCTGTATCACAGCTGGATGCGTTTGCTAGTACGTCGAAGAATTACACGATCCTGGTACGAGGACGTTCCAATTTTTGGTGGCAAATGTTGCTGTGTAGCATCTTCTCTATCGATTGAATCTGAACCCTCAGACCCTAGCTCCCACGGCATACCTACGACGCCAACCTTGTTGAGCCACTTAGTCAGCGTTGACGGGGTGGCTCAGTAGTTTATTTTTCACAACCGAACAAACCTAACAGTCGACTGTGGTTGACTTGAGTTGAATCACAACCTGTCTCGATGTTGTCCCAATACTCGATGATCAGATGCGTATGAAGGCAGCAACATCAGCATCGATGGCGGAGACTTCATGTGCCGATGCACCGACCAAGGTGGTTTCCTATTCGCTGGGGACGGGTCGCGAGTAAGGATCATCGGGGGGTTGTTTGAAAACAACGTGGCGGTCAGGAGAGCCGGAGCGGTGAGTGATGCTGGCAAGAGGTACTGCTGCAATGGCAGCCGCGTGACAACGCGCCGGCAATACCGTTTGCTGCTGCTGCAGAGCTCTATGTCTTCCCGATTTTTCGAGCAGCCCCCCGGCACGGTTATGTAGAACTGATGTACCAGTTTATTACAACACTGCGGTAGGCGAGATATACCGGAGCATCTTACAAATCCCGCTGGACTTTACCCCGCTACGTTTGCACGCTCATCATCAGCACAACAAATAACTCACGCCATGCGTTTCGAAACCGAGCTTCTGAACGAGTCTTGATATATAGCGTGTTGCTAAATACATCGGGAATGAAGTTTTCACGGTATTTCCGATACGTAACCAGTACAGCAAGGCTATATGGCGGGGCAGAGAACCCCAATACATTTCCGGGACTTGAAGACGTCACAATGGCCATTCGTCCTAACGAACGACGGGCCCGACTTCGTCGTCGTCCTCCCGTCCAGTGTTTAGTTCTACATAAACTGCTGACCCCGCCTTCCTCGACGTTTGCGTTTTCCTTCCCCGTCGTTGCAAAAGGTGTACTGCGAGGGTGGGGCATCAACGATAACAATCGAAGGAGGGACGTTCAGAGACAACAGAGCTCTGGAAGTGGGGGGCGCGATCGTAGCATGGGGAGCTTCTACCTTGGTGACGATCACTGGAGGTGTATTTAGCAATAATACCGCAAAGTAAGTCTGCCCTTGGACCCCGTCATCAGTCTCGCGGTGACTGCCGTTGCCTCGCAGGAGCCGGTTGGGCATGCAATGTAGTGTATGGAGGCAGTCCAACAGACGAGTGTCGAAGAGCGATGAATCGGCGCTTGGAGCGATCATGCCTGAGCCCTTATGCTAGCAACCATACTGTATTCGAGTAATACCACGGCAGAGGGAGCGCATCGTGTTGCTCGGGCAACTTGCAGCAGCACAAGGATCTCTACAATACCTGACATGAAACCCGATTATTGTAGATACATACGATGCACGCATCCCGATGACCAATCTCACGCATGTAATTAATACAATTATCAAACACGAGCCGGATTGCACAGAGTTTGGAGATTCTTTAGGTGAGGAGCCCCGGAAGTCACAAACGGCCGGGTCCGAACGTACCCCCTCCCTCGGTAGCGTGGCTCATGTGCCTAGCAGCGGTGATTATATCTTCCATTCGAAAGAATGTTTGCCAACCTGAAGCCTGGTTGGCCTGTCTCGCATTGCCCGCCATGCCATCGCACAGGTTCTATGGCGGCTTCACTTTTCTAGAGGAAAGGGCCAGCTTCAATTGCCAGGGAGCCACCATCAGAGGAAACTATGCCGAGGACCAAGGCGGGGGTATCTATGCCCGAGAATCCACGTTGGTGAACTCTAGCTGCGACTTGATCGCCAACGAGTCACCTCAGGGAGCGGCTCTTTATCTGACAAACGTTGAGAGCGCTACGTTCAAAAAACACAAAGTCGCTGGCAACCTGGCCTCCGGTGGCAGCGTGGTGTATGTGGCCGCAAGCTCCGTCGTTGCCAGAGCTGTGGCGTTCAAATCCAGCGATAGTCATTCGTCCAACCGCGCAATACAGACGGCCGGTGATACGACGCTGACAGCCGAGAAGTGCATGTTTGATGGCTGGGTGGGTGACACGGTAATCTACCACACTAACTCGGCTAAAGGTTCGCTTGTCCTCGACAGCTGTAACTTCAGAGGAAGCTCCACGACCCTGGCGGTCACGTCGCCGAACTCGAAGGCCGAGATCCGCAACGCTATTGTCGGTGATAGCATGGTTGCAAAAGCCATCACCGGCACGTCCAACAGCTCGCTGACGCTTGTGGACCGAGCGTTGGACTGCAGCGATTATAATGCGTGCGGGGCCGGAGAGTGCGTGGACAGCGCACTCGGGGTGCTGTGCGAGTGCCTCGAGAGCGGCGAATGTTTGGACGGCGGCGGTGGGCTGTCCCTCAACCTCGCAACGACACCTCAAACAGTGACCTACAGCTCCGACCCGGTGTCGTATACGCTTGAGGTCTCGTCAGCGGAGGACGGGACGACGTACGTCATATGGAACCTGAAGGCCGAGGCTCCTGACTTGAGTTTGAGCTTAATTCCGTCAAGCGGAGTTTTGCCTCCTGGGGGTACCGCTACTGTCACAGTTATGGGCACCTCTATGAACCGGCAGGTCCAGGGGAACCTGACTAGTAGTTTCGTCGTGACATCTGCAGATGGCGCCAGCTCCGGCTCGACCTCTGGGGACAAGCTGGTAGTTTGCTCGATGTTCTTCCTCTGCCACGCTCACGAATATTCTATGTCGCTGTTCGACGGCGACGGCGGAGACGTCCAGTGCGAGCAGTGCGCGACAATCGACGGCGGGGAAGGGGTAGCTTGCAACAGCCCGGGGGTAATGCTGACCTCGCTGCCGATTCGGCAGGGTTACTGGCGGTCAAGCCGAGAGTCATTGAAGATCCACGAATGCCTGTACTTGGAGGCGTGTGCGGGGGCGACAGAGATATCGAGTTCGGACGACTATTGCGAGGCAGGGTACAAGGGTCCTTGTGAGTCCTCATACAGCTAATCGATACCGCGATGTCGGCCAGCACTGTCTGGCTTTAGGGTGCTACTTCGCTTGTTCCCATTTGTTTGGCATAGGAATGCTGCAGGCAGCGATCTGCTTAATATACGTAGATGGTGTATTCTTGTTTTGCGCTCCTGAGTAGGCTCAGTAGTAAACAACACAGAGTGGACCGACGCACTAACTTGTATATGGTTCTCCGTGTGTCTCGACCTGCCCTGGGGGTGACGTTGTGCTGTAGGGTGTATGTTAGTCATGCTCAGCTCTCCTCACCCACGATCCCACGACATTTCTCTTCCCTCAGATTGCGCCGTATGTACGCGAGGGTACGGACGAGGCGTCGGCAACAGCTGCCACTACTGTGATAACACCACAGCCTATCTCCTCACCGCGGTGGGCATACTCTTCTCCTTGGCGATGCTTCTTCTGCTTCTCCTCGCAGCGGTATTCCTCGTTGGAGGACTTGACGCCATCGACATTGTTTGTCATTCCCTTGACCGCACAATTAATTCCCGGAGCAACAAATCCAGCACGAGCCGCAGTTTACCGGAGGCAAGCCGGCGGGAAGAAACCTTGCCCGATCTAGGCGCCAGAATGGACTCACTGACCACTAACGTTGTGCCTGCGTTTGATTCGACGCCCGAGCATACATCGAGCGGCGACAACGGCCGAACCTGTCACGACAGGATATTCACGTCGAAACATTCTGAGACAAAAGAGGCTGAGCGTACGTATGACCGGCACCTTCGCGTTGATGTCGAGGTCGAGGCCTGCGTCAAACGGTCAGATCGGACCCGAATATACGATTCTTGGAATGCGCATGCGTTTGCCCGTCGAGATACGCGGAAATCTGCCGCCGCTGGCGAAAGCATACGTGGAGCACAAACTAACAAGGAATTGGAGGTAGAGGTGAAAGTTGGTGGAGGTGGGCGGTCAAAGTTCTATGGCCTCGGCAAGAAGGTGAAGCGCTGGGTGCACAGGCTGCCTCTGAACAAGCTCAAGATCCTCGTGGTGGTGTGGCAGATCCTCGCTGGTTTCGCAAACATCACCGGGGCGGAGTTTCCGGCTGCCTACTCGATGTTCCTGTCATGGATCAGCGTCGTGAACCTCGACTTGGGGAGCATCTTCTCGGCCTCTTGCGTCCTTCCCTCGGTTACGTTCTATGTCAGACTGCTAATTACGACGCTCGGCCCTGTTGTATTGGTAGGCGGGCTGGTGTTGACGTACAACATGGCGAAGCGTCTAGCGGGCATTGGGTCGGCTGGGGTGATCGCAAGGAGAGCTGCGTGGTCAAGGCATTTGACAGCGGGGTTGCTTCTATTGTTCTTGGTGAGGCTTAATTGTGCAGATTCTCCCGGAGCTTCAAGAAGGGTCGAGCATTTGTCTCAGTACGAGGGGGGAGTTTGGGGGGGCTATCGCTTGCTGGTCTATGCAGGATAAGAAATTCTCGCTCACATCGGGGGGTGTGTGCTGATAAGTGTCGTGTTGAATCTTGGGCCCGCGGGGGTAGTTGGCTGGGAAGCCAGCCGGTTGCCCTGGACCATATTGCGGCTCGTTCGGGCATCCAGTGCATGGGTGAATCATCTTGACTGTTCGGGCGTAACTGATCGCAGGTGTTCACCTCGGCTTCTACTGTGGTCTTTAATACCTTTGTTTGCGACGACGACATTGTGGACGGGGAGAGCTACCTCAGAGCGGACTACGGAATATCGTGCAAAACGAGCTTGCACAGCTTCTTCAAAGTGTACGCAGGGTTCATGATCCTGGTGAGCAGGTCGGCGTGTCAATGAGCGACGTTGGGCGTATCCTTTATCGACTGTAGTTCTTGTAGAACAACCTGTGCATTGTAGCGCAGCACATTTACGCTACGGAAAATGCATGCCGATGGCGCGGTTTAACCTGACTTTACGTGTGTCCTTTCGGCGGCATTGTTCCAACACACTCCTTGCTACTGCGAAGGTGTACCCGCTCGGCATCCCCGCCTTGTACGCCACCATTCTCTGGCAAAAACGGGGCTTGCTCAACCCTCGCATCTGCCTCGACGCCAAACCCAAGTCTAACGGAAATGATGAGGCAGCTACGAGAGCATTTTCAATGAGAGAAGACACGAGGCCCACTGCGATATTAAACACCACATTTAATGGTCAGACCAAGCGCGGTTTGAGTAGGAAGAATTTTCAAGAGTTGGAGGAAAAAGTGAGGGCACAGCGAGAGCATCCGGAGTTGGTCCCGTCCAGGTTCCTGTGGAAGGATTTTGGTGAGGGTTGCAACCGGCAACAGGGACGTGATTGGTGCTGCGAATTGGTCCCCCACACCTTCCACGCTAAATATATCAAGATTTCAATGTGCTGCTCGTTGGCCGCGGATTATCTTTTACGGTAGGACGATCGGTCAGGAAGGGCATGTTGACGTAGCCCGCACTTCACGAACATGTGTTTTGTATTTTTATAATATATATGTACCAGGCATACAGTAGGTTTGTCGCTGCTGATGGTTGTGATATGCCGGCACTCCTTGGAAGATACTTCGAGACCATACCGACCAGCGGAACCAGATCGAAGCGGTAACAATTTCCCGGTCGACTCCAATCCGTGCCGTTACCCCATGCTGCTGTAGCTTTCCCCCCCCGTAGTCATGGTGTCTACAAATTCGCCAAACGCCATCGTATCTCTGACTCTGATCGATTCGTACCCAGGTCCCGAATGGTACTACTACGAGGTGATCGAGTGCGGCCGGAGGATTCTTTTGACGGGAGTACTGATATTTATCTCGCCGGCCTGTGCGACACAAGCGGCCACGGCTTGCGTGTTTGCTTTCGGGAGTCTACTGGGGTTCGAGCTCATGCGGCCCCATCTAGACCCAGCAGACTCGTGGCTCTACCGCCTGGTGAGCTGTGATAATATGCTAAGTATGTTCCTAACGGAGGTGGCTTGTGTAAGCTTGAAGCAAGCTTATTCCAATTGTCGGTAGCATCACGTCATGGTGCCAACGCCCACTGATGTAACGGCCGTGTACTCCTCCTGCACGCCCTACTTGCATCTATTGTTTAACCGTCCACAGGGCTGCGTGACCATCTTCTTGAGTAATTTCCTGGCACTATTGATAAAGGTGGACGCCGGAGAAGAGAGAAACCGCAACGCTTTCGGGGTCCTGTTAGTCGCGGTCAACGTTGCGTTGGCCGTCGCCGTTCTTGCAACCTCCTGGTTCGCCACGAGGCAGTCAGCGGACGACACCCGCGAGGAAGAAGGCTCGTTCATCATATCGAATCCCATGCTGAAACACCAGCGACACGACGCTAACAATACCCGGCTCACACACAGTGACAGGGCCCCGATGTCGTCGGCATCCTTCTCCGTGAGACGTCAAGTTCTGCCGTCCGACCCCGGCGTAGTTTGACGTGATTTTACGGCGTTTTGCGGGCGCCACCGAATCGGCGCAACGGACACGAATAGATCCGAGTATTTAGCAGTGGAAAGCGATACTTTATTCGTGAGTAAACAAATTCGACTTAAATGTCGACGAGGGAAAGGGACGGCTGAACCCCTCTCGCGATAAAAATTCAGGCAAAGCACCGCAGGAGAGGAAAGGTGGAGAGAAATCTTCTGTGTTTACCTTCCTGCTGTGTGACTCCGGCTGGTGCGTCAAACATCTGTCCGGCGCACAGAATAAATGGGATGAAAACACACACACACACATATCGTGGAGGTTTTGGCGTGCGATTAGCGAGTTCGCTCCGCCACGGTAGGGGTGTGGTGCGACAACAGCGCTCCCGGCTCGTTCCCGTTCAATGCTGGCATGGCTATGGTTTTTGCATACGCTAATAGGATGTTGTTCGGCACACTAGGAGAACGGTTGCGGCCGTTGCCGTGGACTACGTGTGTCCTGCTGCGATTTTCCTAAGGCACGCGGTGTGTGCTTGAATGCCTTTCATTCACCCGTGATTGATACTGTTGTGGTATTCGGAACGATACTGCTGTTGACGGTACGCTGCAGATTACCTATAACCCGGCTCTCGAATGCGCAGGAGTCGACTGGCATTCATTCGCCGAGGTCGAGTTACGAGTGATGTGATGTCTGCACTCAAAAGTGTTTCCAGACGTATTGTATCTTGCTGGCAATGAAGAAAACGAGATTGCTATCGGTAGGTTTTCGGTGAATCTGCGTACTTACGTGGGGCGGTAGCCGGCGCCGTTCAAGGTTTTCGACATTGCGAGCGCAATATTGCTCGGGCCAAGCGGCTTGTATAGGATCCTGTTTTTGACCGGAATGAAATGCATGCACATGGTTTTCCCCCATCATGTTGGAGGTTTCCAAGAAGAATTGTGTGCAGCGGGATGACAAGTACTACCAGGTACCAGGTATAGTGAATAATGAGGAATGGCGTGCAGTACGATAGGAGTGGCACGTTTTGGTCACAAGAACGGTCGTCAACCGGGGAACTACCCAGTATCGTTGGGATATATTTTTTATGTTTGTGCGGTACCAGTATAATTCTTTTCACTCCCAAGCCAGGTGATTTTTCATCCGATTGCACTTTCATTCGTGTCTTAATCGGTACCAGGTACGTACGGTATTTGGGTGGGATATAGAGCTAGTCAGGTGAGAGCGTGAGACCCGTTAGGTACACCGCTCCCGTGGCATGCAAGAAACTGTCACAACATCCATCGGCTGAGGGACGGCCTGTGGCTTCTCGCAAAGAAGCGGCTGCCCATTCCTAAACCCCTGAATTCGGCAGGGGCCCGGGGCCAGTATCGCAGCACACCCGACTAAATAGGTGGACCCTCAGAAGCATACTCAGGTAGCGCAAGACAGAGAACGTACAGTACTGTTCTGTGATACATATTCGGTGGGTACATATTGCGGTTGCACTAACCACATGTATGCCAACACATCAGCAATAGTAAGCCTGGGGATAAACCAGGAAGGTCTTAGACGACCCAACACTCCTCCAAAGCAAGTTGCAGGCCCAAACCGGGAACACAAGCGGACAGTATAGGCGTAAAAACACTCGAGGGGGACCCTTTCGAGCGATCCATTACCCTCCTTCCTTGCCGCTGCATCCGCCGGCGTTATGGAGTAGGGTTGTCCGGGTCCGATGTCACCGGAAATAATATACTACCAGCAGGCAGGTTTGTGTAAGGGACGTTTGCCCGAGTCTGAAGGATTTTTGAAGGTGTACTGATGGCAGGAACACTGGTGCAAAACAAAAGAAGGAAGTTGTGAGTGCGAAAGAGTGGAGTGATGGGCGGGATGATGGCTTGGTTGGGCAGGTCAGGCACAAAAACATGATCGGGTACTTGTATAAGGTACCAGGTATTGCTACATATATTTGCAAAAATTGGGGTGATACAGGGTAACACGGGCGAATAACAAACAACAACGTCGGGTAACGAATAATAATATCATACAGACGGACCCATGGGGTAATCTCGTAATCTCGAGTCGAATACATAGAACCAAACATGGACACAGGTTGGGTTCGAAATATTGGAACAAGATAGTTGATGTGAGGCAGCCCTCGAGGAGACAGCAGTCTTCTGCGGGAAAGCCTCGGAGAAACTACTACGAAGTGAAGGAGGAGTAAAGAAGCGGATATTACAAACATGGTGCGCCCCACCGACCGCAGCACCGCTACCCTCTGGTCGGCGGAGGCGCTTACTCAAGACCTTCCCTGCATGAAAGCGGCCTAGCCAAGCAGGCTCTGGGGAATTTCTCAATCTTCAATTCGTGAGAATAAATTTCCACAATGCGAGTATATTACCGTGTTGCCCTTGGGTCGACGCCGCGGACTCCCTCTTTGCGCAGTTCGCCCTATAGATCTTGCTGCACGTACAATTCAAGAGGAGTGCGGTGGTATAAGACCCTCCCCCCTGGCTAGATACGCCGTTGGATATGCATAGAGTGTGTGGTACTCTAACCAGGCAGGCTGAAAAAACGTATCGGCGAATAGAGGGGTTGTTGACCCTTCGAGCATCCAGTTGCATCTATTAGGGCCGTTCCTAACGAACGCAAAAAATCACGATTCTAGACAAAAAATAACGATTATTCCTGACCTTTTGAAATTCTGAAATGTTATGTTTTCAAAAAACAAATCACGGTTTTTTGTCAGGAATCCAGACATCAATTTTTATGGAAAAAGTCAAAACGATTCAAATGTCCGTATTCCTGACAAATATCACGATTCGCGAAAATGTCACGTTCTTTTTTTGTCACGATTCTAGACATTTTTTGTGTTCGTTAGGAGTGACCCTTGTAGTGAAACACGGGAAGTGAGTGTGGTCTTACTAACCGTACATACACCAGGTATGTAATTCCGTGAGCGCCCGGCAGCTATGAGCATCTATTCATAACGTTTTGTGTACGACAACACGGGAAGCTTACTAACCGTGTACTATAGACTACCACGACGTGAGCGCGCAGCAGTGCGAAGGGTGGTTATGTCGCGAGCGAACGTCGCACAGCTCCTTGAGTTGTATCATAGTTCGCGCGACACTAGCAATGTATCGTGGACGATGGTGTAATCGTCGCGCCCAAGCACCATTTATTTTTCTAGTTTCCCATTTTACACTGTTGTTGGGAATACTCCATACCAGGTACCATATTTGGTACCCGGGTACTCTATATTTTCGTTTCGATTTTTTGTGAAAAAGGGACGCTTGCTACGATAGAGGTGCACCCTTTTTTTTCTGAGGCTCCTCGCTTGTGGAGCTTCTATACCTCCCCTAAAAACCTATTTGGGGGAAAATAATAGTGCTACCCGATGAACAATCCCACGGCCTAGGTATACAACGAAAGTTATTATTGCAAAAAAAAAACACGAAATTCCGACGATTTTGGGTTAAGGAGCCCCGTCATTTCAGAAAAAAAAAAACGCCTAAGCCAAAAAGTGCTACCTCTATCGTAGGACGCGTCCAAGCACAACGACGATGTATACTCAGCTGGCTGAAGAGTTTCAACCGATCTTGTTTATCAGTTACTCATACCAAGTATAGTAGTTCTGGTACATACCATCAGGTAGTGCTGCACCACCAAAATGTCAACCATCATACATACAATGCGACCAGTCAATAATACTATTAATACCAAGGTATATCGTTTCGACTGACCCTTTTGGGAATAATACCCGATTACTAGGGTGTTTGCGATTTCATAACTATTTTTTGATAAAAAATTAAAAAATAAATACACAACAGCTGTGAGATCTAGGATTTCGACGAAACTCATCTTTGCAAGCTGTGTGTGATACTCCGATCGCGCGTGT
>JAYJMJ010000195.1:3497111-3511804 GCA_036873875.1 Laminaria ephemera | reverse complement strand
ACTACTACTGCTACTGCTACTGCTACTACTACTACTACTACTACTACTACCACTACTACTACTACTACTACCATAATAGTAGTGTTCGAGGTTAACCGCTTGACCACCGGGAGAGGTATATGTGTGTGTCGTTCGGACGTACTAAAAAAAGAAAAACAGGGTAAGGTTCATGGCTACGCGTACGTTTGCATTACCAAGTACGCGACATGCACCATGCTATCGCCCTATCCACCACCAGCCACACAGCAGCAATACGCTGCTGCTGCTGTTGTCTGTGTACATGCTGCATGTTGGAAACTGTGAGTGTCGCTAATAACCCACGAGCAAAAAAAGCGATGATTAGCAGTACCATTTCCAGCTGCACCCAGACTGGAAATAAAGTAGGATACAGTAAACCTGGTATATTTTTGAGGTGGTGAGCACCTGGTCTATTTGCCTCGCTCGTTTGGACACACTTACTTGTCGTCGCGCGCTGTTGTAGGTCAACAGTGTCCTTCGATAGCAGGGCATGACACATCTATCATTCCCACAGCAGTTAGATTTTATGGCCACCCCTTGCTCTCGTTATGCCTGTCCCCAAATTCTCCCCCCGTCGTGCTCCCCCCCCCCAGCGGGATTCATACCCCATGCTGCTGTGGCAGTATAACCGCAATCTGGCTAGCTATACTTATCGAAGGCTATACCGACAGTCCGCGGGGAGAGCTTTGGTCTCGTCGTTCAGAATGCATCGGCAGCCCACGGGATCAGGTCGCGCGTTCGCCAACCTTTTGATGGCCAGCAACCTTATGGTGGCCAGCAACCTTTCGGTGGCCAGCAGTGGCGGTGGAGAATAACGGGCTGGTGTGGCTATTTTTCAGAGCCATATTATGGGCAGCTCCGTGCTTCGCGGCTTTGGAGCCACCGCCGGTTGTGCATTGCTTGCCGGCGGTATTGTTTTACCTCTTCCCAGCAGTATTCGCCGTCCAAGAGTCCATGCCGAAACGCCCCCCCCGCATTCCCGCGACCCCGTCTACGGGTTTTCACAACTAAGCACAAAGGGCTACACTGTCAGAAAGTAATAGACGGAAGGTTATAGGGCTCCCAGTCGGTTGCACAATCTGATCTTGCACTACGACTGCACCGAACTGTGGTGGGGGCAAATATGATTCCGGCGCGACGGGGGGGGTGGGAAGAGGAAGAGGAGGGGAAGGAGGAGGAGGAGGAGGAGGAGGAGGAGGAGGAGGAGGGGCGGAGCGGCGGGGGGGGGGGGGGATGCAGGGGGAGGAGGGAGTGCCGGTGAAGATGGGTTTTTGGGGGAGGCGAAAGTGGCGAGAGCGGCGGTGAAGGTGGCCGCGGTGGGGGTGGGGGCGGCGGCGATGGCGGGGGTCGGGATGTGGATAAGGACGGCCGGTGGATATTCTCCAACTGCAACTTCCGAAACGTGGTGGGACGTGCTGCTTGTTCATCGTGCGGATAGCAAATACATGGTGGGAAGGTCGAGTAGCATCGTATCGAATGCCGTTGTAGGTGGGCTTGGGTGTGGTTGCCGTCACCGTAACACCTGAAAACAAAGGTCGGTCCGCGTATGCAACTGGGGTGGGTATTACCGCGGTACCATGTAATTAACGTACAACTTAAATGTAATACGATGTACAGAAATTCCGCCAGTCCACTCTTCCCATACAGAAAACCTTAGCCTTTGTGTAGATAGAATACTTTTCCAGTTTTAACTCGAGTTTCACGATGTATCCATACTTACACAACCCTGCTTGCAAAGCGTAGTATCGATGTGATCGGGAGAGCTCGGTGGTCACGTATTTGTTAGGTGTCACAATACGCCTCGAAGGGCGATCTCTGCCCAACCCCTCGCGGCATCCAGTCTGTGTCGTAATCATTGCACCCCCCCTCTTCTTGTTGTAGGCGGAACCGGACCACAAACGTTGCCTGACTATACGCCCGCGAGCGGGAGTCGTGCTGCAGTGGGGGGGATTCAAAAGGGTATTTTTATGAGCCAAAACTCAGTAATACGACCCAGGCGCAGCTCCTCCCGGGGCTGGTGTGTCTCGCCCCCCAATCCGGCGCCCTCCGCCGTGGGCAAAGCGCTCCCCACTCCAATTCCCCCTGCCACCTCGACCGCCGAAAGGAAACAAAAGCGTAGGCGGAAGTCAGCGTGTGGCCACTACGTCTGCGGTGTTTGGGTTTCGAACGACCAATGTCAATACTGCGACGGATGTCCTTCTCACGCGAATCAAGTTATTTGCCACTCGTGTCACCTAGCACCAACCGAGAGTGGGGGAAGGGTGCGTTGGAGGTATTTCCAAGATGCCAGCGATGTCGGGGAAGCTAAGGAGTCGTGGAAGAAGATAAAAAACGGAGGCGATACGGTAGCCATCAAGCCGAATGCGTCGCCGTCGATGGATTGTTTCTGCAATAGAATCAACTGCATGTACATGTCGAAAACGCACAAGGAAACGGGAGAATCTAGCGCCGACATCAGGTGTACGACCTGCGGGGTGAATTAAGTCTAGTTTGTGGCGGGTACCCGGTATATATCTTGACGCTTTGAGGCATGTCTTTCGGAAAGGAGACCTGGCCAGTTGAACCTCCTTGGACGCTAATTTGCAACCGACTTGCCCTTCGTGCAATAAGTGCTACGTGAAAGGAACGAATCACAGCGCAAATCTCATGAAAAGCGGAATATTGGACGTCGCCAGTGCCCTCGTCTTCCACAGCAAGAAAGAGCCGCCGCCGAAGGAGACCGTGCAATGGGCGAAGCATCATGCGCGGAGCGCCGTTTTGAGGATCCTGGCCGGCGGTGATTTCGTGTACCTCGAGGATGCAGTGATACTTTACCTTGGTTTACGTAAGGATGCCAAGCTAAAGGAAATCGAGGGCAAGTCGGTTTCTTCCGATGTCATCCAGCTGATGACCGAATTGTCTGAGTTTGTCACAGATGCGCCCTTTGTCTCTTTCTGTACTGCGGAAATGGGTACATCGGACAAGCGTGTAAAAGCGCAGTATCTGATGCCCCAAATTACGACACACGGCGCGTTAGCACGTATGCACCAGCGCGCATTGGCGGCCCAGGAAAGCCTCCGCAACTCAGAAGTGCGAGCCCACGAGGACACTAGGCCAGCCGTGGGCGATGGTGTTTTGCCATAACAGAAGGCACACGAAGTACGGAATTCGTGAGCGATCGGGGATAGAATTTCAAAAATGCCGGTTGGACGCAGTGAGCCTAAATAATTTTTATAGGTCAGATCGCATATCGAATTGATGAGTGACTGGCGACAGAGCCAGATTCCACGAATATATCGTGGACTGGCATGAGACGAAGATCAACAGCTGAACAACGAGGAATGAGCGTGGACAATAACACTCTGTATTCGTACGCATGCTTTGTCTATGCCCGCCTGCTGTTGAGTACTCACTCGAGATTTGGGGCAGGTTTACTGTCGAAACAGTACAGGCAGACCGAGGCGTGGTCGGGATCGGTCTGGAGGAGGAAAGCAGGGGGGAAACCGCAGCAAAAACGGTACGCCGACAAAACGCTTGATACGGGGACATGTTGGCGCTGCAAGGCTACAGGTCACTATAGCGACGCCTGCACCGCAAATATCTGCGACGGGTGCGGCGGCGGGAGACACCACAGCAGCAGCGTGTGCCCAACGCCGGTAGACAAGGAAGCAGGATCACCACAGGAGGCAGTGCTTGCTATGGTGGAGGTTCCTGGATCCGAAGACGATGGCCTTGAGATGTCAGCGTTTTAAAAGGAGAATTTAAGTCCTGTAGTGATAGACTAACTGCGGGCACCCCCGCCGTGCGTAGCGGCGGGGGGGGGGGCACGACATGTAATGATCGTGCGCATTCCACTTCAAGGGGTCGGTTGTGGCAGGAGCAGCCGTGGGGGTATATGTCTGCACAATTCGCGAAAAGTCGCATGGCCGTCACCAGGCCGTGTGCACCCGGGCGTCCGTGTGGAACGGCAAGAGGAAGTCGCGCAGCATAGATGCGTGCACCCTGCTGCGGAGGGATAAGCGATGAAAACGGCGGACGTGGTGCATCGTGAGCTGTCTGCAGCAGTATCCAAAACGAGGGCAAACGTCTGCATGGCAACAAATCGCGCGGTATTGCCGCGTGCACTCCACGGTAGCAGCAGCAACAGCAGCAGCGGGAGATCGTGGAGAGAGCAGACAGGAGTATATCGCCTGCTGGAACCTTGATTCCGGTAACTATTTCGCGAGGCGGGGAGATTCGTCTGAACGTTTTTTTTGTGGGTGTCGTAGGGATGATGATTTTTTTGTTTTTCTTGCGATGGAAAACTGCTGTTCGGTCGAAATTAATTGAAACATTTTATTGATCGTACTATTTTGCAGTATATCGTTCGCGACGGGGGCTGGAATTTCTGAATGATGTGATCGTTCGTTCCGGAAAGACGTAAATGGTTGGAGATGCATCGTTTGGGTTGATCCTGAATGGTAGCCCCCTCCCCCTGGTAGTTGAATAATAAGTTTGTTTTCATGTTCAAATCAAACAGTCTTTTAAACCCAACGCGCTTCGCGGCGTCTGGTATGGACAGGACCAAAAAGTGGCTGGTCGGACTGCAATATACATTTTTTTTTCTTTTTGTGGTATTGGTGGTTGTTGGTTTGATTGATTTTGAAAGGTATCCTTTGTTTGTGTCTACTGTACGTTGATATTGGTTGCAGAATAAGGGAGGGTATGCGTATTCATGATTTTGTTATTCTACCACTAGTATTGCTTGAGAAAGATGAAATATTTTTTTGAGGATATGATTGATTCGCAAGCAATGCTTCGCATTCTTCTTTTTGTTTTGCTTCTATGATAAAACGGGGTGGTTTTGCGGATGGTCGAATAGCTCACACACGCTACGGTAGAGGTGCATCACCTTTTTTCTGAGTCTCTTCACTTGAGCAGCTCTGTACTTCACCCGCAAACTGATTTTCTGTAAACTGAAAGTGCAACCCGATGAACAAACCCATGGCCTAGGAGTACAAAAAAATTAGATTGCAAAACAAAAATTACATCCCGGATGATTTTGGGTTAAGGAGCCCCGTTGTTCAGAAACAAAAACGCCAAGAAGTGCCACCTCTATCGTAACACGCGTCAGCTTTTGTAGCTGGGAGGGCTTAGGCTGTTTTGTGCTTGCAGGTATGACAGCGCAGCAGCAGGATAACATTTATTATTCGATTAGCAGGAGAGCTAGTGAGTAGGTCAGAACCAGAAAGGGAGTGCTTTCGGTTTTGTTTTGTATCAGAAGCGGATCTACTGCTTTCGGATATTTTTAGCGCCAGTTAAATTCTATCATGCGAAAAAGGATTTATGCTATCTCGCTTTACCGTCGCGATCTGTGTATCTATGGCGGGAGTAGGGGGCAAAAGGAAACTTTTGTCCGGGGGAACGAGGTTCCTCGAGATATCTGGCAGTTATACTTTTAGCCTTAGTTTTTGTTTTTAAAACGCGTCTACCCTAATTTCTTTTGCGATTACAATAGTTTTTGTACGGGGGGGATTTATGAAAACTTTTTGCTCGTTGGGACGGGTTTCCTCTCACTACCGTCGTTGATTTAGGTCATGGAGTTGTGTTATATTTTCTTGGTTTGTCACAGTCATGTGAAGAGCCGGGAGGGTGTTCTCATTTGACTATTCAAAATTGACGGTTACGTGTCGTTTCGGGTTATTGGCATATTCTTAGGTATTTGAATCTTGACTTGTGTGGTTGTATGCTGCGGTGATGACGCATCATAGGTGCACTCTCCATTTGACCTCCCTGCTGGGAGACTAATGCTATAAGCCTGAAACATCTATGTCGACTCGTAGTCACGAGCTATCGAATATTCCGCACCGTGCGGGACGTTATCGACGCGGGGGAATTCGAAAATTGATTGATTTCTGAACCAGGGATGGGACCCTATCCTCCCCGGGTGGCGCTAGCTCTATGTGCAAGCCCCAGCCAATCAGCAACCAGCCAGTGGCGTTGGGATTTCCCCACCGCGCGGGGCGATATCAACCGGGGGGGACACCGTTTTCGTCCCCCGGGCTGTCGGAGTTGTAGATGTATGGAAGGATTTGTGAACCGAGGGTGGGACACTATCGCCCCCGGGTGGCGCTGGCTCTATGTAAGAGCCGCAGCCAATCAGCGATCGGCCGGTGGGATTGGGGTTTCCACACCGTGCGAGGCGGTATCGACTCGGATGATATCTGTTTTCGTCCCCGGGTTGTCGGAGTTGTAGATGTGTGAAAGGATTCCGAACCGAGGATGGGACCCTATCCTTCCCCGGTGGCGCTGGTTTTATGTACGAGCCCCAGGTAATCAGCAACAAGGCAGTTGCGTTGGGGTTTCCACACCGTGCGGGGCGGTATTGACCCGGGGGGACATTATATTCGTCCGCGGGTTGTCGGAGTTACAAAGATACGGAGGGATTTCTGAACCGGAGGTGGACCCTATCCTCCCCGGGCGCAGCGGAACTGCCCCTCATTGGTGCGCTTCAATCCTTCCAGGGTGGCACTGGCTCTGCGAGCTCCAGCCAATCAGCGATCAACCAATGGGATTGGGGTTTCCACACCATGCGGAGCGGTGTCGACCCAGAGGAACTCGGTTTTCGTCCCCGCTTCGTCGGAGTTGTAGCGATATGGAACGATTTCTGAACCATGGACGGGGCGCTATCTTCCCCTGGTGGCGCTGGTTCTATAAACGAGCCCCAGCCAATCAGAGATCGGGTGGGTTTGGAGTTTCCACACCGTGCGAGGCGGAATCGACCCGGGGGATCTCCGTTTTCGTCCCCGGGTTGTAGAAGTTGTAGATGTATGGAAGCATTTCTATACCGGGGATTGGCCCCTATCCTCCCCGGGGGGCGCTGGCTCTATGTACGACCCCCAGCCAATCAGCGATCGGCTCGCGGGGTTGGGGTTTCCACACCGTGCGAGGCGGTGTCGACACGGGAGTTCTCGGTTTTTGTCCCCGGATTATCGGATTTTTGGATGTACGGAAGGATTCTGATCCGGAGATGGGACCCTTTCCTCCCCGGGTGCGGCGGAACTGCCCCCCCTCGGTGGGCCTCTATCCTCCCCGGGTGGCGCTGACTCTACGAGCTCCAGCCAATCAGCGATTAGCCAATGGGATAGGGGTTTCGACACCATGCGGGGCGGTGTCGACTCAGAAGAACTCGGTTTTCGTTCCCGGTTGTTGGAGTTGCAGATATATGGAAGAATTTGTGAACCGGGGATGGGAACCTATCCTCCCCGGGTGGCGCTGGCTCTATATACGAGCCCCATCAGCCAATCAGCGTTCGGCCGGTGGGGTTGGGGTTTCCACACCGTGCGGGGCGGTATAAACCCGAGGGATCTCCGTTTTCGTCCCAGGGCTATCGGAGGTGTAGATTAATGGAAGGATTTTGATACCGAGGATTGGTGTCTATCTTCCCCGGGTGGCGCTGGCTTTATGTACGACCCTCAGCCAATCAGCGATCGGCTCGTGGGGTTGAGGTTTCTACACCGTTCGAGGCGGTATCGACCCGAGGGATCTCGGTTTCAGTCCCCGGGTTATTGGAGTTGTAGATGTACGGAAGGATTCTGATCCGAGGATGGGACCCTATCGACCCCGGGTGACGCTGGCTTTATGTACGAGCCCCAGCCAATCAGCGATCAGTAATTGGGGTTGAGGTTGTCACACCGTGCGGGGCGATGTCGAACCGGGAGATCGCTGTTATCGTCCCCGGGTTGTCGGAGTTGTACAGGTACGGAGGGATATCTGAACCGGGGATGGGGGCCTGTCCTCCTCGGGTTGCGCTGGCTCTACGCGCTTCGGCCAACCAGCGATCAGCCAATGGGGTTGGGGTTTCCACACCGTGCGGGGCGGTGTCGACCCGGGAGATCTCGGTTTTCGTCCCCGGTTTGTCGAAGTTGTAGATATATATATATATATGGAAGGATTCATGAACCGATGAGGCCCTACCCTCCCCGGGTGTGGCGGGACTGAGGAGGTTGCTCCGAGGGGCAACTCCCGCCGCGAGCCCGGCACCCCCCTATCGGCCGGGGGCACCCCCTCGACCAATGGGATTGGGGCTCGGAAAACGCAGGGGTGAAAAGCATTTGCCTATTATTACATTACAGTACCTGGTATACTTGTACTTCGTACCGTTTAATCTACTCTACTGTATACCCGTGTACAAGTACGCGTGTATTCCGGTATTTGATACGAGTACTATTAATAGTGTACCAGGTGTTTACGGGACTATAAATAAATACTCGTGTGTATGTACTCCGTACGATAGTAAATGCAATGAATGCTGTTCTGATGTAGGTGTACCAGGTGTGGTACACGAGAGTACTCGTATGTACTCCGTGCGACGTATGATACCTGGTATCAGGTATGATATACTCGTACTAAGTCCGATACCGAAATGGAGTCGGAGGTAAAATTGGATACTCAGAATCTCATCGGGGTTCGTGACATAACCCGAGATATATGTCAGGTTCAGTGTGAGAGAGTGTGGTGGAAATCGAGTACAGAAAGCTATATGTATTCGCGTCAAGTTCGTTGCTTAATATTTTATAAAAAATGTTTCAAATACGTCAGCTGTGAGTTCTACCAATTGAATGGTCGATACTCAACTTTTACAAGCTGCGTACTACTTCGGCCGCGCGTTTGAATAGATACATTCCTCTTTGAGGATATACGTAGGTCAGTGGCTCCCCTGGATGCTGCCAGGGTCAACAGGACAATTTTACCTAAGGCGATTTCGGTCCATTTTCATTCTGCGCACTGATACTATATAACCCGTATGGAGGGGGACAAAAGCTGAGAATAACATCTGTATTTCGTTCATGATACTAATTTTTTTCTCCTCGGATTTGTACATCATTTGATTTCCTTGGTGGCATGCGGTGTAGTCGGTTTCAGTTGCGAGTCTCGAAACGTATGTACCAGTATGGGCCTAATGCGTACGCACGCTGACTTTCGATTTCACTCGTACGTATTTTTTGGCGGATGTACGACTTGCTTCAGCTACGTATGATGTTATACCAGGTATACGCGTACCACTTTAGGTTTGTTTTATTTCTTCCACTCCACAGTATATAGTGATTGGAGCCTGTCCTGTGACTTGTGACCACGGACTTGATTATGAGAGTTACTGTGAGAACAACATCCATTCACAAGGACATACACACCCCGTAGCACGAGCGATCGAAGGATCACACGCAGCTTGCAAAGTTGAGTTTCAGCTGATGTGCCATTTTTCAAATATTCCTGTTACCTGGTACCTGGTATACCAGTAAGCATGATAAGTCACACTTCAATTCTGGCAGTCAGCGCCGAGAGATGCTGTTGGCCTAAGCCAACATTATATAGCTTGCGGCTAGTGCACAAGAACAACAACAATGACAACATGAGGCACGCCCAGAATTGGGGGCCACTGCTGCAGTTTGTAGAAGTGACACGCGACACACCCGCTCTTGCCGCCACTATGGCTAGCTTGGGTGAACAGCAGCACCAGCAGCACCAGCATCGGGTTGGGTACCAGGTACCAGCAGGATAGCAGGATACCCAGTACGATTAGTTCGTCCAGTACATTGAAAGAATGCAGCCGCTTCCAAAGAGATAATCAAGCAATCAACTCACAATGCAACAGCGCCGACGGCCAGGAAGAGTCCGAGGCAGGACAGCAGGGTCGCAACGCGAGCTTCCGAGGGATACCAGCACATCTTTCGTTTGCACTCCTTTTGTTCTACTCTTTCGCTGAAGAGGGGGTTATGTTCCATTATATATGGAGGCGTGCTTGCATACCAATAGGGGACAGGGGACACGTAAGTAATGTTTCACGAAACGGTATCTTTTGCCCCGCATATCTCGGATATCTCGGCGGCTTCGCAGCTTCGCGAAAATGCTCAACGTGAAATCGTGAGATCCTTTGTCTCGTGCCGTACGTGGCAGAGGCTTCATCTTTCTAGACTATGTGCGGTTGACATCCCGAGCCCGTGACATGTAGTATCCATTGCGATGGCTCTCACCGCTAGCAAGCCGTCCGTCGCTCTGAATGCAAGCCGTGATCATCAGCGGCAAAGAAATAGGGCGAGGCAACAGCAACATCATCAGGACAAGAATAATCTCGTGCGAGATTTGTCGACAGCGCCCGCACGGATCGGGTCCCCGGATCTGTCGGGGGTCGACCTCCTGCGAACTCAGACGTTTGCCGTGGACAAGAGAGCGGCGCCTCGGAAACGGCAGTGGCATGAGGACTGGCGAGAGCTCGTCATCGGGGCGTCCCCCTACAGCAGAGTGAGAGAGAAAGTCACACATACAATTGTTATCATGGTGTTTTGTTGTACAAATCTGCGGGGAAACTACAGTACTGCTGTATACCAGGTACTTCGTATGCAAGCAAGCGAAGCTGAAGATATACCACGTATACTCGACGTTGGCTTTTATGTTTGATATTGCGAGTGCAGTAACAAAACAGAGACTACGCATGTACGTCATACGAGTGCTCTGCCTAACATCTCACAGGTCTTTCTTGGTAGGGCCAGCACTACCATCGGGCAGAGTGGTACCCTGGTAGGTGGCTAGTAAAGAAAGGTGGCCAACTGGTGAACAGGGGGGGCGCAAAAAGACAGAACAAAGCAATGCAAAAAGCTTAACTCTACCAAAAATGTTTTGTCCCCCACAAGATGGGGTACAACCCAAAACAACGCACACTACCTCGGACGACATACCGGTTACCAGGTACCGGCATACCTGGTACCTGGTACCTGTTTGGTTTGTACGGCATGGCTGTACATGACAAACGGGGATGCCAGGGATGCGACGGTGTTACCCAACGAAAAACGGTTGATGTGACGGAAACAACTTAAGTAGAGCCTTTCGGGCAAGCATCAAGTTCGGTCATATTGCGGTAACGATCAGAAAAGACGCCCCTGTGTACTCGTAGTGTATATCCATACCGGTCGTGATCCCCCATTAGTGCGGTGACTTGCCGGACGACGATACCCGCACTAAAGTGGGACCCCGCACTATCCCGAGAAGGGGCAGCACAGTAGCACTCTGTAGGACGAGTAAGATCGTGACAAGCGATTATGACCGCACTAAGCTGGGGCACCGCACTAAAGGGTACCGCACTAACGCGGTACCACGACTGTACTCCATACCCCGTGGGTGACTATGATCGGACTCTGCAGGAGTACGTATGATAGAGCAAGAGGTTCAATGGAAGCAACCATATGCGGTCCCACTGCGACCGGGAGCAAACAAACACTATGATCGGGCAACGGAAACGACAGCAGTCGGTATGACAAAAAAAATCCTACGATAAAATCTGCTTCCGGTACGTTTTGCTTGCTTTTTTCCCAGCACGTTGCACCGGTTCCAGAGCGAAAAGTGGTCACCGTGCAGGAGACGGTCGCGCGAAAAATGGCCAAGCTTCGCACCAAGCTCGGCGTCACAGCCGCCGACCTTGCGCCAGCCTCGGTGGCGTTAGAGTCCGAGGGTTTATCGGGAGGAGGCGGAGACGGGGACGGGGTCGAGGTGGGGGTCGGGGTCGGGGTCGGGATGGAGGTAGGGGGCAGGTCATCTACGGGCAGGGGCCGACGCAAAGTGCCGGTAGACATTGGAGTCTGGAAGAAAGAAGTGGAGGAAATGATGAGCCTCCTGGGAACAACAGCGGAGAGCGCTCACGACTATCCCATGACCGAGCTCAAGCGTACGGTACGTGGTGGTCACACGTACAGCAGTAGGACGAGCAGCAGAAGGGATGAGTCAGGGATGGGAGAACCGGAATTATCGGGATGACATACATGTATTCAAAACTGTGTGCAAAGGGAGGTAGTGCGTATTCAAGTGAGTACACGCAGGGATGGCGGAGTGGGTGGGGTGAGAGCTATCGTATTCGATGCATTGTGTCAGCTTTTTGCGTTTAGAACGAATTTTGCGCTGCACATTGTCGGAAGGCAAACGAAATAATTCAAAACTGACAAAATGAAAAAAGGGATAGTGCCTACGAGCCGATTGTTGGTGATCTCCATAAACGTGGCGATTTCCGTCGGTCCCGTATGTAAAACCCGTCAGCGCCGAAAGCAAAAGGAGCCATGAAGAGCGCAGAGACTATTACAATATATTTAATACACTATCAATGGCACCACAGCGGCAACGAAGCAAGCCATCATGTCAAGTTCTAGGTCTCACACGCTTTGGGGTGTTTTTGGATTACTCAGAGGATGGTGCCATGCCATGCCTAATCAGGGCGATTTTCACTACACGACTGCCGTGCGCTGATCAGTGTCGAACGTGTAACCTCGTATTTCCTTCCTTCCCTCCCTCCCTCTCTCAACATCAAACCCTTAAGATGTCATCATCTTCACCACCTCCCTCTCACTCCCTAGCCAAGCGGGCGCAAAGAAATTTCCCGGAAAAATCAGTGGCAAGAGCTTCAACAGCCGGCGATCCAACCATTGGTGGAAGCGACGGCTGCACCTACACCCTGCCGGAGTACAGACACGGCACTCCCTGGCCCCGTCCAAGGCCAACAATAGCGGTGGCCGAAAGGGAGCGTGCTAGGAGAAGGGCGCGAGCCGAGAGGGGAACATCCACCCCCGCGGACGCGCACGCGGAGCTAGAAGAAAAGGTGTCGGCGTGTCTGTTTGGCGTGCTTCCAGAGGAGTACTGCCGAGACGCGCCGCCGACGCAAACAGCTATAGATGATGGGGGGGGGGGCGGGAGAAGTCTGGTGGTTGCGACGAGGGGGGGTGATAAGGCTCCGATCCGGTCAAGGTGCGAAGCCCAGTTTGCTTATTCTACAATAAGTATAGTGTACGATGCTTATATTACAGTACCTAAAGTGGATGATGCTCAACGAGAGTTGACAGGAAAAGTGCCCTTATATGGCGGAGGGTCTTTAGAATCGACAAAGCACGTCTCGAGCGATCGAGCAGCAGTCGCGTTATCACGATAGGGCACAGGTTCTTGCAACACATTGCACCAACAGCTACCCTTCTCACCCCATCCCACGCGGGTTTCCTTGTCCTTGCGCAGTCCCACGAAAATCAATCGATAAAAAAGCAAAGATAACAGACAGCACTACGAACAACCCTTCCATTCTTACCTGACCAAAGTTACTTATTCATTTCACCTCCTCGCTTACGAACATCACCCGATGGTACCTGGTATATAGTATAACGGCAACAAACAGCACCAACAGCTTATCATTCTTACCCAAAGCAAACTGCTGTCACAGTTCATCGCCTCACTTTTCTTCTTATCGCAGGCCGTCTGCGCTCATCACCAGTATGTCTTCATCCACTTGCGGAGGTGGGCGGTAGGATAGCGGCAGCAGACAGCACCAAGAGCAACCCTATCATTCCTACCTTAGCAAACTGCTGTCATACTTTCATCGCCTTGTTCACGAACATCATTTGATGGCCTATATAGAATGACGACAACAGCGGGCACGAAGAACAACCCTACCAAGTCTTTCCTGAGAAAACTGCTATCACATTTCATCAAATCGCTTAGGGATATCATTTTGCGTACGAACATCACCTCATGTGGTATATAGAATAGCGACAATAGACAGCACCAACACCAACCCTATCATTTTTACCGGAGAAACGTTGCTGTCTCATTTCACCACCTCGCTTCAGCACCAAGAGCAACCTTACCATTCTCACCTGAGAAAACTGCTGTCACATTCCATCACCCCATAAAGCATAGGCCGTCCGCGCCCGTCAGCAACACATCTTCATCGGCTGGCGGGGGTGGGATCGAAGGCCCAAGCAGCGAACAAACGTCCAAGCAAGGCCGCTCCTCCCAATCAGCCCCGAAACGCCAACGCGGGGCAGCCATCGCCAAGGAAGGCAGCGAACTGAAAGCTAGCGGAGGAGCAGAAGACAACGAGAAACCGAGACACGGAGACAATGCACACGGACAAAAAGCTAGAGGGGAAGATAACGAGCGATCGAGACACGGGGGCAATGGACAAAAAGCTAGTGGAGAGGACAACGAGATATCAAGACACGGGGGCAAGCAACAAAAAATTAGTGGAGGAGAGGACAACGACAGATCGAGACACGGGGGCACTGGACAAAAAGCTGGTGGGGGAGAGGATAACGAGAGGTCGAGACGCCGCTTGGCGGCGTTTCTCGCGAGAAACAGCGCGGTTGCCGGTCAAGTCGGTGTGGGCACCGATGGCAGGTCTTCGAAGTCGCCCGCGCGTCAAACCGGCAGCCCGGGAGGTGCACACAGGTGGGTCAACAGGTTTCATGTTATGCTATAGCTTGATGCAACTTATAAGCAAGCATGAATTGTCTACACACACACGGGTTTGTATATCGGTTCACCCCGATTTTCTACACCGTGCTTAATCTGCGCCAATACCTGCCGGACTAGAGCTATCATCCCTTGTAGATGCTTCTCTACGCACATGGTTTTGGTTATCGGTTCGCCACACTTTTTCTGGGCCGTGTTCGAACTGCGCCAATACCTGAGAACTAGGTAACACGTACGTATCCAGTCCTTCACAGTTTTCGTATGTCACACACGCCTTTGTCGATACGTAGCAGCGGCATAAATAGCTGCAGATATAGAACATTGACTACTCGTACGGCTAGCAGAAGATATGGGTGCATCTGCATCTGCACGCTTTGCTGCAGCATGCATGCACCCTCCTTTGTGCACCACGACCACGCCTCCATCTTCCCACCCCC
>JAYJMJ010000195.1:3230396-3243916 GCA_036873875.1 Laminaria ephemera | reverse complement strand
CAGTGACAGTCTGGAAGAAGCTGGGGTTTCGACTTATATGAGTAGGCGTGTTGGTTCCGGGGACATGGTATCCACATTATTATTATTATTATTATTATTATTATTATTATTATTATGTTTGCCATCCTCTAATGTATGTGTAGCATGAAAGAGCTTCAATGTCGATCACTCCTAAACATTCCCAGAACGTAGAAGAAAACTAAGGGAAACCCATAAACAGGAAACCTATCCACGAACTCAGTATATTGTTAGAATAGAGCATTCGTCCTACTGTGGATAGACAGCCGGAAATAAACGTTTGAAGCATGTCAGGGGCGATTTGGTCGGCATCACTGAGGACACAAAGCAGTGCAAGCGGTAAATATGGTAGTAGCAGTAGCAGTAGTAGTAGTAATCGTAGTAGTAGAAGTAGTAGTAGTAATCGTAGTAGAGGTAGTAGAAGTAGTAGTAGTAGTAGTAGTAGTACGGTATAGTAGCAGTGGTACGGTATATTAGCAGTGACAGCGGTAGCAGTAGTAGTATAGTAGCAGTAGTACGGTGTAGTAAAATTGTATTCTCTCCTACGTCTCGCATGTTTCAGATAATACGGCAAATGCCACTTATACGAGGCTCATAACCTGTTAAATACATGTGAATCCAATTTATGACGCACTCGTAAAATGTGCTGGCCGCGCAGATCAGGGTGGCAGGCCGTCAATGGTTGCCGTCTCACCAGGCGATAGGACGGACACATCACAAAGACGCACACACCACGGCAGCAAGGTGTGGAATGAAGTACCGTATAAACTTGACAGCTATTGTATGCGCTATGACCGTAGGCATTCTAATTTTTTTTCCTTGCTGTCAAAGCCCATAGTATGGCAGTGAGTAACACCTCCCCCGGGATGAAGTTCAGAGCCGATTCCCTCCAAAACCAGAGGGGCACAAACAACGAACATGGCGGCTTTCGGGAGATCTCGTCGGGATCTATAATAGCCATAGACGCGTTTCTCGGTGTTCGCACTCTTTTTGCCGGTCGTCGAGAAAATCGGCCTTGATGTCCGTCTGAGGGGATGTGTTACACAGTTCACTGCTGTTATATACGGTGGTAAGCGTCACAGCTAGTTCTCGCCACCAAATAGAGACACGTGTCAGTGTCACCTGCTACTGCATTATTGATACTATTATTATTTACAATGTTATTATTATTCTTCCTATTATTATTATTATTATTATTATTAACATTTCGTTTGCCACTCGACGTTTTTTTTTTTTTGTGCAGCGTTAGTGTCAGCAATTAAACAGATGATAAAATGACCGAAAAAGAAGACCACGAAAAGTAAAAGCGTAAAACAATGTATCCAACAACCAACAACAAAAATGTTAGTTGTACCTCCGTCCGCGTTCTTCATTACTGTTAGTACTACTGTTTTTGTTATTACTTTAGCCGCCCGACAATGTGTGGCATAAGTTTCAATGTCGATCACTCACAATCATTCCCAGACAGTAGAAGAAAACCATGGGATCACACAGGACAAGGCGTCGTCATGCCGGCATCAAGTATGAAGCCGGTATACATTAGCGATTGCGCTACCGTTCGTAGTCGCCGGTCTCTTTAAGTCCGGTGTCTCTTTTTTGCGCGCCTAAGTTCGCCTGGCGTATACCTGGTACAAAATAGCTAGACTAGGCGAGACAACGCGGCGCCAGACAGACAAGCGTTTCAATGAGAACATCAGAAACACGACAAAGTATGGGTGGGACCACCAGCTAGGGCTTGAGGCCTCATCCAATCAAAAAGTTTACAGCCAACAATGATCGGCAGCAGAGCGAAAGATTACCGCAGTAGCACATGTGGCACCCCATAGTATAGCAACGAGAGTACCACCGCCTTGGAGCACTTCACGTTGACAAAGTGCACCCATCAAAAGCTACGAGTAGAGGTGCGAAGACGTTTTGTTCATAGGCGAGGCTAAACGAGATAACTGGGGTATTCTTCAATGCTGCCGCCGATCATTTAATGTAAGGATTGGATGAGGCCGCCTGCCCCGAAGCGGGGGGGGGTCGCCCGGGATAAACCACTGCGTTGAGAGCGCGCCCAAACCAAATAACAAAAAACAGCCAAGCTTGTCTTAGCTCTAAGGCATCAAGAGAGCACTCTCCCCTGGTGGGCGACGGCCGCTCCAGGCGCCGGCGACAGGGGCAGGCGTCGCCGCTGTGTCGCGGCTAAAGCTCTAGAAAGGGAGAAGACAGTGCGGCCGCAGCCGCAGCAAAGAAAGGCGATCACGTACTAGAAGCGAATAGCGCACCCGCAGGGTTCGTTCTCGGTCAGCGAAAGCGCTCGATTAAACATCGCGCAAGAAAAGTATACAGCATAGGACATCTAAGTAATAAAAAACAGAGCAATAAGAAAGCCAGCCTGAAATTTACAGGAGAATAAGAAGGGCGGGAGTCGCTTTACTGAAGTTAACGTAGAACGCGCGCCCTCTCCCAAATAAGAAACCCAGCCTGGGTCAGTAGTTATGTTTCTTATGAGATGCCCTGCACTGTATCACCTCGGAGCTAGGCAACTACCCCAACCGTGTGTTCCATCCTTGACAATGTTACCCCATCCGTGAGATAAACCTCACGACACCTGAATGCGATTGTGTAGAATCAGCTCCGCACATGAAATTTCGATGCAAATCGACAACTAATAGCACTGGGAACGCTGAACCCTCTGCGCGATAAGAATGAAGGCGCGTACCGGGGGGAGGGAGAAGTGACGACACCTGTGACCACGGCTTGTCTGGAAGACGGAAAATGAAATGATTAAAAAACAACTGCGTGTTGCACGCAGGTAGCGACCAACAACGGGGGTCAGAGAGGGCGATGCCACGCCGGAGGAGGCAGATGCAACATTCCACACATGGGATAGATCCACGATCTAGATCATCTAGATCATATATCTGTCGATGTGATGCGTTGTGCAGGATCTGCGCACTACATATCCAACGCAGGAAATACGTGCTACATCATGCAGATCGTATGGCTCCCACCCGGCAACATGATCTATAGGCCATGCAGATCATATAGATCAGGGATCTGTCTGCCCTGGATGACACAGATCATGAATGGGGATCTGATCTGTCCGGCTTGTGCAAGATTTGGACCAAGGGTACGGTAGGGAGGGTGCCCCCATCTCCACTATCGGATTTAGACCACTATTAACAGCGCGAGCAGCCCTTGCTCACTCAAAAACGGACAAAAAAATATATTTTGTTGGCGTAGCGTAACAAAAACAATCCAATGGCGGTGCTCATCACCGCACAATCAAGAAGCACGAAAATAAACAGGGTAGGGCGAAGGCTACGGTACCCCCCTGTTTCCACTACCGGATTTTTGCCAGTCACGCGAGTGGCTTTCGTACCTCACTCAGAAACTGGCTTCAAACTATTTTGTTGGCGCAGCGTAACAAACAAGTGCACGGCGGCGGTGAACATCGCGACACGGAAAGGCACAAAGACGCGCGCCACGACAGAGGTAGCACTTTTGGAAGCTGAAACATTTTCTGAATGACGGGGCTCCTTCATCCAAAATCGTTGGAATTTTTTGTTTTTTGTTTTTGGCAATAACTTTTGTTGTATACCTAGGCCATGAGATTGTTCATTTGGGGTGTACTTTTATTTTTCCCCCAAAATTCCGATTTTTTGCAGAGGTATAGAGCTCCTGAAGTGAGGAGCCTCAGAAAAAAAAAGGGTGCACTTCTACCGCAGCGTGCATCCAAAAAACATTTTTTTGAGGGCTGCAAATATAGAGGGTAGTCTCTCGCACGAGCTCTAACAGTGACCCCCCTACTGTTGACCTAAATAGTGGCCACACCAGATAACAAAATAAATGACTTTCGAAAACAACTGTCATCCATATGCAAGAAAAGTACGCACAAAGTGCGGAGAGTCCGCCTCACAACAAGCGGTTCTTCGTACGTAGGATGCAGCTCATCCGTCGCGCGACTCGCCGAACAAACACCTCACGGCGCGTCGCGCTTGGTGCACGCGACGTCTGCTGCCTGGTCGGTTGAAAACCCGACGTGCTCTCCGTCTCGGCATTGTAGGGACGCAAGAGTTTATGATCATGCATGCGACTACGGCCGTGCATGAAATGAGTACACCCGCCCCCCACTCTATGGCCTTGGTCGTAGACACGTGCTACGATCTAGAGGTAGCATTGTTTTTGGCCGAAACGTTTTCTGAATAACGGGGCGCTCCTCAACCCAAAAAATCGTCGGAATTTCATTCAATTTTTTTTGGGGGAAATGTGTTTCATTGTGTGTGCCTAGACCATGAAATTGTTCATCGGGGAGCACTTTTAATTCTCCCCAAAATCAGTTTTCGGGTGAGCTTTAGAGCTCCCAAAAGCGAGGAGCCTCAGAAAGAAAGTGGTGAAACTCTACCCTAGCATGGGTCCGTAGCCACAAGCGCCAGCGGCCCTGAGCCGCTGGATTTATTACCCTTGGTCATTGGAGCACGGATGCGTGTGCCGCGATAGAGGTAGCACTTTTTGGAAAAAACGTTTTCTGAAGGATGGGGCTCCTTAACCCAAAATCGCCGGAATTGCAATATTTTTTTTTGCGAAATTTTTTAGTCGAATACCTAGTCCATGGGATTGTTCATCGCGTACTCGTAGCACTTTTGTTTTTCTCCAAATCAGTTTTTGGGAGAGATATAAGAGCCCCTCAAGTGAGGAGCCTCAGAAAAAAAAAAGGTGCACCTCTATCGTAGCAGAGACAACCGCGCCCCTCAAGCGGACGGCCAGATGGGTGTCACGATAGACGTAGCACTTTTGGCAGAAACATTTACATTTTTCTGAATGACGGGGGGGGCTTTTTTTAACCCAAAATCGTCGGAATTTCATTTCGTTTCGTTTTGTTTTTTTTTTGGCAATAACTTCTGTTGTAATACCTAGGCCATGGGATTGTTCACATGGGTATTAATAGTACTTTTATTTTTTTCCTGAAATCGGTTTTTTGGGGAGAGGTATTAAGAGCGCTCCTAAAGTGAGGATGCCTCAGAAAAAAAAAAGGTTGCACCTCTGCCGGGGTATGCATCGGCAGGGCAACCAACAACGGCGCAGAGCTTCCCCAATTCCGAATGATTAAAAAGGACGAAACAGGCGCTACGATAGGCATATAGCCCTTTTTGGCCAAACCGTTTTCTGATTCACGGGACTCATCAAAACAGAGAACCTGTTCAATACCTGTTGGAATCCAATTTTGTGTTTTTCGATCGTGTTCGTTGTATACCTAGGCCAGACACATGCTACGGGTAGAGGTGCACCATTTTTTTTCTGAAGCTCCTCACTTGAGGAGCGCTGAACCCCGCCCACAACCTGATTTTGAGTAAAACTGAAAGTGCAACCCGATGAACAAACCCACGGGCTACGTTTACAAAAAAATCAGATTGAAAAACAAGAACGGCATTCCGACGATTTGGGGTTAAGGAGCCCCGTCATTCAGAAACAAAAAAGACGAAAAGTGCTACCTCTATCGTAGCACGCGTCGCCATTGTAAATCGGGTTTAAGGCTACAATTTTTATCAAAACTCAAGTGTTTTGGGTGAGGTATGGAGCTCCTCCAGTGAGGAACTCCAGAAACGATTGTTGCACCCCTGCCGTAGCGTTCATCACGAGAGTCAACTTATTTCGAGACGAGAGGGGAGATGCGGGCGATGTTTTGACATTGGTAAAAGTTGACGATTCGAAGCGGAGCGGGGGGGGGGGGGTTGGGGCAGGTGGGAGGAACATTGGCCTGGTGTTGGTGGACAAATAGAGCCGTACATACCCGCCCCTCTTCCCTCGCATCCCTTGCTAGGCGTATCGACGCAACAGAATGATGCTGCTGAGACAAAAAGTGAGAGATTTCACACAAGTTTTCGAGGTAATGTTGTGTTTGTTGAGGAGAGTATGGTATGTTCATTTTAGTCTCAAAAGCGTGATCGCAGCCCCTGGCGGGCAGTGCCTTGAACACTCATCGTGTACAAAGACGAGCGCACGCCGGAGCAGAGATAATAGCAGACTACACGAGCATAACGCACTACCATCCGCAGCTATCTGGCTGGAAACTAGCGCTATTGTTGTTTACGCGGTCGTTGTTTTGTTTTGTTTCCCTGGGACTGGCGTGCCTTGTCTTGCAAGGAGCGCACTATTTTCAGGGCATTTCACGGGTCGGGTCACTTCTCGTGGGTCGGGTCGCGTCAAGGTGATGCGACCCGATCCGTGAGATTTGAATACTTCCTGACCCAACCCGACCCGACCCGACCCGACCGGGCCGGACCCGACCCGTGAGATTTCGAACACCTAACCCGACCCGACTCGAATCCCGAGATTTCGAAAACCTACGGACGCGTGAAAATCCCTTAATATATTTTGCGAACGAACCAACGGCGGGCTGGCTTAGCAGAAAAAACAGCGACCAGCGAGTCTTGACGAGCTCCTTCCACCGCTTCTTTCGGCTGGAAACGTTCTCACGTGGGGAGCGAGCGCTAACTGCGCCCGGGGGAGCCGAAGCAGCCAACAGCGACCAGCCGTACTACGTAACGGGCAGTGCCCACGCGAACCCAGCACCGCTCCAAAGGCAAGGAGGCAGAGCGGCCCATGGACTGTGTTTTAGTTTGTTTTTTTTCCAAAGGCAAGGTGGCAGATCAGCCTATTAACAGACTGTGTTAGAGGGTGGCGCGTCAGCCTAGCCTTCATTTTTTTGTTCAGAGAAAAATAACGTTCTCCTCCACGGCCTACAAGGAACACACAACAAAACGCATGCCAGCGATGGTCTGCGCGACTCCCCCCACACCCCAGCCTTACTGAAGTGCACACCGCTGTTAGATTTCTCCTAACAGGAGATTGCACTATTCTTACGAAAAGCGTTTGTCCTCTATATTTATCGCACCACCAGCATGAGCCCACGGTACAGTAGTGGTCCCTCTACAGCGCCGGTATTTGCCAGCCGTAAATACCGGCACTATAGCGGCAACCGGTAATACTCCGCATGCTGCCATTACTGGTTGTTCTAATCTGTGCCAAGCGATTTCACAGGCGATATAGCGGGCAGCCGGCATTACTCAACCGGCACTATAGAGGGACCTCTACTGTATCGCCAAAACGAACTCAAGCTGGACATAAAGCGAACCACAACCTAATCCGCGGTTCTGGCCGATTGCTTCCGCGCCTCCCTCGCCCCCACCCTCGCCTCCGTCGCCCCCGCCGCTGCCGCCACCGTTGTCGGTGCCACCCCGGTACTTGCGTCGTCTTGAGTTTCCCTCCAGGAGAAGCTTTCAAAGCGATTACGATCAGAGTTACTGGCACCACCACCACCACCACCACCACCACCACCACCACCACCATCACTACCACCACCAACATCACCATTACCACCACCACTACCACCACCACCCCCACCATTACCACCACCACCACTACCAGCACCGCCACCACCGGCAGTACCACCACTACCAGCACCGCCACCACCGGCATTACCCCCCCCACCACCACCACCACCACGAGGGTTGAGGTTGCTACCTCCTTCGCCTCCCCCTGAATGCCTTCGTTCGTTCATTCCTCCCCCACCGTCCCCGGCCTGCTTATTTCGCACGGTGGAAGAATCACGTGACACCAAATTACTCACGTCGGTCGTACCAGGAACAACAGGACGCCTCTCGTGCTGGGGTTGACGCGACGGCTCCCCCTGCCGCTGCTGCTGCTGCTGCTGCTGTTGCTGATGTGCTGGAGAGTTTGGTGAGGGGGGTGGCGGCGGTGATCCCGGCGAATTATTTTGCCGATGCCGCCTTTGCCGCCTTTGCCGCTGCTGTCGCTGCTGCTGTCCGTGCTGCTGCCATTGTTGCTGAGAGCGCGGGCGCTTTCCTTCGGCGATTGCCTGCGAAAATCGCTCCCACATTCCCTGCTGCGGTCGGTTCTGTTGCTGTTGCTGTTGCTGCTGCTGCTGTTGCTGCAACTCCTGTCGCTGCTTCTTCCGTTTGGCGAGCTTCTGCAACGCCATGCTCTTGTTGCGGGCGATGCGCTCCTATCATAATGCGCAAAAAGCACCAGGACCACGTCGACGAAAAAACAACAGCCAAGCATGTGAGCGCGCGACGGGGGGGGGGGGTACTCACTTGTTGTTTGCCTTAGCTATTTGACCATTGATCACGCATCCCTTTCGAGACGGAGCACAGTTCTTACTCCTAATAGAGACACCTTCAACATTTGGGCGCCCAATACGTTTTTTCCACACATAACACATAAAAAAAGCGTATCTTAACCCCTTCCTATTTCGCATCTTGTGGCCACTATCTATCTCCTAGGAATGCGGGGGGTATTTGCAGGAGCCCCTCGCTCGTTTCGCAACAAAGTTTTCCAACAGCGAGCTATCTTCAGCGAAGCTTACTACAGGCTCTTCTCACGATAAACGAGCAGAGACAAGGCTGATGAGGGAAAAACTTCTCACGAATCGAGCTGGAAAGTAAAAGTGATGGAAAGAACTAAACAAAACAAAAAAAAATACACGTAACTTCAGCGGGAAATCGGTTAGAAGGAAAGCAGCAAACCGAGGGCTGCGTCGTAGCCGCAACCAAGGGTGTTGAGCTTGTCCCGCGGCCACGAGGCGGCATCAAAATCTCTCCACTGTAAACCGGTCGCACAGCGCACACGCCTACAGTTTCGTAGATCGGACGGACAACAAATTCAAAATCACAAGCACACAATTTTCGCATGTCCTCGAAACAAAGACCGCACAAGAACAATACCGCTCTGGACGGAAATTTAACCGTTTTACTATCTACTGCAAAAATCAACACACCCTATTCCCACGTACCTTTCCCCCCCAAATCGTGGCTGCAATCCTGAAGAGGTTAAGAATCGCTGGGGGATGAATATGAACGAAAATCGTACCTTACGATTCCGTCCAGAGTGGTACACGCGCTACGCACCGGTGGCTGCCGCATGCAGATAGGGCGAAGCGTTAAAAAATCCATTTGGCTGACCCGGGGATGTTTCGTTATCATCCCCCCCCCGGGTAGCACTTTTCGACCACTATTGTTTCTGATCGACGCGGCTGCTCAACCGAGGAACTACCCAATATCCTTTGTGTTTTACAATATTGTTCAATATTTACCCTAAGCCGTGGGATTGTTGATCGGGTTGCCCTTTCATTTTTCTCAAACGTCAGTTTATGGGTTAAAGGCGTGGAGCTCCTCAAGGGAGGAGCCCATTGAAATTTTAGGTGAAACCTCACCGTAGCATGGGTCTGCAACCAATCCGAGCCGCCCTTACCTGCACTTCCGCCGAAAGTACCATCGCCTGTTTTCCGTCCCCCTTTCCACTTCCTGCCCCCTCCCCGAACTTAAGCCCTGTCAATGGCCGACCGGTCTGTTGAGAATCTCCCGGGACATTGCCGCCATAAACCGGCTTGATCGCGGATGAAGCGTGGCCAGGCGGTGACCCCTTTGCGGTAAGGGTGCCGGGAATAGCCGAAGCAGAAAGAGCAGTAGCGGAAAAGTCGTCAAGCATATGACCTCGACCCAGGGATGAGGAAGGAAGAGGCTGGCTGACACTGACGCCATCCGCGCCAGTGTCGAGGGGCGACAACGAACCGGCTCTCGCCCTGTCCAACATCGTGGGGGCTGTTCCTGGGGCTGGTGGTGTTGATGCTTCTGCCACCACCGCCGCCGCCGCTACCGCTGCTGCTGCTGCTGCTGCCGCCGCTGTCGGTGGTGTTAGTGCTGCCGTTGCTTCTGCTGCTGCTGTTGCTGCTGCTGTCGTTGCTGCTGCTGTTGGTGGCGTTGGTGTTGCGGTTGGTCCTACCGCCCCGTCCCCAGCCGCTGCCGCTCGCAGCACCGCTGCACCCACTGCTTGCTCGGCTTTCGGGTGTGGGGTGGAAGCGCCAGTATTAGCCGCCCCCGCCGACCCAGCTTGCTGCTGCATGGGCGCCACGGGGGCAAACTCTAGTTTGCACTGTGCCGGCTTCGAACCGTGATGTCTATAGTGGACCTGAATGGAATGTTATCAAGGGGGCGGGGGCGGGGGGAGGGACGGAGGGGAGGGAAGCGGAAGGGAGGGGAGGGGAGGGGAGGGGGGAGGAATAGTGATCGTGAAGACGAGTCAGGGTGAGCGAGCATGGGACCGAATATAAGGGAGAAAAAACAGATCACACGAGGTGGCTACGGACGTTTCAGTGGCGTGGGCATGTGCAGGGTGCTCGGGGGCAGTGTCGGCAGATATTTCGAGTTGGCAAGGAATGTTTTGGGCACAAAACACCATCATTCCCCGCCTTCCCGCGGCAACCACAAAAAACACTGTGCGCAGCACATCTACAACAATCTCCACGTAGGGACCATCAAGCGAACGCATGCACTACAGTACGTTACACGAACCCTTTTAGGACCCAGGTATAGCGACCTAAAAACCAGCAAAGTGCGGTCTTACCAATCTTCCAGGAGGAGCATGCAACAGAAAAAAGTATCATCATGCTGCGCTCGTGTCGTACAACCCCTTCCGTTACACTGCGGACACACACCCTACTCCAGCAGCCCGGCTGCTTCGTGTCGCCGGAGCTGTTATTGTCACTTTTTTTTCGACGTTTTTTTCCCCTTCAACTCCCAAAAGGGTTAGTCTAGCCCATTAAGAATTGCAAAATTTATCCTACGCTAACTTAAAAAAACTTTCCCCAAAAACGCGGGTACGGTTCTAAAAGAGTTAAACTGCAGAAATCCAAAAACTCACCTTCCGCTGCTGGGGACTCGGGGTGTTCCCAGGGCTCTGGAGGCGGTGTTCCCGACCAGGAACGTTGCTGTAGCCCCCCGCGTCTCGATTGAGGCCTTGCCCCACAGAAACGGGGGAGCATAAACGGGTTGGGGAAAACAATGTGCGAGCGTTAACGAAAAATATTTGTCAAACACAAATGGTATCCCACGTTATCTGCTAGTTCTTCAACTAAGAAGCCCAGTCAGTCCCAGATTTTGTTTTGACAAAAAGCGCTACCCCTAGTGTAGCATGCGAAGCCCGCTCGCTCGCCAGCTCACCGACAGTGGACTTGAGTGTGGTTTGCTTGCGGTGTATCCCGGAGATAATTCCGTCGTCCATGGTGCCCCTGCCCACCAGGTACTGGATCAGCACCTGCTTCGCCTTCTGCCCAATCCTGAAAAAAAAAAAGGCGCCCGACATCGAGATTCGGCCGCCATATTGTTAGCTCGTGTCATTGACCGCCTCGGTTGTAACGAGGCCGTTCTTGCCTTGTATGGCAAAAAAGACTCTTCTTGGCGGGTGTGTACAGGCTCCCATCATTCAAGTAGCCTGTCAAGTCTGTCTGACAGTCTGTCTGTCTGTCTGCCTGCCTGTCTGTATGTCTGTCCGTTCGTCTGCTTGATTTCTTGTCTGCGTGTCCGCCGCGGTATCATTGATTGCGAGAGCTGTGCACGACCGATTTCCACAAACTCGGGGCCTACAAGCAGCGGGCGAGCCCGCGGTATCTCGCGGGACTTGTTTCGTCGCAAGCCGTCTCGAAATCGCCACGGTCGCCGGGTTGCGGAATTTTTGGTGACCATGCTGCCGTGTGTTTTGAATACGGCGGGATTTCGATGTTTTTTTCTTCGAACACACACAGCCTACTGCATGTACGCGGCACTCTTGCCTCGATTATCACTCTACTAGTAGTCAACACTATTTGGTCGTGTCATGGACCACCTCGGTTGCACTGAGCACTGCTGTGCCAATTGTTGGCATGTGCGAAGCACACGAACATATTTTCTGATTGAGAGCGTATGAATCGCGCTTTCCTATACACGCACCTGTTTTCAGTGTAGCATTACCGCCATATTTCACTGCTTGCTGTGCTTGAAGGGCAGGCCCGCATTACGGTATCACACACAGAACATACGTATGGCAGGAACATAGCCGAGATAACATGGCTAGAAATGTACACTGTACACTAAGTTTCGCAAGACGACGATGGTTGCTCACATGCAAAACAACTACATATTGAATAGCATCTTGAGGGGGGCGGAATCAGGCATTCTTGTAGACTGTGCAGACCCGGAATGTGTACAAACGGTGGCCTTTTTTGGAAGGAGATAGATACGCATGGGGCACTAAGCATAACCCATCAACCTCGTTCATCGATCCATCCATCCACCCATCGGTTCATCTTCGCAGATAAGAAGGGGTAGCGCAGAGAGAGGAAACGAGAGCGGTAGGTTGGGGAGGGGGAACACAACCACCCCTCGTTGGAATGAAAATCCAACATTGATACGAGAATAAACGACCACGCACACGACACAGACGCAGACGAGGACAGGCGCTGAAATACTTCGCGAATGAAAACACATACACATCGAAAGACAAAGGGTGGGCGGCCTAGCAATACTCGTGCATAGCACGTTCAGCCAGTAATGCTGCAACGGTGCAATACAAGGTTACCGCGGAGGCACGGAAGAGTCAAGCACAGCTAAGACGACTACGGCGAGACACAAGCACAAGAAGCAAAACTGCAAGCAATGCATTCCAAAAAAATGCCCCCCTCCTGCCTCCCCACGACCCCTCTAGTCCCCGACCCTTCGGCAAAAACACCAGCGTAATGCATGAAGGCAGAGTTGCTGCGAAACTACTACATTCCCTCAGACCGTGTCACTACAAAGGCCGTGCGGTAGTTTGGACACAGAGCCGGTGGCCGTTGCGCATGCGTTCTACACAATCAAGCCTTTGTTGACTCGACCCTTTTGGAGCCCCAGAAATATGGCCTAAACGAAAAAGAGATAGTTTGGTCTTGTCAACCGTACAGTGTGATGCCCCCCCTCCTGCCCCCCAACGACCCCTCTAGTCCCGAGCTTTCGAAAAAAACAACAGCTTAGTGCATGAAAGCAGAGTTTCTGCGAGAGTGTATGCATTCCCTCAGATCGTGTCACTACAAAGACCGTGCGGCAGTTCGGACACAGAGCCGGTGGCCGTTGCGCATGCACTCCAGCCTTGGGTTAACTATTTTCCGACTCCTCAAACTTTCCTATTCTAATTCCAAGTGTATTGTCCCCTTGTCGTGTCGGGAGTGCGGTACTAAAAGGGTTAACAAACCTTTTGGAGGCCCAGAAAGAGCGACCAAAACAAAAATGAGAAAGTGTAGTGTCGATCAATCGTATAGAGTGAGCCCGCAGCAGCACACGTTTAAAAAAAAAAAAAAATGCACTCCCAACATTAGCGTGTTTGCGATGCACGAACTTTGGTTGGGTAGGAGTTGGGTAGGAAAACATAGAATATTAGTATTGAAACGGTCGAGCGTCACAATCCAAGGCCAACCCAACCAACGAAAAATCAGCGAAAAAATTGGTTGAAAAAACGATTTCCCACCTTTGTTAAATTTATTTTTTAACCTAATTTTCGCGTGGGTTGGTTGGCCTTGTTATGGCATTCGTCGGTTTCAATACTATTTTTATAAAAAATTAAAAATACACGACAGCTGTGAGATCTAGGATTTCGTCGAAACTCGTCTTTGCAAGCTGTGTGTGATACTCCGATCGCGCGTGTTACGG
>JAYJMJ010000195.1:3133708-3152178 GCA_036873875.1 Laminaria ephemera | reverse complement strand
GGGGGGGGGGGGGGGGGGGGGGGGGGGGGGGGGGGGGGGGGGGGGGGGGGGTGGTGGGGGGGGTGGCGGTAACGGTGGGGGTTGTAGCGGTGGTAGCCGTGGTAGCGGTGATGGTGGTAGCGGTAGTGGTGGTGGTGGCGGTGGAGGTTGGTAATGATGACGAGGACGCGTGTTTGTCACGGACAATGGTGACGTGGACAAGGGTTGGGGATTCTGACAACAGCTTTTTGTTTCGTACTGGGACGTCGCCCTGGTTAAATGTGCGTATACCTTAGGGCGCGGAGACGTCCCTCGCGGGGGTAAATGTTGAGCAAACAGACCCGTTTTCAGTTGCGCTAGGCGAGGGAGGAGTTGGCGGGCGCGGCGTTTTATTTTGCTTTGTTTTGTTTTGTTTTTGTCGTTTTTGGGTTCTGGTGCTGCCGCCGACGCCCTTGCGCGTCTGCTGGGCTCATATTCTCCTGTTGGGAAGGGCAGAATGAACCGGGGGGGCGGTGGCGAGGGTGGGGCGCTGGAGAGGCGACTACAGAGAGTAGTGAGAAAGTAAACGTTCGTCGAGGAGGCATAGATTTCTTGCGAGATGCTATTGTACGACGCGCTTAATGATACCAGGTATTTTTATTCTTATGACCGAAATGCGCCAATACGAGAATGAAGTATACGGTTACAGTGAGACGTTCATTTTTGTCACCTGGAGTCAACATGAGCAGATTTGGGCGGCGGTTTCGGACGCCAGCGGTTGTTGTTTGCAAACGCAACAAGTTTTAAGGGTTCCAAAAACAACAGGGTTTTTGCCCAAATTCATATGGAGGATTTTTCTCGGGGAGGTCCGATTGCTTTGCAATCTTCTTGCGGTCCGTGCGTTCCGGCCGGAGCCTCTTCTCGGCCGCCTTCTCGATAACTGAAATCGGTTGTGTGACGTTTTCAACAAGCCACGCCCCGGCGGCTATTGTCTCAAGCGCGAACAGAGGTAGTACGGATAAGAGAAACGTTTATATGATACGTATACCGGCAGCAGATATGCCTACTTGCCGTCCTGCGTTATCAAGCATCAGCGTCGTCATCGATGTGAATCTTCTCACTTTACTGAGGTTCTCTGCCAGATAAACCTCCGAGCTGTCTGACTGTCTGACTGACCAAAAACCTAAGCACCGTAAATCGGTATACCGTTGGGTTCTACGCCAGCTTACGGTATAGAGGGAACATATAATCAGCTCAAGGCCGAATCATCATCATCATCATCAACACCACTTACTATTACTCCGACCTTGTCGACTCCATGGGCCTATTTGCAAAGCGCAAAAAAACAAACGCTTGCTTGCAATGGCTGTGTAGCCAAATGTGTACGAGTTGCGTTTTATTTGCTTGGCATTGAGAGGGGCGCTACGCGTAGATTCCAAGTGATGCTTAGAAGTCAGTTGTGGGCCTCTCCGTGCTCTCCGCCAATCATGATGATGCGCTGTGAATCCCCTTATATGGAGGCATTTTTATTCGTACAAGGGGATTCACTGACTACATACTACTGGTATATATATTCGAGTGAGTATACATGCATGCCATCCCACCCAGTACTTCATTCGGTCGCACGTGTGCTTGATTGAGTGTTTCGTTCAAGACAGTACATGGCTCAACGCTGTAAAAACGGCGATGCAACAACAGTAGTAGCAAGCAGCATGTGGTTACCCTGATGTATTGTACATGTGTGCTTTACATGATATACGCGTAGGAGGGTGGTTGTGGTAGTGTCCCCACATCATGGAAGATTCCCCCTCTGGAAAAAAAGCTCATACGAAAAAAAGTTTGTACGTTTACTTACTTATTACGTAATAATACCGGTACGTACGTAGTAGGCTGCTTTTGAAACTGACAGCACGTACTACGCACTTTACTCACGATTGGTCTACTTTTTTTGTTTTCTACGCGAGCTGCGTTCGAGTGAATCACTATTAATCAGCAAAAATAGAACGGCATGCAGCCGTGGACGCGTGATCAACCAACTGAACAACAATGTAAAATGAATGTTGTTGTTGCCTCAAGGTATGTATGTATACCAGGTATGATGCCTGGAGGTAGGGATTTGACGATTGGTGATTGATGATGCAATTGAACCAAGAAGAGCAAAAGAAGCACGATTTACATACTTTTTCCTATTAATATTATAGAACAAGATTATTTTGTTGCGTTCCGACGAGGAAACATGAGAAAATCGATATGTTTTCTTCGTACATTATTATTAAAACCCTACTATTGTTATCTTTATCGCACAAAACTGTATTTTTTCTTCATGGTGAAATGAAGTGTGTTCAGTTCGGCTACTATTTTTGTGATCATATTCGTACCAACATGTTTCTTCGTACGGTAATGCGGTGTATTCAGTTCAGCCGCATTGTGCATCACCACCACCACCATCGCCGCATGCGCGAGAGACGTGGCAAAAGTGTGAGGTAGCATTAATACCTAAGTTCCGTTTCGAAGAGAAACGGTTCCGTTTCGGAACAAACGGACTATCCTCCCGCATGCATGTAGTAAATCGGCGTGCCATTGCTGCCTAAACCTGCGACCGTGCTCAGAGATCAGAGCACAGCAACTTTCACACTTCCTTTCCCGTCGTCCGTGTGTCCGAGGTGCTTGCCTCGAGACGCGCGCGCGCGGCTTCGGTCCACCGCGAAAGTCCCGCGGGTTTCAACGTGCGTTATTGATCGGCGCGAAGCGAAGATCGTGAGTAGCTAGCTGCGACCGGCGCGTGTATATCTTCCATGAGATCACGGTTTGAAGACATGTTTTGTGTATTGCTGCACTTGCCTATTGTTTGAGCAGCTAGTTAGCTGCAGAGAGAGAGTCGAGCTCGTCTGTCTGTAGCTCGGCGCGTGTTGCTAAAGTTCGAGTGTTGTCACCGGAGTGCGGGTAGGGCGCCCGACTCCATCTCATATAATAGTATAGATACGTGACTGCACCCGTTCCTGCGGCGAACCGGACGTCAAACCTTTTAGTTTTCCGAGAGAGAGAGAGAAAGCGGCGCCAACGCGCGCACACGGTGTGTAGGATGACATGTTCTTGTCATCTCCGAGTGAGTGAGTGCCTGCTTGCCTGTTTGCCGAGAGTGCCCCATAAAAAAAAGCTGTTTGCTTGCCTGGCGAACATTGCGTTTGCTGCGCCATTGTCACAGGCGAAACTTCGCGACGAGTCGTGCGAGCGTGCGCGGCGGACACTTTCTTGTTCAACCTGCCATCTTGCCCCGGGGACTTGAGTCACCGACGATCTACCTGGACAGCAGTCGCCGACATCCTACACTGCTACTTTCGAAAATTGTGGATGCTGTGGTGTTTCTAAAATGGAGTATGTTAATCAAGGTTAGTCATCGCAAAGGCCTCGTATCATAGCATTCGGGGAAAACAAATTGTCTGGTTTGATGTCGAGCGCAGGCAGAGAATGCATGCAGAGAATGAATGGAGCGATGCCACGCGATGAAACACATGCATGCAAGCGAATGGTGGTTGCTGTTGCGAGGTGTTGAGAGCAGCAGCGTACGTAAGGTCGTCGCTGTTTTTCGTCGGCATTCATTCGTTCTTTCAGAAAAGCTTTGTGCAACAACAGCAGCAGCAGAAGCAATGCTGGTATCTCCGCAGGTGAAAAATCGTTTCCTTTTTGCGGTGCAATAAAAAATTCGCGTATACTGTACAGCATACGATTCGACGCATCTATTCATGGTCGTGCTATATGCGCAACATGCGCGCCGTGTGCCAAATGGATTCAACACCCGAAACGTACACTCACCACAACCCGCGCTACACTCAACGCATCTTCCCACTGCTCTACACATGCACGCGCCAACGCACGCAGCCTACAAGAAGAAACAACTCGGGTCGAGCTCGCTCAGCACCCCGTTGACTTTCTTAAAAGCGAAGACGTATCCTAGCAGCAGCAGCAGCAGCAGCAGCTTTTCAATTTAATTATTCAGAAGAACGAGAGCTCATTCATCCAGTTCAAACCGAAACGGCACTTACTTGCCAACAGGAACAAAAACCGCCGAGACCCGGGAAACAAAGACGCCAGGAGACCGCGCTTCCACCCCTTGACAGGCAGCAATTTCGCCATGACTGACACCAAACTACAGCTGCTTAGCACCCCACACGGCTACTGTAGGTTTTAGATTGCAACACTCGGCTCGACAGCCTTGACAGCGCACGTTTTGCCTTTGCTTGACATGTCTCCTGATGTCTTTGCCGGGAAACGGGTAAAACATGGCGACGTCGTCCACAACATACCAATATGTCCCTAAACATAAGCACCGTACTAATACTACTGTTAGTATAAAAACGGTGGAAATGTTTACGGACAGAGTGGTAACAAGGTGTTACATTATTGCGTTTTCTTCGGGCCGGGAAAGTTGTCGTAGGAGAGGGTGTTGGTCGGCGCGAAGCAGGTTGTTGTTGCTGAACTTGCTTCGGACCGACCAAAACCCCTCCCTCCGATAATTTCCCCGGCCCAAAAAACACGCGCAGTGTACAGTACATACTTTTGCGGACGACGTCGATGTGATTTAATTAGCCGTTTCCCGGGCCCGAGGCAGCAATCCCCGACTGTTTTGATTTTTGATCCTGTTCACAAGCGCCGAATTGGTTTGAACTGAATGAACCCTTTCTTCTGCTTTTGAATGCTTAATGCTTACCAGGTAGGAAAGAAAATGCCGTTGCTGCTGCTGCTGTTGTTGTTGTTGTTGTTGCTGCTGCTGTTGCTGCTGCTGCTGCTGCTGCTGCTGCTGCTGCTGCTGCTGCTGCCGCTACTGCTGCCGCTGCTGCTGCCGCTGCCGCTGCCGCTGCTGCTGCCGCTGCGCTTGCTGTGATATGCTACCAGGTATGTGTTGCCACGCTTACATAATAACGCGCATGATACATGCCCATGGGTATGATACCCGTGTATATCGACCAAATAACACGACGATTGAGTTCTTACTATCAAGCGTCTAGGAAGAGCGTTCAGCAGTATACGGGTATCACCATGCTGCACGCGTGTCGCACGGCTCCTTACATTGCGGTTCGGGCGCATCAACTACATGATACCCCAGCGGCCCGGGCTGCTTCGTGCGGTGGATGTTGTACTCGCCACAGTTTGTTTCGGCGTATTGTCTCATCGAAGGCCCGAAGAGGTTAATGTGTTCGAGTACAGTTTGCTGTACTGTAGATGTGTTCGTACTTCCTCGTGCACTATGCTGTGCTCTTCCCAGGAACAGCCACATCCGCCGTGTGCTAGGAATGTCCTGTTGGCCCTGACAGCATCCAGGGGAGTGAGTCACCGACCTATCTACTATCTATATCCTTCACGAGGAACGAGAAATATTATACACGCGTGGTCGATGTATCACGCAGCGCGCAAAGTTGAGTATCGACCAAACAACTGATCGAGCTCACAGCTCAGGTATTTGACTTTTTTTGAAATGTGCGTTTTGGGCCGCTACTCGTAGTGTTATGACGATGGGTAGCCAGATACGTCCTGCTGTTCGTGGGATTTGATTTGGTTGGGCCCGCATGACACATACCAGGTGGATGATATGTGTGTCGGTCGCCCGTCCTCCCTATTTTCTTGAAATATCCTTCATCAGAGCTTACACACCCCGCGTAGCACACACGATCGAAGCACCACACGCAGCTTGCAAGGATGAGTTTCGACGAGATCCTCGATGTCATCACAGCTGAAGTGGTTATTCAATCACGCAGCTTGCAACACTGAGTATCGACCACTTAACCGATCGAACTCACAGCTGACGTATTTGAAGTAATTTTACAAAATAGAAACATTCGCGTTCCAGCTGGTTCTGGATTCCTCAAGTAGTGCACGAGTATACCCTGGGTGTTTTTTATTATATGATACGACCACACGAAAACAAAGATGTCAGAAGACGGCGATTTAGGCCTGTGACGGACAAATACGTCAGGAAACATGTCAAGCAAGAGAAACCACGCGCTGTCAAGGGTGTAGGGTCGAGTGATCCACACTAAAACCTAGTATTTTGGCGTCTGTCAAGGGGTGAAAATGCTGTCTCCTGACATATTTGGTGTCATGACGGACGGCCGTCTAGACGTAATATGATACTTTTAGTGTGGATCTGCTAAAGATATGACTGACGGCGCCAAAAAATGCCGTCTCCTGATATATTTGCAATAAAAAGTAGTGAAATGTAGCTCTGCTGTACGATTCGCCTATAATACAAAGCGATTCCTGTGTAACTGTTGTAGAAAAACAAAAAATGAGAGATTGATAACAACAGCAGTACTACAGTGAGTGGTGGTCTCCCTCTAGTGCCGGTATATGCCAGCCAACAATGCCGGCAGTGTACCGGACACCGACACTCTTGAGTGTGCACCTATACTGGTGCTAGTATGGCGAGTGGCAGTCGTGCCAAGATATTTCAGCGGCACTATACCAGCAATAGGCACTGTTCAACCAGCACTATAGGGAGACCCTCACTGTATCGTTTTTGGGACCCATACACAGCGACCAAAAAATGGCGAGCAGCGCAATTTTACCACGCATCTAGAAAGAGCTTGCAGCAGTACAACAAGTACCACCATGCCGCACGCTTGTCGTACAGCTCCTCGCGTTGCACTTTGGAATCATCTTCCACCCCAGAAGCTCGGGCTGCTTCGTGTGTGGCCGATGCTGTTGTAATCGTAATTTAGTTTCGAGATTTTTTTCCTCTCATGTCCCAAAGAGGTTACTAATCAGACCGAACCCACCGACGGTGTGCATCGCATTATTGTCGAGGCGAATTGCGTGCGCATGCATGCATGCAGCAACTCAAATTTATTTTAAAACATATCTCCTCAACGAGTATGCATGCTGCTCTGACCCTCGTAGCCTGCTGTGGCGCGCACGACAAAACCTGACAACGCAAAAAGAACTGTGCGGGAATATGGTCTACTTTAACGCCCGATTTGCACCGCGTATCAGCGTATCACAATTACCGGCTGCCGTTGATTGTTTTCGCTGTTGATGTGAAATGGCTTGTGGCTGGCTTAGGATACCAGAGAGGCAACAGTGCCTGAACTGCGATTAAGTTTGTCATTTAAAATAATATCACGCTGTGCAACTGTTGGTTAACTTTTGTCATGTGAAACGTATCGTGCTGTGCTTTGTATTGTTAGGATACCTCTGTAACAAGCTATCTATGTTACTCCAGCAGCGACTTGACAATAAATACCGACTCTATACGTACCGCGATGGACAAAAATATCAATCAGCTGCCATTCAGTTGCGCCCCTTCCTTTAACGCTCCAACCTTCTCCCTTGCCCCTTACCCGCGCTCAAACATAGGCGCACCAGAAACTATGGATCCACCGCCACCACCACCACCACCACCACAAGCATTGAGCAACCCGAACGGCAAACCAACGGGAAAGCACAGTACGCAGACTCACCAGGCAAATAGCAACAGCAGTAATGGCCCAGATCCGTCCCTTACAAACCTAGGCGCATGCAGCAGCAGCAACGCAGGGAGCAACTTTGTGAACAGCAGCAGCAGCAGCAGCAGCTACAACACGGGAGGAGTAAGCAGCAGTAGCAGCAGCAGCTACAACACGGGAATCAACTTTAGCACCAGCAGCAGCAGCTACCCTACTACAGGAGGGAAGTTCGTCATGTTCCGAGATAAGACCAATGAGAACCATAACGGCAACACCGTGGCGGTGCACAAAAAGAGCACCATCACCAAAGGCGGCGGCAGCAAAAAGGGCAGCAGCGCTAACAGGGGCTATAGCATCAACAAGTTCGGGAGTGTTAACAAGAGCGGGAGTGTCAACAAATTCGGCACTGTCAACAGGCAAGGCAGCAGCGCTAGCAAAAGCAGCAGCAGCTGTACCAACAAACGGGGAAGCAGCGCTATCAAGAGAAGAAGCAGCATCAACCAACAGGGGAGTATTGGCAAGAGCAGCACCGGTATAAACGAACAGGGTAGCAACGGTAACAAGAGCAGCAGCACTATCGACACACAGGGCAGCAGCAGTATGAACGTGGATATCAACAACGTCAAGGCAGGCTTGTCTTCCTCTTCCAGTGAAGGAGAAGCCGCTACGACGACTACAATCAACACAGGTTTCTCCTCCTCCTCCTCCTCCTCTTGGGAAAGAGCCCCTACGAGTCCTACTTATTTTGCCTCCACCACCACTGCCGCCGCCACCGCCATAGCGGCCACTGCGATCACCACCACCGCCAGCGCGATCACCACCACCGCTACGGCTATCAGCAGCGTTATCACCACCGCCTTCACCGCCGCCGGTACTGCCGTGCGCGGTACGGGTAAAGGAAGGCCTACTACCGCCGGGTCCCAGCCGAGGTCACGGGCAGCAATAAAGAGAGAAGAAAATATTCAAGATATGGTGGACGAGATAAAGTCGCGCAACCTGAACAACGGCGGGGGTCGACAGGCAAAGGGCGGCCGTTGGATGGGTGAGAGAAAAAAACAAAAGAAATATCCCTTCTTTTTTTTTTTTTGCTCTTTTTTTTCGCTCATCCCATCTATTATCTTCGCACTTTTTCTTTCTCCTTCTCCTTCCCTTGTCGTAACTCAGATCCGGGGCCACTTGGCAGGCTTCTCCCCCCTCCCCACCACGGTACGCTCCTTCAGTTGTATCGCGAGAAGAATTTAGCACTTTCTTCCCTCGTCGACTCGCGTCGAAGTGTGCTTACCCACGCTATAAAGCGCTCTCGGCAGTTGGTGTCTCTAGAAATAAATGTCTCCATACCGAGATTTGAACCCCTGACTCCAACCTTAGCAGTATTCGATGTTAACCACTAGACTACCGGGGCGACCGGTTACTCGTAACTGTATCCTAAGATACTACCGCCTGCTTGAAAAAAAACAATAAAATCATTTTTCACCCCTTTAAATCCTATATATAAAATATAGACGACAGGAGGGGAAAATGTTTTTCACCCCTTTAAACCCTATGTAAAAAATATGTACGTAAGGGGGGGGAAAATATTTTTCGCCCCTTTAAACCCTACACAAAAAATATGTACGTACGGGGGGGCGTACGGGGGGGGGAAACGATTTTTCACCCAGTGAAACCCTATCTATAAAATATGTAGGGGGGGTATGTACGGAGGGTGAAATATTTTTTCACCCCTTTAAACCCTATATATAAAATATGCAAGGGGGGTGAAAAGTTATTTACGCCCCTTTAAACCCTACCAAGGTATATGTAAATTATGTGAAGAGGGGGTGCAAACATTGTTCACCCCTTTAAACCCTATATATAAAGTATGTAAGGGGGGTGAAAGGATGGTTCACAGTTTGAACCCCATTTATCTAATATGTAAAGGCCCCCCCCCTTTAAACCCTATATATAAAAAAATGTAGGGGGGGTGAATGTTTTTTCGCTCCTTTAAATCCTAAATATATACGGGGGGTGAAATATCTTCTTCTAATTTTTTTTTTTCGGAGGAGACGACTTGAATTTCCACATCAAGATATGAGCAGAGAGAGAGAGTAAATCCAGTTAAAAATAGTCAAGTATTATACCAAAGAAATTATTGTTTCAAGTTTGTTTGTCGTCCGGTAACGATGTATCATATGTGCGGCATGAGCTTCAACGTTTATCATTTTTATGCATCCCCAGTACGAAGAACAAAAAAAACAAGGGAAGCCAAAAAAGGAATCTACTCACGATTTCTAACTCCCTTTACGTAAAAGGGACTTTTTTTTAGACTGGAACATGTGTCTTCTTCTAGCTTAACATCGTTCTAGTCCACCCTCTGTCCTCGCTCCACCCCTCCTTCTCTCTGCATGCCCATCTACCTTCTAATCTTATTAGGCCACTGTTTATGGTACCCCAATCTAGGTCATAGATCTTGATCTCAGCAAGATCCACTCAAAGTAAGGTCTGTGTACAGTGCATGTGGAGACGAATGTTGGTCCTGACGTTTCCAAGATCGGAAAATCCACCGAAAAGCGGTGTTTTGTCCCGATCTGAGGCGGAGATCGGGACGAGGTAGTTCTCCTCCAGATGCTCCAGATGTTATCTCGAGGTCGTGCCTAATTAGGCCGCAATTTTGCCCCCGCACACACGAAAAAACTGCGGCAGCTTCCTGGGCCATTAGCCGAGCAGCAGCCGCTTGACCCTCGCGCGCCTCGATCGCCATGGTCTGCAGTGTGTTGTGGCACTGCGGCGCGTTTGTGTGTTTTCTGGGTTTTCGAATTCGTACAGTCACCCCCCTAAACAATGCCTTCGAATATATTGAACATTTTTGGTAGCTTCTGCATTGAGATTCGTTTTTTACCATACACACTGCTTGGAAATCTTAGATCGGCATCTTGATCTTTAGGCGGCGAAACGAATCTTAGGAGGATCTATGACCTAGATCGGGGTACCACAAACAGTAGTTTAGTTTTACATCCTAAGGTTGAGTGCGGTTGAAAAAAATATGTATTCCTACCAGTTTGACCAGAAATATATAATACCAGTACGTAAAAAAGCAAGGGAGATTTGGATATAGACTACGTACGCAAAAAAACAAGCTTTGGATATCATACTCGTCATGTAGCTTGGGTACATTTTTGAACCTGCCGACGTGAGTTCAAACCCCGGCAAGCGCTCCTGTTCCCTTTTTTTTTCGCTTGCCTTTTCCCTTTTTTTTTTGCATTTGTGTGTCTACTCACCAAAAAATTAGCTCTCGGACCTGTTTTTTTTTTTTTCAGCTGGTTGAACCCTCTTCAATTTGCACCCGCTTTTTGGGGGTTAAACCACTTGGATGTAGTATAGGACTGGTGCTGCCGTAGGGGAGGGGGGCATCTTTTGTTTCTTTTTTCAGTTCAGCCGTCCGGGGCCACTCGGAAGAGTGACTACCCTATTTGTTTGCGGTCTTCCAGCTTTTTTTTATCCCTTTTTTTTTATTTTGCGATATGCACTACCTTGGGATTCTTGTCACTTGCGCTGCGCCAATTAAACACAAAATCCTGTTTGGAGAGAAATAATTAGTCACTCGCCCGAGCGGCCTAAACGCGGTAGTGAAAATGGAAGGGATAGCCTACCTACAGTAGGACCAGTCGTGGAATATGTTTTGCAGTAGCTCTAATGAGATGACTATGATCACACCGGGTAGTTCTTGAGACGGCTAAAACTACGAAACATGTCATGTATATACCTGGTATATACTGTACCATAGTAAAAACAAAAGCTTTTCTGTTTTTTTTAAAATCAATTTTAGGTCTATACGAGCTCAGTATAAACCCTTAAAACAAAACAATCCTTACTGGGAAAAACCTCGCGCAGCACCGGGCATCCCCGCGGGAGCTTTATATCTCAGCATATCCCCGGATCACCCGATGGGTTTTCAACCCCTTACCCCTTACCCTATGTTTTTTTGGTTTACGATAACAATACCTCATCCATGACTTCATCTGCAAAAGTGGCTATCAGATCATTCAGAGGTATAGATGCTGTAGATCAAGCCCTCCCCTGGAAACTTGTGCAGATGGTGCAGATCCCGTGGAAACGATATGTCTGTGTGATCTGTACAAGCAGTGATCTGTCCCGAGTCCGACGTGCGAATCATTTCAACTGAGTGTACTACCGCTACTACTACTAATACTACTGCTGCTGCTACTACTACTACGGCCACTACTACTACTTACAGCTACGAAGTATACTGTTACGGAGGACCATAGTAATCAGGACCTACGATGTGCACAAAAACCTATGTATCCCACTGTTATTACTAACAATGTTTGGTCCTGATTACTATGGTCCCCCGTAATACCACCCCCGAGTATATCAATCAGTTTAACGTCTAATACAGAAGCAAAAAGGTGGACTCAAAATCCATACTGTATCTCTATACGAAGAAAAAGTCCCATGCTACGATAGAGGTGCACCAGTTTTTTTCACCGAGACTCCTAAACTTGAGAAGCTCTGTATTTCACCCACAAACTGATTTTGAGTTTTACTTAACAGTGCAACCCGATCAACAAACCCATGGCCTAGGTATACAAAAAAATAATATTGTGAAACAACAATGGCCATCCCGACGATTTTGGGTTAAGGGAGCTCCGTTTTTCAGAAAAAAAAAAAAAGCCGAAAAAAGTGCTACCTCTATTGTGGTCCGTGTCAAAAGGTCGATTCGAGACCTACCAGGGACACCACCTCTCTGTGTTGTTTTTTCACTGACACATGGTGCGGTACATGTGCGCCCTTTTTTTGCTGAGGCTCCTCACTTGAGGAGCGCTCCATACCTCACCCCCCAAAAACACTTAACAATTGAGTAAACTGAAAGTTCAACCCGATGACCAAACCCATGGCCTACGAGTACAGTAGGTATACAAAAATATATATATTCGTATTGCAAAACAAGAAGGACATTGCGACGGTTTTTGGGTTAAGGAGCCCCCCCCCGTCATTGTCCATTGTCAGAAACAAAAATATTTTCGCTCAAAAAGTGCTACCATCTATCGCAGCACGCGTCCACTTCTCTTTTTGTTTCTTCGCTGATTGACGTAATGCGCCCCTCAACGTTTTTCTTACCGAGTTACCGCGAACTTACCGACTACTGCCATGCCAAAAAAGCCCAAAAAAGAAACAAAACAGACAAGAGTATTCGTCTGTAACTGTATGCACCTGTTTCCGTATGGGACTGAGGACGTGAGTTTGAGCGTCTCGGGGGACCGTTATCATCCCATGTTTTTTTTGTTTTTGGTTGGCTTTTTTTGTTCAAGACACCGCTGCTTGTGGTATAATATGTTTCGCGCTAGATTTTGATTTTGACGGAAAGTTACTACCGAGGAAGGAGTGCCCAAAACAAAAAAGCACCCTAAAGGTATATACTGCGCGTATCACGGAGTCGCCGGCCTATAATATTCTTGTCGAGGCCATACCCCTTTCGAAGTAACCGCGACCGATTTATCGCACGCACTTTTGTTGTAGTATTGCCCGCATACCCCCACAACTTGCAAAGATGACTTTCGAACAATCGATCTCACCAGCTGGAGGTTTTTTAAAACAAAACAAAAAACAGGGTACACGGCAAAAAGAGAAAACGAGAGCACACTCTCCCGCAGGTCAGAACGAAAAACAAACTATCACGGAGGGCGGAGGACCATAGTAATCAGAACCCACGATACACACAAAAACCTATATATTCCCCTGTTTTCATTGACCATATTTGGTCCTAATTACTATGTTCCCCCGTAATAGTGGGGCAGGATTCTCGCACGAACTAAAACGAAATCAATCTAGCCTTAGCCTATCCCTTACACCTGGCCAATTTGCTACCCCCCAAAATTATCCGCAGCCGAAAACCACCGCCTGGAGGGAACCTTGCTCTCTGGAGGCAAAATCAACACCTAGAGAGTTGTTCTATCTCCTACCAGAGGAAAACCCAACCTGTAGAGGGTTGTTTAACCCTTCAGAGGGAAGATGAGCCTCTACGTAGAGGGTCGTTTCACTCTCTAGGGGGTTGTCTTACCCTCCAGAGAGCTGGTCCACCCTCTAGAAAATAACCCCTTAGAGGGTTGTTTGACCTATAGAGGGGAAAGCAATCTCTAAAGGGTCGATATATCCTCGACCGGGTTGCTCTGCCCTCGAGAGAAAAAATCAAGCTCTAGAGGGTTGTTTTACCCTCTAGAGGGTGTCCCCAATCGGAAACATAACCCTCACGAGGGTTTACTCTAGTCATCCACAACCCGCCATTAACAGGGGGTTGAAGTAGTGGGTTGAAAAGTCAACCCTAACCCTAAGATTATATCACAACGCAAACCCTCGAGAGGGGATTTACATGCCTAACCCTCTACCAGACTAGAGGGTGAAACTCAAAACACTCTCTAGAGGGTTTATGTACAAAAGAAACCCTCTAGCGGGGATTTACATGTCTAGCCCTCTATAGGGTGAGACGACAGTGCCCTCTCTCGCAAGGGAAAACTACTAAGTACACCCGCCAGTGGGGACGAACGTGTGGATTTTTTCTGTCGCCCCAGCTCTTACAGCTCTCGAGACCGGCAACCTAGCACCAACCCCGACAACATCCGTATCCCTAACACTAACCCAACCCGAGACCGGCACCTAGCTCTATGTCCAACACCATCCCTAACCCTAACCCTAACCCTAACCGGAGACCGGCACCCGGCCCCAACGCCAACACTATCCCTATCCCCATCCCTAACCCTAACCCCAACCGAAACGTAAGGCCTGAAACCTGGGGATGACGCCGAAATGTCCCCGTAGTCGTTATTCAAACCTCGCCTACGTAATGGTGATTATCAGTTTCCAACCTAAGAACACCCTCTGGAGGGTTGTGTTGTGGTAGAAACCTTCCAGCGGGGATATGCACGCTGAACCCTTTAGAGAGTGAGTCGAATGCACCCTCTATGAGATATTCATATAAAATTATCCCATCAGGGGGGAAGCCCTTCCGAGGGTGGCACAAAACAACCCCGCCAGAAGGTCTTGTTACGAAAATTAACCCTCTAGCGGGGACATATGTTATAGAATGCTCTACGTAGATGAGTAAGCTATAGAAGGACGCGACATGAAGTCAGTTCTCTGTGTTAATTGTAACAGATGGCATGTCAAACCCCTCATACGTATACGTACGTAGCTTGACGGGAGCATACGGCGATGCTCCGGGGAAGAGCATCGCGCTTGGGGATCACTTCTGAGTTCTGGGACTTGTACTATATCTGGTCTTGTGTGATGGTTTGAGCCATGAACGAATAATGGAGAATACGTGAGATGCCTTGAGCCATGGAGGAGGGCGATCTACCCAGCACCGACACCCTGCGTCCCCACGGGGTATCTCTACACATACCCCGAAAACCCTTCAGAGAGTGAACCTAAAACACCCTCTAGAGGGTTATGCTATGACAGAAGCCATCCAGCGACAAAAATGCACGATAAACCCTCTTGGTAGAGGGTGAGAGGAATGTACCCTCTAGAGGACATTCGTATAAAAACATCCCTCCGGCGTAGAACACCCTCCAGAGAGTGGAACAAAACAACCCCCCCCAAGGCGTCTTGTTGCGAAATTAACCCTCTAGCGGGGACGTAACCCTGAAACCCTCCCCAGAGGGTGCAATCAAAACACCCTCTGCAGGGTTTATGTTAAAAAATATACCCTCCAGCGGGCATGTCCGTGCGAAACCTGCGCATAAAAGTTTTACGTAAACTTAACGTAACACGGGTACATGATTTTTTACCTGCCTCCCACCTAAAATCGATCTACTTCTTCCTGTTGCCCTTTCCATAACCTTTCTCATAACTGATATTGGCGTCGACTACCATACCTCTCGTGCGACATAGCTGAAGAAGATGAAGCCCTGCAAACTATCGAGGGATAAAACGGAAATGCGACGAAAACGAAGAAACAAAATGAAACAACGAAAAACAAGACTCCTGAAAATAACTAACATCCCCGAGGTTCCTGTCAATGTCAACATTATTTTTTATCAATAGTATTATGTTTAGCCATCCAACATACAAACGGTGTTGCCGAAAAAAAATACAAATGACGATAGCGGCGACTATCAACACCATACCTCTCGTGCGACATATCACAGCTGAAGAGGATGAAGCCCTGCGAGCTATCGTGGGCCGGGACGGTGAAGGAAAGTGGAAGTCGAAGGCTAACGAGCTCAACCGCCTCATGGAGGCACAGTACAAGAGTCTGAGACTCAGCGCCGCGGACAGCAGCGACCCTCCCGTGGAATACGGCAGGGTCGCCGCTCAGTGCCTACACAGGTTGGTGATAGGGGCTTCCTTTACAGACGAGTTTATTTTCTGTTCTTTCCCTCTTTTTTTCGTCAAGAACATGAAAAACACGAAAAAAAACAAAACACAAAAGATCAGGATATTTAAGCAGAGATAATTTTTCCTGGTGTTCGTGTTTTCCTTGACAAAAAAAAAATACCAGAGGTTTTGTTTTTGTCCAGAAAAATGCGAACAAAAAGGAAAAAAAATCCCAAAATTAGGAACTTTAACAGAGAAGAAAAAAAACAGGGAACATTTCGCATTCCTCTTTTACAGTAGTAGGAAATTTCAGGGAAACAAATCTCGTCGCAGTACAATAATCTGCTATTACGGGGGAACATAGTAATGAGGACCAAGTATGTTTAGTAAAAACAGTGGAATATATAGGTTTTTGTGTTTATCGTGGGTCCTGATTACTATGATACTATGGTCCTCCGTAATAGTTAGCGTCAAGGTGTTATGGTATTTCCCTGGGAGCCTTCAAAAGGTTAGGACCCAGGAGCCAGGATATTTGGATACCGAGATAAAAAGGGTTTTCACATGCCCTTGTGGGCATGTGCGTATAGGGAACAGTAGGGGTCCCCCAGTAAGGCGGTGGTGTGCCAGAGCAATATGACCGGCCTTATTGGGGGAAGACCGCCTAGTTCGTTCCAGATTATGAGTGCAATTCCCCAGTCGCTCCAAGCGATTTTGACTACGAGGTACCCTCATATCGGGATACCGCCTTATATCGAGATACCGCCTTATTCAACCGCCTTATTGGGGGACCCGTACGTGTATGGTCTCCCCGAAGATGGTGGAAATTAATTAATAGTGTATCGTCTCTGCGAAACAAACAATTGACGAGGAATAGTGATACGGAATAGGATATAGAACAGCAAAAGCAAAAATGGAAAGAAGTGGGGAAAGGAAATTGGGAAACAGTACGAGTAGGCAGAGAGTCGCAGGAGAGATACTACTGCTTCACGGAAGGATATTCGATTTATATCGGAACGCATCTACGCCACATTGTCGGAGGGCAAAAATAGTAATAATAAGAAGAAAGGGTAATAAGAAAGGCAGGCTGAGATTTACAGGAAAATAAGAAAACCGGGAGTCGTTATACTGAAGTTAGGGTAGAACGCACCCTCTCCCAAATGAGCAAGAAACCCAGCCTGGGATATTATTTCTGTTTCTTACTATTAATATTATATTTAATAATACGTGTCTGTACTCTATAGAAGTTGACTTCGAGTATAGGGCGTACTTGCACTGCAGTTTTATCCGGTACATCGTGCTGTGTGTACTGCTGCTGCTGTATCGAAAACATAACTGATGAGGATCTTGATGTGTGTATAATACCAGGCATACTCGGAGATCGTACCGTTGACAACAACAGCCGGTTGACAACCTGCTGTGTGTATGTGTGTTCTTCACATTAAACTGTTCTTTCCACCCATCACCCAGTGTCCGTGCCGATTCTTCACCCTAGATACATAAGCTGTGGTCACAAACCTTTTGACACAAAAATTAGTATATACGACATCGCAAAAACAGCAGTAGTACCAGGTACGTAGGAGATTTGCGTGCTGAAAATGTATCAAAAAGTGGATCGTGCAAGCTAGAAAACCAGACACATTTGCGGGAGAGAAAGAAAAAGAAGAGAAAAGAAACACAAATAAAAAGGCAAAAGGAGGAAGAGAAGAGGTACCTAGAAAAAAAAAAAAAACTGCCCGGGTTCAAAAAGCTCCTGTCTCTTCTGCTCTCGCAACGTCACACGTGGAAGTTCGCATGCAACTATTATACATGTCTGTAGTATTGCACTTACCTGGAGCCTGGTGCATTGATATCCGTGTGCGTGCCTGTTGCTTATCCTTCGCTTCACGCTATCCAATCCAAGCAGTGTCTCCGTGGAAAGCAGATGCATCTGCCGTCAATGCCATGGCCAGCGAGCCAAGTTACCACCGAATGGAGGGCAGTCTCGCTCGTGCCGGGAAGTCAGTATTTCTCGAATATTTATATTTTTTCAAAATGTTTTCAGTTGGATTGTGAAAAGTAGCTGAAAACATCACGCCGCTTCGAACGCAAGGATACACATCGGGTTCGGCCTGCCTTTTGCCTATCTGCCCACTGTTTACGCCAGCAGCGGAACCTCCGAACCAGCTGACCACCGGAAGCACATTGCGCGTAGTGAGACTGCACTGCGATGCACTGCATGATGTACAAAACGAGGCAAAACCACTGCTGCTGCTGTACACCCACCCGTAGCCTTTCACTTTTGAAAAAGCTGCCAACAAAATCAAGACCAACGGCAGCGGAATCAACACGCAGCTGACGATAACTCAAGCAACTCCTGCTACCACTGCCTACCACTACTTCTACTGACTGTTCCTTCGGGGCTTTGGGTGGTGTTGAGTAAACACCAGGTTGGTTTTGCTGGATGAGGAAGAGTTGGTGAGGATGGCTGTCATCTCGCACACCATCGGAACATCCGAGACGAGGCTTGCTTTAGGCGGAGTAAGAGGAGGTGAACTTGGTCACAGCCTTGGTGCCCTCAGACACGGCGTGCTTGGCGAGCTCTCCGGGGAGCATCAGGCGCACCGCCGTCTGCACCTCGCGCGAGGAGAGGGTCGCCTTCTTGTTGTACCGGGTCAGCTTTCCGGACTCGCCGGCCACGCGCTCGAAAACGTCGTTGATGAACGAGTTCATGATGGACATTCCGCGCTTGGAGATACCGGTGTCGGGGTGCACCTGCTTGAGCAC
>JAYJMJ010000195.1:3003179-3015678 GCA_036873875.1 Laminaria ephemera | reverse complement strand
GACACACACAAAAACCTATATATTCCACCGTTTTTACTAACCATATTTGGTCCTGATTACTACGTTCCTCCGTAATAACAGAAACACACATTCGTTTTGTTAAACCTGCTACCGCAAGGAAAAAACCATGTGTTTTCCACCACCAGGGGATACATGTGTGTCGTCCCCCCTTGTTTGATGTGAATGAATACCAAAATACACAAACACGCACACCAAAGATCGAAAAATATCAAATGAACGGCGGTGGGTGATCGCCCCCCCCTTGTTTGACGTGAATGAATATATACACCAACACGCACACCAAAGATCGAATAAGATCAAATGAACGGCGGTGGGTGACCGGCCTGCAGTGGAGCAACACTGAGACACTGCTGCTGCTTTTGCTGCTGATGCGAGGTACAAAAGGAGAAAATATAAACTGCTTGAATGCTGGATAAAAATGAACCGGCCAGGCCCACAGTCGGAACACGACACAACCAATCGGAGGCATGCGAGAAAAACTAACCATCAAAAAACGAGAAGAGTATTACCGCTACGAATGAAAACTAATAATAATGGATATTCGAATTTGGTTAATATGCTGGTGTAATAGTATACCTGTCGCGGAAACAGACATACTGCAAGATAGGAAAAATACTCCAGAGTGCATACTGCTGTACCGGTAATTATTTGTATGTACGACGAGGAAAACAATCCCAAAATGAACAAGATATCACCGAGAGACGTGGATTACAGCAAGAGCATCGAGGCCCACTTGTGTGAAGCACAACAGCGTTATCAACTTAGCGTTGGTGCCCCCAAGCGTAAGCGGCAATATACTTGTGTGCCGACCGGCCAGTTTGATTCAACAACTCGCTGATCACGGCATACGCTACCCTGTATATACCAGGTAGTTTACTACATAGCATGCCATCACGTTATACTAAAAATAAACAAGAACATCTTATACGAACAAAATACCGTACGTGACGGAAGGAAACGAGACGCGGAACAGACGCTGGACAAAACACAAAACAGAGACAGACAGCCATATTCATATGTAGACATAAGAGACCCGACAAATAGAGAGACAGGACACACAGACGCCCGCGGGCCAACTCAGCCGTTAGTTGTACCAGTATTTAATAGAGCCGCCTATGTACGCCATGTAAAGAAACATATAGGATACAGTAAGGAAAAAATGAAATTTTGTGTGTACGGCGTGTGGTTCCAGTATTACGAGAAGGCATTATGTATAAATCGCCCTAAAACCTAACCCCAACCCGAACCCTAATCCTAAGCCTAACCCGAAACCTAACCCTAACCCCAACCTCGGGCCGACCTGTATGGAAGTTGTCCGAAAAAAAATCGTCAAAAGAAATGTTTTCGGGGAAAATGTCGACCATATTATGATTCACACGTACTTTTATGGCAAATTCTATACTAAATACCATACACTTATTTACGGGCCCCGCATATACTGCTGATTTAATGAGGCCTAGAGACACCTTGATAGTGAATCTTTACGGGGGTTTTGGCCGTGGCGCCTGAAGTTGACCACCCGACCCGAACCCTAACCCTAACCCGAACGCTATGGGGTGACCTGTGCTTGGATGTTGTGGCTTGTGAAGGCTCTAGGTTGACTCGGCAGGCTTGAATGCTGTGCTTTGAAAGACTCTTACGATTGATTCGGTCGGATTGGGATGCTGTGGTGTGGAGAGACCCTACTGTAGGTTGGTTGAGCCGCTTCTAAGATTACCCTTGGCCAACCAGAGTGCGTAATAGCTACCGTAGGAAGATTCACTATCCGTTTGCCTCTACTACTGGATTTAATAACTATCATAACTCAGACGTCCCGACTTCGCGAATTAGTTCGTCCGAAAAACACAAGGGTTGTGACGTGACAAGACTGTTGACCTTTTCACGCTTGACGCGCATGCAGACGTTCAGTTCATCAACGATAACGTTCATGGACAGGTAGTCTTCATGGAAGCGGCAAAGGCGATGCAATGGGCAGGGGGGGGGGGGATTAACTCAACTACTTACTGCTGCCAGTGCCAGGACCACACAGCAGCCCCTGCCGGCCGTTAAAAGAAGAAAAAAGGCTTAGCCGCGGACGCATCAACATCAGATACATCTTGACGCTCGACCGTAACCCCCGACCGGCAAAATAATACTTGGTACTCGTATTGTTCCACCAAGGCGAAAAATCATCACCCACGACATGATTTGATTTGGTATCATACAACAACAAAAACTGAGACAACCAAAACATCCCTCTCTCACTTCTGTCACTTGTCAAAATCAAGACAGGCAAAGGGGAAGGCAACAAACGCGGGCAAAGGGTTACGCAAGCAAACAAAAAGCAAACCGAAACCAAAACCAAAATCAAAAACTCAAAAACACACACCAAAAGCAGAACAGCAAAAACAAACAAAACAAAACAAAAGAAGAGAAGCAGCAAACAAAAAACTCACCTGGTCCTTGCTAACGATGGTGCGGGACGACGACATGTTCGACAGCTGCCTGCGTCTGGACGGTCGTCGCTTCGCCCCTCCCGTCGTCCCCCCTTCCCCGTCGCTCAGCTCATCCGCAGGCGGCGCAGCCGCCGCCTCCATCTTGCTGCAAACCTCCATCAACCGGTCCGTCAAAATCTCGGCCATCATCCCACCGTCATCCTCTGACACAGACGTGTCCTGTTCGGATGTAGACGAGTTGTCGAGGCCCGAGTGAACACTAGCCGCTTCAACAATTGCCATGTAGCGCGGAGGCGGCGGCACGGGCGGCGGCGACGCCGGCTGGTACGCCATATGCTGGTTGTCCGTCGACGTCGGGCCCATCCCTAGCCCGCGCGCGTGCGGGGTGGCCATGTTGGCGAGCTTTTCCGCCATCGTGAGCGCCGCCACCTCGTGCATCTCCTCCTCATCCTCTACCTCCTGTTCCTTCTCCTCCATCTTCTTCTCCTCTTCTAGGTCAGAAGGAGAGTACCAATCCATCTCGGACTGGACGCTCTCCGCCCGCGACCTAACCCCCTGATCCACCTCAAACTTAACACCCGCCTCCTCCTCCTCCTCCTCCTCCTCCTCCTTCTTCTCCTCCCCCTCCCCAGCCTCCTCATCCCCGGGCGCGGGGGTACCCCTCGCGAGCCGCAACGCGGCGAGCTCGGCACGGTGCTCCGCGCCAAATCCGGAATATTTCCGTCCGGCCGACCCCGCAGCAGTGTCCTTGCTGCCCCCGTTAACCACCACAACCTCCTTCTCGGTGGGCTTAGAGATGGCCACCAGGGGTGCCATCGCCGCGAAGCCGTCTGCGTCGCTCCCTCTCGAAACTACCCTAAGGTGCTGCCGGGGAGCAGCAGAGGGCGACGGGAACGAAGACGACAGCGTCGGGCTCGACTTCCGCGGATGACCACTATCTCGGAGAGGGGACACCCTCGGCGGTGCCGTCGCCCTCCACAGTTGATCGGGCGCCACCGCGCTCGTGTACGCGCTCGCAGCATCCGACGTCACGGAGTCGAATTCCGTAACCCTACCCCCTCGAGGCCCCGTGCGCTCCCCCGAGTACGCCGTCGGCTCCGGCGCACGAACATTCCCACTCCCACCCAGACTACCGCCTCCATCTTTATCGAGACCCGGCGACGGTTCCTCCCCCCTCGAGCCAAGGCTTCCCCCTCCTCGGCCTTCCGTTACCGCTGTCGCAGCGGGCGAGAACTCCGCCGGAGGGTTATTCGAACTCGTGCTATGACGCGCGCGGGTAGCCGCCGCCGCAGGCGACAGCGCCACAGGATCCCGGTCCTTCGAGGAGCTCCCCCCGCCCCAATACTTGAGACGCTGGATAAATGAGCCCGATGCAGGGTTAACGATCTTAACAGAGCCGCCGCTCCCGAAGGAACCCGTCTTGGTTCGGATGCCCAGCCCCCGAGCGGCGCCTAAACCCAAGCCGGTTCCGCCGCTGCTTCGGCGGGTCGAGCCTAGCGTAGACAGCGGGGTCGGGTGGTCGGAAGGTAGGTCCATGGTCGAGCCGAACACAGACAGGGGAGTGGGGTGCGCGGAGGGCAGGTCAGCCTCGTCGTCTTCCTCGTCCCCCGCGTCCCCCCGCACCTCCACTGCCAGAGAAACCTCCGGGAGACCCCCCTGCCCGAGGCGTCGCGGTGGCGCCGAGGCAGCCACCCCCCCAAACTCGAGGTCTTCGACCTCGGCCCCGCTGCTTCTCCACGGATCGTGCGCGATTAGCCGGTGGGGGAGGTCGCGACTGCCTTCGCCGGCAGACACCGCCGCCGCCGTCGCCGCTGCCGCCGCAGCGGCAGCAGCAGCCCCCGCCGACGCGCCTTTCCGGCGGCCACTCTCGCCCAAGCCACCAGCCGCGGTGGCTTCATCAGCAGACGAGATATCGGATAGGTCGGTTCGAGGAGACGGGGAACCCGCCCCAGAGCTATGCGCCGTGCCCAACGATCTCGGCGAGCCCGACATCATCGACAGGAGAGAGGTAGAACCGGACTTCGTGCCCAAGCTGTCGCTGCTCCTAGCCTTGCGTGCCTCGGCCGAGCTCGACCCGCCCGAGTGCGCGGCTTCGAAGTCGGGGGGGAAGGCCACTTGGACATCCGGGCGTGTCGAGGAGGAGGAGGTCATGCCACCACGTCCTCTTCCTCCTGTTCCTGGTGCCCCTTCCGCTGCGTCTTCGTCCACTCCGAGCGGGGCGAACCCTGGGGGTGCCTCGTCCTTACGGGGGGACGCGCTCCCGGCACAGCTAGAAGAAAGGTCGGCGCTCTGAGGCAGCACATTCACATTATTGCATCGCGGAGGGAGGGAGGAGGAAGGGAAGGGACGCAAGAGCCGGCGAGTTCGGCAGCGGCAGCGAAAACGGCGGCAGCGCGGGCGCGGGCGGGGGCAGATAGCGTGGGTCGAAAGTCGGAAATTTAAGTCTGGCCCCCCCTGCCCCCGCACTAAGAGTAGCAGAAGCCAAAAAAGAACCAAAAACATAGCTCCTCCGCACACGATGAGTAAAGTCAAAACTAGGGGAGATAAGTGGAGGAGAGGCATGCTATGCTCCTGCTCCTGTGCTGATGATGGTGCGTGCGTGCGTCCCTTATGGTGGTCTCGCGGGCTGTGTATCTATGATGCAGGGATGAATTTGCTCCTATATACTCCTGCAGCGCCAGGAGCGAGCGAGCGCTGAGCGCCTCCTTGTCTGTCTACGAGGGGGAAGAGATTAGTCCCTGCCCCACAGCTGACTGCTGTAAAAATATTAACTATCCAACTTGGAACTATCAATACATCAGGTACCAATACCAGTCAGTGCAGCAACTGCTGTGAAACTACCTGATTTATTGTATCAAAATATACGAGGTGCCAACACTACAGCAGTAGCTGGTGAATACCAGGACGTACGTACCCGTCCATTGTCCAGTATGTTATCGCAGTACGTGTGATACGTGAAAACCAGCAGCGCTTTTAAGTCTTTGAGAGTCAAAAGTATCTCCACCTTTTGAGGTGGGTGCGCAGCGCAGAGTGGACACAGGACAGGTATGCATGCCACGCCACTAAATATTTTAAACTAACAAATAAATACGCTGGTATGCACTGCAATAACGCATTGAGAACAGCAAAGACGATGCAAATAATGTGCCTTATTATGCAAGCACAATTGAGAACAGCTAAGATAAAGCAAACAAATATTAACTATATAGGGGAGCGCATTGAGAACAGCAGAAGGCAAAACTAGACTACCGGGGTGCAAAACAAACACTCCAAGAAAATAATAGCAGCAGCAGTGGAGCAGTGGAACAGCAGTGGAACCAAAAACCAAGTGACCACTGATATGCCGATCGATCTGTTGTCTTTAGTCGTGATGTTATGTTTCTTTATGCGTTCAATATAAACTCGCCGTGCGAACGTATCATATCTTACGTACGAATATAACATAAACCCCTCGTATACATACGTACCAGTATACTCGCACAAGTACAGTTTTATCATACGTAAGACCATACGCGTACCAGGTATAAGGTACCTGGTACTGCTGTATACCTGGTACCGGTAGCAGGTATCATATATTGCTGTACCTAAGAATAAGTATATCCACGATACGTCGAAATACGTCGCTATATATCCTGGGAGCTGGTGGGCCATCATAGACTGGACTTTCTGTGAAAGGCCAGCAGTAGCAGTAGTGTATTCGAAGGCGTATAAAAAAGAGAAGAAAAAGGGGAAAAAATGCTGCTAAAACCCCGACAAAAAACTAAAACAGCTGAAAATATGTACGATGCCCATCATAGCACATCAATAACTTGACAGTTGATTGGCCGGCTCGACAGGGGCTATTTGCCCTTCTGTTCGGCGACAACACAGAAGGGAATTCTCGCCAATGAAAGACTCCATGTGACGTAGAACCAAAGCAAAAAAGCGGACGGGGGAGGGGGGTGGACCCCTCTGCCATCGCCTACGTACCAACAAAGATGATCGCTTTCCTCCAATAGCAGTACAGCTAGCCACCCGTGAGGGCCTTACTCGCTTGGTAGTACTCCATCTACACTAAAAATAGTAGAAATTTCGGCGCTGGTCAAAACACACAGCAGGCAAAGCGACCCTGTTGAAGAGGCCCAAACCAAAAACACCTTCTATTATAGTGTCTATCTCACCTTCTTGGCCACACCTTATGGGGTTCGGACAAAGAAGGGCGGCAAGTCCAAGAGGCGGCATCACCGGAGGGGTGAGGTCAACTCAAGTCTGTCTGTGTTGCACAGATGGACAAAAACTGGTGCACGAACGAAAGTGTACTGACCTTGAGCTTTTTTTACGAGGATCTTCAAGAGGAATAAAAAAAAAAAACTTCCATCTTCGCTTAAATTCTATAAAACACTTGATATTAACATAAACAAGGCAAGCAACCAGCAGCAAAAACGGTGTGAGAGGGAGGGAGGGGGGTACGTAAGTACTCTCTAATCATATATACAACCAACCCTCCCTCCCCTGTGGACTCCTTACGACAGCAACACCCCCACTCACAAAACAGAACATACAGGGCAGCAACAGAGCAATAGTAGAAGCATACCATCAACCCAACCCCAAAAAACATGTCCTCTCTCCTTCCCTCCCTTACCTCCGCGTTCTGTAACGCAAGAACGTCGGCCCTCGGCCTTCTTCCCTCCTCCTCTCCCTCCTCCTCCTCTACCAGCCCCTCTCTCCTCCTCCCCCGGCACAACAGCCGCCTCGCCTTGTACGGGACGCCGCCCCCCTCCGCCAGCACCGACGCCGCTTTCGGGTCCAACTGATGACCCCCGCCCCCCCGCGGCCGGCGCACCTGCGCGGCTGCCGCCTGCTCCAACCTACCCGCGTGCCCGGTACCAGCTAGGGTAGAATAGTCCGGTCCAAAAAAGAAGTTGTTGCGCCCTCCCGGCCTAAGAGAGGACCCAGTGCCCCGTCCACTAACAAGGGGAGCTGGTGCTTTTGTGTCGTGATTACCACCGCTACCGCTACTTCCACCGCCGCCGGAATACTGTTGTCCGAGCTTATGTCGATTGTGCGCGGTGTTAGCGTTGGTGTTAAGAGGAGAAGTCCACCCAGTTTCTCCGTCTACAAGCTCCCCGTCTACTACGTAAGCTTCAAACGAAGAAAACCTGGGCGGAGGGTAGGGGTGGAGGTGGTGGGGGTGTGGATTGGGGATGCTGGTTTTGAGGGTCCTCGAAAAATGGAAGTGGTGGAGCCCAGTCAGCCAGTCAGTATTAGTGAGTCCCTGCCGTGGTCCCCAAGGGGATTTGAAAGAGGGAGTGAACGATAAGTGTAATGAAGTGGGATTAAGTACAGGAATAATGAATGAAAGAAATCATCAATGGTGTCAAAAAGGGACGGTCTATTTAGAGGGAGTAGGCCAATTTTACGTATGGAATGCGGAGGTATGAAATTCTAATGGGAATTTTGGGGTTGACGGGTTAGGACCTGGGGTGACTACCAGGTGAACGCGAAAGCAGCCGAGGTTTTGATATGAAGGGAGAGGGCCGTTAAAAAATTGTGGATTTCCATAACGAAAATGGTGAAAAATACTTGAAAAAAATCTGTCCATAAAAATCACAACTTTAAATTCTGTCCATACTAATCACGAGATAATAGACAGGAAAAAAAGGAACTTTAAACAATTTTTGATAAGATTTTAATGTACGCGATGTGCAATGTATGATACATACAATACGAGGCAAGGCGATACTTTTGGTTAGACCTTCAAGAGGTCAGTATTCGGTGAACAACATTCATCTGCGCCCGCACCACCACACACATTCCCTCCTCTGCTGCTCTCTGAGATCTGTGCCCTCTGCGAATCTGCATTTGATCAGGATGCGTTCGATATTCATCTCATCAGAATGGCCCCCCAAGCTGCATCTACTACGAGGGAAAACGGCTGTGTCTCTTCAAAAAAACATGTCAATGTTTTGCTTGCAAGAGAGAGAGAAGCAAAGACAAGCAAGACCGTCTCAGCTTTTTACATAATTCAACTTGTAAGTGAAGCGTTGTTTGTGAGAGTACATAGGTAAACTTGATAGATACAAACGGCGATCCCGTTGCTGTATTTACATGTACGTCCTCTCTTTGAAGTAGAAGCTCGATTTGCGCACGTACAGCAGTGTAGTGTCTCCCCCTGACAAAGCTTTGCACGCAAAGTGCTTCTCGAGAGCATACACACGTTGAATTGAATACGATAACACAACAGACAACACAGCAGCAGCAGCACATCAGGTACTGAAATAAATCGTCTACGTACGCGCTTATACACTGGCTTATAGCATAGAAAGGATGTTTCCGCTCCAAAAAACTCGAGACGGGAAGACAATTGGGTATCTCTTATATATCTCACATTCGCTCAGGCTGCCGAGATAGCTGTTCCCTTTGCGCCAGCCTGCTTGGCTGCCTCGGCGTGGGTGTGCCTCCCTCTGGCGAGTCAACTCCGGCTGGATGTGACCCGCCCGACCAGACATATCTGGACCTAAGTGGCTGCGTGGGAGCCTCATTTTTTGTTGGCTCGTGCAGTCTAGCAGAGTGCTCGTTTATCGCTGTTGGAGTGGTCGGTAAAGCGGCAGCCGTCAGCGATCGAGCATTCCATGACCGAGCCGTCGCCAGGGCGGGAGGCATCGCACTTCCGAATCCTTCGCGTCGAGGACCCAGACACTATCCCCAGCCCAAACCAGTGCTTTCACTGGCCCCTCCTCCTGAAAATCAGTACGCCTTGCCCTCCTACCCGCCGTGTCGAGGCAGCTTGCAAGCTCACGAACGAATTCACACTACCCCCCAAGCCTTTGCGGGAGCGGTTTCGAATGATAACGACTTTGAGTCAAGTTGACTCTCGAGCAAGCAGGCTCGCTTCACAGCACAAGCAGTATCCCGAGATACACCCCAAGTGACCCCTTTCCGAAGACTTCCAACCTCCAGCCCTTACTATCTTCCCCGAGGTGCCCTGGAGAGCGGGTGTCTCGGACTCGTATCTCCGGTATCTTGCCTTCTCCGTCTACTAATCTAGCAAGTCCACACACCCACACCAGGCAGCTCGAGGACCACGGCTCCCCCTTTTGTTTCCACTCTTCCCTTCTGCTGTTACACCCAATAGCCCTTCCAAAATAGAAAAAAAACTGATCGGACCATTCATGTGAGCGTAGTGCCCCTATTTACCGACGAAAATCATCAAATACCGACGAAATTCGTCTCCACCAACGGCTCTGTTTCATTTCTTTTCTTATTTTTTCGTGTTTTTTTTGTTGTTTTCAGCATATATATTTGCGACGATATTTTGCTTCGCATGTGTGAGTTCATCTGCTTGATGTGGCGAGGCATCGATACAAAGGCTAAGCGCAGAGGAATACGAAGTGTGGCATTTGGTGGTGGCTGGCGGACTGTCCGTACAGGCACACTTATAGCTTGCTCTCGGCAGGATAGCAAGAGCAAGATCTTCAACAACATCGTCTCTCATATCCATATCCACGTTCCGTCGCATCATTTTTCGTATTCGTTCGTATTCCCTGGATCATTTATTTCCACTGCTGTTTGTCGTTGGCTCCCCAGCTCCCCCACCAGTACTGCTGCTGTTTGGTTTTTGCACGTAGATTTCATGACCGGAAAACATTCAAACTGCCAACCACATGCATGCCTCTCTGAATATAGTAGCAGTACAGCCCGGTACAGCAGTAGTACAGCCACAGCAGCCACAAATTATACACACATTATAGTTGGGCCATGAGAGAGAGTCGTCGTAATCGCATACACAACAGACAGGTTCAGGTTCATGCCACAAAATAGCAACAACACGACCATCGCTAGACGTAGCAAGCAAAGAAAGTTGTCAGAAACAAACTATACGGAGAGCGATCCATGCAGAACTGCTGTTTTTGACACTACTACATCGAGAACTACCGCGATGAAAAGAACTGAGAGAAAAAGAGTGACGCAACTCTTTTTCTATTTTTTAAAATAGTGTTTTGATATTTTTGTGAATTACCGACGACAACTGGAGCAGCGCTATTACCAACGGCATTTCGCCACATGGCATTTTCTTGCTTCTCCAATGATGAGCCGAACGCTACGAACGTACTCTGCCTCATACACTGCGCTATAGCCTATTATTTATGATGTGATTGGCGGATGTACGCATAATACCAGAACACGTCGTGCGTTGCCCCAAGATCCCAAGCTACATGGGACGGACGGTATACAGGACGGTATTGTTGTGTTGATCCATGACGCAGTACGAGTATAATGGGAGGAGACCACGAGGGCTGCCGGACCAGTTATTAGTTGGCCTTCCAGAAATACCGTAACATTTTACTGGCTGTTTCTCTTCTATCTGCACCCTATCGCGCACAAACAAGTACGAAGTAGTACAGAGCAGGGCTGGTTATATCATATCACAGCTACGACTCGACTCGTAGCTCTCCAAGTAGTACTGTAACAGCAGCAATTGTATATAAACTCGTTTGCATTTGACTTGAGAGCAGAGAGTGAGATCAGATTTGAAAGGAAAAAAATGCCCCTGCCTTATGGTTGAGTGGCAATCACGAAGGTTCGATGCGAAAAGACGGACGGGTACCCAGGGATGATATATTCGCTTTGTTTGGTGGATTCCAGTATAACTCTTTCTATGGGTCACATCTACAATAGTCGCAGCTCACAGCACTTCCGAGCTGTGTCGCTTGAAGGGAAACGCACAGGGGAGGTGATGATCCAAATTCAAAATTCGTCGTGTCTTTTTTTTCACGAGATCTTGCATTGTTCGACCGAGGGTGCAACATTGACTTTTCGGCGGGATCTGCCCCTAAAAATATTTGAATTCTTGTTTGCCTCAGGCACGCCCGTTAAAAACAAGATGTGTGTGCGCACGTACAGAGTGCATACAGCAGACACACACACTTAGAACGCAGATCGTCAGCAACCAAAAGCAAGCACGCATCATCACAGACTCATCATGCAGGCACCGTCTCGGCTGAAACGTGATTGATGGAAGCCGGCATACGGTAAGATGCTGCATGCTGCGTGGCACAACTCTTGTGTCTCCTCTCTCGTTCGTACAAGACGTTTGCTGTGTCCCGGTATACGACTGCATGCAAGCACTGGTGTTGTATCATGACCGCACAGCAGCAGCAGCAGCAGCAAAGCAGCGGTTATTGTGTTAGTCTATCGTATTCAGAGCTTCGGTACCCCTGGCCGCAGGGATGGTTTTCAAAACTGTAACATTTCGTCTTGATTTTATAGACCCCCGGCCACAGTTTTACGCATTATCCCGAACCGGAACATCACCGAGGCGAAACCACCACATTTTTTTAATTCCGCCGCATCTCGCGTGTTTTCCACGTTCCGGCTAGCCCCGTCGAGAAGCCCAGAGGCTCCGACTCATAAGACTACCAGAGACCGTAAACCACACCCCCAGCACGTCGTCGGTGATAGATAGCCCCAGCAGGCAGGCCATAGTCTTGACCTTGTTCGGTGAGGCTTTGGTACTCGCTTGCTGTCGGATACGATACCCTCTCCGCTGCTGTTGTTTTTTTTTCATGTTGAATGTATGCGCGGCGTGAAATCACTCACTTTCATTAGGACCGAATGGACATTGGCTGGACGCACGAGAAAAAAGCAACGGCAGTACAAGCAGCAGTTCATTTATAGCACCGACAACGTCAACAACAACGGGCGCAACAACAGCAACAAGTCATCGTCATCGTCGTCATGCCGCGCAGTACAAGCAGTAGTAGTTGCTGCGCGCGTGTCCTCGACGCCCTCTGCTGCTGCTTCCGCGACAGCCGCGGTAGCGCCGCCCGGTACATGGGGCACTCCTCCTCGGGGGGAGGCGTCAACCACGACATGAGCCTTAACATGATACTACACGGGGAGTGCGGCGTAGGGAAAACGAGCCTACGCAACCGGTGGGTCGACGGAGTTTTCACGGGAGACGTCGCACCCACGTACGGGGTAGACTTTAACATAAAAAATCTCGACCTCGTGCACGAGGTAGAGGGGGAGGAGGAGGAGGAGGAGGAGGAGGAGGAGGAAAT
>JAYJMJ010000195.1:2947985-2962665 GCA_036873875.1 Laminaria ephemera | reverse complement strand
AAAGCCATCCGGAGGAACTTCATATTTTGAACAAACTACCGACGGACATCCACTTAGCAAATTTTGCCTGGCGCAAAAACAACAATAGAGAAAATACTGCTGTAGCAAAGAGAAAAGATAAAGCAAAGAACCGTAAGAAAACCGGGAAGGTTCTGCAAAGAACTTGAAGAAAAGAAAGAAAGCAAATGATATTTTTTTCAGCAATTTCGGGCTGAGGATGGCTGAGGGTTGAGAGTATATTATGCCGAGGGAAGCAACGACATGGGGAGGACAAAAATATTTAAGTCTATAGCTAATGTTTCCAATTAAAAAAAATAGTCCTTTGTTCCTCGTCTGTCGTCCACATCGTCCGTCGTCTGCAGCACTCCTCAACGGTTTGTATGCATGCTTCTGGTTGCTGGTGGTATGAATAGTATGCTGCGATTATATCATCATGTCATTCATGCCAGGTACCAGGCAGTAGTCTACGTATTAACTTCTTATTACGCGCGTATTATCTTCCTGCTTCGGTTTCGATGTCTCTCGTTTTTCTTCCTGTCTTCCTATATTATTATTTTTTTTCCTCGGATTTGTACATTATTTGGTTTCTTTCCTTGGTGGCATGCGGTGTACATATTAATAGTAGTCGGGTTCAGTTGCGAGTCATGAAACGTATGTACCAGTATGGGCCTGACACGTACGCACGCTGACTTCCGATTTCACTTTTATTTACTTGTTGGCGGATATACGACTTGCTTCAGCAATGATATATTATACGCGTACCACTTTTTTCTTTTTTTTTTTCCCAGGTAATTGTAGGAAGAGGGAAGATCATGTAACAGCAGTACACTACGTACCGGCCCTCTCGCAAGAAAGAGCCCCACAAGAAACTCAACCTAAAAAATACGGGGAGATAAGAAATTCGACAGCTGTTATACTGAAATTAGTGAAGGGCACACCCTTTCTCAAATAAGAAATCTAGCCGTGTAACCAGTATCTCGGTTTCTTATCAGAGGGCCGGTACTGTAGTACATACAAGCATCATCATGCTGCGCGCGTGTCGTATATCCCCTTACGTTGCACTTCAGGCACATCCCCTATCCTCTACCCCAGCAGCCGGACTGCTTGGTATGGCCGCCGCTGTAATCGCCACTTTTTTTTGCCACTTTTTACCTATGAAGTTTTAACTGGAAAGAGGCAATGCCAATGTTCGTACATCGTATTGCACGCCGACTTGTTCAGTCACCATGCCTGTCCTTTAGAGAATAGTTTTTTTTGCTTAGTCGGTCGACGAAAGAAGTAGAGGTGATATGCTGCAAAAAAGGAAAGAGGCGATGGCAATTTAAATGTGTTTATGCAACATTTCATAACGAGGGCGTGACAACGTCTCTAGCGTAGCCCAAACCACTTCACCTACGTACGCAACAATCACCTACGAACAGGGGTGGGTGCGGTTCGCAAGTCCACACGAGGTTTTGGAACAGTTGCGGTTCTTGAAGGTTTGGCAACACGCCCTAAACAGAAAAGCCTCCATATATATGCTGGAAACTCCATATTAAAACGTTTTCTCACAAGGGGTTGATAGCCATCCATCCCCTGCCGCAAACTTTTGCGGTAGCGGTTCTTGAGTGAGTGCGGTTCTCACAGAAGTTGTTCATTTTGCGGTGTTCCTGATAGGTTCGCAGCGTAATCTGCGGTAACACGCCTCCCTGCGTACGAACCGCACATGCTCTTCAAAGAGAAAGACACCCCTGACCTCTGACGCACCCCGTTATGTGCGTACTGCGCATCTGATTTTGTAAGGAATCTATCACAAGGCAACCCACGCTTACAGACGCAGCTTGTATTCAACAAACCAGCGCAATACTTTATATGTGTCGGGCAAAAGTCGAGCCAAAATTTCACAATTTCTTCATTCCCAGTATATTCGTGGTGTCGCGTACTGTATGATACCTCGAGCACGGTCGTCCGCCACAAGCTACTTCGAGGAACAATCTAATGACTGACTTCTACTACTGTTACCCTCTACCGTCCTTTATTTTCTCTGTACAAAACAAGCACCAGTATGTATCACGCCATCACTAATTGGAATGACCCACCCTCGCGGGCAGCACCACTATAATCGAGCACGTCAGCAACGACCCATTGCACAACTACAAAATGTGCCCCTACCATATTGTGCCCGATACCTCCCATTTCCCTCCACTCGCAGACGCAGCAATGGATTCTTCAAGACCAACAGCAAGTGCGTGTATTGGTCAATAAGGTAGGGTGTGACTGCGTCAACTGAAACACTCGCCCAAAAAGAGGAAATGGAAAACGGGGATATCCCATCAAGGCTACCTACCCATCATGGTTACCCATCAAGGCTGTCTATCAAGGCTACCAATCATGGCTACCCATCAAGGCTACCCATCAAGGCTATCCATCAAGACTACCCATCATGGCTATCCATCACGGCTACCCACCAACGCTACGGATACCCATCAAGACTACCCATCACGGCTAACCATCATGGCTACCCACCATGACTACCCAAGGCTACCCATCAAGGCTATCCATCAAAGCTACCCATCAAGGCTACCCATAAAGGCGACACCCATTAAGGATACCCATCAAGGCTACCCATCAAGGCTACTTATCATAGCTACCCATCATGACTACCCATCATGGCTTCATGGCTACCCATTAAGGCTATATACTTGTATACATCATGGCTACTCATCAAGATGGATACCCATCAAGGCCACCCATGATGGCTATCCACTAACGTCACAGGGCTATCCATCATGGCTACCCACATTGCTACCCATCAAGGATACTCACCATGGCTACCCACCATGGCTACCCACCAAGGCTATCCATCAAGGCTACCCATCAAGGCTACCCATCAAGGCTACCCACCAAGGCACGTCATGGCTCCCTATCATGGCTACACATCATGGGTTAGGGTTCGGCCTAACCCTAACCCTACCCATCATGGCTACCCAATGTCTACTCATCACGGCTAGTCAACGGCTACTCATCACGGCTACCCACCACGCTTACCCAACATAGCTACCCATCATTTCTATCCATCATGGCATCATGGATACCCATCAGGGCTACCCATCAAGGCTACCCACCACGTTTACCCATCACAGTTACCCATCGTGGTTACCGATCATGGTTACCCCTCATGGCCAAAATGTGCCGGTGCAATCGGTGCCGTTTCCTTCGTCCAGAACACTCCGGCCCGATCTTGCGGTCCCCTTCCTGCGGGGTCGCTCAAGCCCAAGTCTTCCACAGTAGGACCTATAGGCACGATCCCGCCTGGGTTGAGGGGACTGTCCACAGCGATAACGGCGCCGAAACGCAACGACACAGCAGGAGGAAAGCATGGCAGGAGAGACTGTCAACGACGCATGCTACGCTAGGGGTAGCACCATCTTTTTCTGGGGCTCCTCGCGTGAGGAGCTCTATAGCTCACCCAAAAAAATGAGTTTGAGAAAACGAATGTGCAATTTGATGAATAATCCCATGGCCTAGGTAACATATCGAATCATATCGTAAAGCATAAAGGGGATTCTAACGATATCAGGTAGTTTCTCAGTTGAGGATGTCCGTCATTTAGAAACGTTTTGCCCCAAAAATACTAACCCTATCGCAGCACGCGTCCAATGGATTGTCGATGCGCGCGTATTCATCGTGGAGGGCTGTCAACCCAAAGAGACCCTAAATACAACACCACCTTGTAAAATTATTCGTGCAGCACCACTGTCTGATTGGTCGAGACTGGCTTTATGGCCGGCCGTGCTTTTAGGAAAAACGCCTCCAAAACACGCGTCGGAGCCGCGCGACCGCCCCTGCCGACCTCAAGCCCCCCTAAGGGTTGGAGATAGGGTTAGGGTCAGGGTTGGGGTCGGGTTGGGTCTCAGCTGATGCGCAAGACAGAGTTTGACCAAAAGAAGAGTTTGACCAAAAGGTCTTGCACGAGTTTCTTTACAAGGTGGTGTTGCATGTAGGTGTACCTGTCAACTCAGTCCGGGCGACGCTAAATGTCAGCTCGAGTGGTACCTCCTCTTCAGCACCCTCTCCGCTGTTCAACTTCACCCACATGAGTGTCACTTATGAGAGTATTATTTACAACAAAACCTCCCGCAGGTTATTCAGCTATCTTTTCCTGAATTGCTGTTTTTCTTTCACACCCCATAGCTATTGGAGCCCGTCGAACAAATCGGTTGTTGCTATGATATGCCCACTTTTCGACGTATCATTTCCTGCACCGATATGGGCAGTATGGACATTCTTGTGCGGCAGCCATTACCTGCGACGCCTTCGGTATACCCAACCCACGCGCCCTTCAAAGGTAGCCAATTCCAAGCGGGGCTCAACGCAACATCGATGCGGGCGCGCGTTGGTAGGGCACGCAACCGGCCACGACTGTAATGTGACCCGCTTAGCAATCAATTTCAGGGCTTTTTTCACGGGTCGGGTCGGTTCAGAAGATTTCAAAATATCGCGGGTGGAGTCCGGTCGGATCAGGAGGTGCTCGAAATCTCACGGGTCGGGTCAGGAGTTTTTCAAAACTCACGGGTCGGGTCGGGTCAGGCCGACCCGAAACCGACACGACCCGCGAGAAGTGACCCGTCAAAATCCCTGATTAATTTGCCTTCCGCAAGAACCCAGGGCGAGTGCATCAATGATAGCCCGGTGTAGATGGTCTCCACCGTAAAAGCACGCATTTCCTTGACCGTTTCCCAATACTTATATAGGTGTAGCTGTTCATGTGAGTAACCAGGAAAAAAACAGGAACCGCCCCTGCCGTGGCATACCAGCTTTTATTTGAGGCCTTTGGTTGCTGTTAAATTATGGCATGGTGTGCACATCACACGTACCGAGATGTGGCCCATATCAACCCGGCTTCGCTCTACACGAAACAATGCGCGCGGTAGCATAATGTTGGGGGCTGTATCTCAACCAATCGGATTTATTCGAACGAATGCAGATTGGCCGAACGCATAAATTGCCTCGCGTCGTACTCAGATCTCCTTTTGTTCGTTTTACTCGAAGCGCAGCACTGGTTTATTCCTAGGATTCAGGGGGCTACAATTATTGATAGGCGTTTGCAAATACGCGTTACAGCAGTAGTATCGATATTTGCATCGTAGATCGTGTTCCCCACGATACATGTCTTTTACCTTGGCGCTGAATAGCACGGTGCAAAGCACGCCGAAATTTCGTGCGCGCATCTACTGTACCGTACAGCACTACTGCTGTGCCCGAAAATCGCGACGACTCACAAGAGTTGCGTGAAGTAGGACTGACGGCAGCCGTCAATGTCCATGATTTCCGCCACCTCCGGGAGCTGGTACATGTTTCTCAGCTACGCATTCAGAGATGGATAGAACAAAAACAAGAACAAGAACAATAGCAAGAACAATCATAACAACAACAACAAAAGCAAAAACATAAACAACAACATCGACACCAACAACAACCACACAGCAATACCACCAACATTACCATTACTACTGCCACCACCACCAACAACACCACCACCAACAACAACAACACCAACAACGACAGCGACAACGGAAACGACCACGAACACAACCACAATCAACAGCAGCAGCAACAGCAACAGCAGCAGCAGCAGCAGCAACAACAAGAACAAGAAGAACAACAAGAACAACACGAACAACAAGAACAAGAACAAGAACAAGAACAAGAACAAGAACAAGAACAAGAACAACAACATCACTGAGACTTACAAGAGTTGAGCGAAGTAGGACTTCCGACAGCCGTCAATGTCGATTGTTTCCGCCACACCTGGGAGCTGGTACACGTCTCTCAGCCACGCGTTCAGAGACGGATAGTCGCGCCAGCGTCTAATGCAAGCATAGAAAAAACGGACACCAGGCGGATAAAAACAAGAGGGAAACATCCACGGTAAATTCCAACACCGGAACATCGAATGGCCTGTCTAAAAACAAAAAAGTGACGTCGTAATCCCTCCTCCCCTTCCCGGAGCATGGGTGCCGGCGAATGCCAATACCCATACGAGACCTTGCGAACTACGCTACCGGCCCGCTCACAAGAAAGAGTCCCACAAGAAAATCAGCTTGAAATTTCCGTGGAAATAAGAAATTCGGGAGGTGTTATACTCAAGTTAGTGTGGAACGCACCTTTTCAGAAATAAGAAATCAGGCCTGGACCAGTATCCCCGTTTTTCATTATAATTCATGGAGATCCGGTATTATACCGTGTACCCCGGGTTCGTATTGGAGGGCCGGTATTGAAGGCGAGCTTGGAACATGCTACAGTCGACACGTTGACCATCGAAGAGCAGGCTAGAAGCGCTACTGTTAATAGTCATTGTGGTGACTGCGTATCAACTACCAGGTACATAGTTAAGGACTTCTAACGCAATGTCCCCAAACCGGCCACCTCCCGGATACGCGCGGGGATCAGTTAATAGCTCACTTGTTGGAGCACTTGAAGAGCGTGGCGTAGACTGCATCGAAGCGTACAGCAGTCGGCAGAAGACGGAGATCCGCCTCGGTGAAACGATCGCCCAGCAGGAACCTGTTCTTCGATAGGATTTCCTCGCAGCGAGCAAGCCCTTCAAACACGTCCTTACAAGCCTGATAACAGCATGGAGGGAACGTTGATTGTGCTTGTATCATAATACGGCAGTTGGTGGTGTTAGGGAGTTATAATTGCAGATTGGCTATATCGTGGCAGGATTGGGATGTCAAGATTCGCTCCTTGTGTTCCTGAGCTCGCACATCATGATGTCTACATGCCTGCTCGAGAGGAGCTTAACGTATGCACGATGTATTTGCGTATCAACCGGTAACCCGCACCCCAGCACTTTCCACACGAGGAAGTCCGGTCAACGTTTCGAGGATTAAGTAACAAGGGAACGTAAGCGGAAAATGCTAGAGCCGTGCCACAGTAGGGTTGCACTTTTAAGCCCAAACATTACCACACATCGGACAGATCACGATCTAGATCATATATTAATAGATCCTATATCTGTCGTTCTGAAATGTTGTGCAGGAATTGTGTAGTACAGATCCAACCCAGGAAACACGTGCCAGGTCATGCAGATCATACGGCTCCCATCTGGCAACATGATCTAGACCTTGCAGATCGTACGTAGACCAGGGATCTGTCTGCCCTGAAAGACACAGATCATGAAATGGGATCTGATGTGTGCGATGTGTGTGGACATGTAATACTGACTGAGCTCGCCAGCTGAGGAGCTACCCAATGACGTGCTAGGACAGGGTAAGCAACTTTTGGCCAAGACATTTTTAGTCGACGGGGCTCCGTAACTACCCAACCGTCTAGTGGGTTGACTTCGTAACCACTAAGGTCGATTTCGCTGGTTCGAGCCCCCCCGAGTGCATACTCGTACTCGTAGAGACTTTTTCTTGTGCTTAAAATTGACTTGCGGATCGCGCGAGAGCGTGAGTTATCAAAATTCGATGAAAATCAACGAGCGTTGGGAATGCTGAACCCTCTGCGCGATGCACGATAAAAATGAAGGCACGTACCGGGGGGGGGAGAAGGGACGACACCTGTAACCACGGCTTGTCCAGAAGCTGGGAAAAAAAAAAAGCGATAGTAAAAAGAAAAACAAAAGAGCACTTTTGAGGAAAACTATTTCTGAACCTCAACTAAGCAAACTTCAGTACTGTTGGAGTACCAACTTGTGCTCTACCTGATACATTGTTTTCGCTAAAATATACCTATATACCTGGTAGGCCATGGGAGTATTCATCGAGTTGCCTTTTCGTTTTTTTTTTGGAAAGCCAGTGTTTGGGTGAGGCACAGAGCTCCTCAAACGGGCATCCTCAGAAAATGCAGGTGATACACCCTTATCGTGGAAAGCATCGAGGGCAAAGAACACCACCTCATTATCAGACTCTCACTTCCAAAGCGGACAGGCTTTGCTCCAGCGACCGTCGGCTCTGCTCCACGCGCAGTAGCTCCGAGCGGCTTTTGAGGTGCGTCACCAGGAGCGACCTCGCCATACGGGCCTGTGCGACAGCCGATGCGCGGATATCCACGTGTACTTTCTGCCTGCGACGGGGGGGGAAGGAGGTAAACAACGACTAAAAATCGCTCTGCGCGACTGGGGAATTGCACTCAAAACCTGCAATGAATAAAGCGGCTTCCCCCAATAAGGCGGTCATATTGCTCTGGCGCACCGCCGCTACTGGGGGACCCCTGCTGTACCCTCTGAAAATACCTGTCAATCGGAAAACTGCGGATACGTAAACACTTGTTCCTCTTCAAGGGAAAGTTAGTCCGTTCCGGTGGTTTCCACTAATCAAATTTATTCTTCTGCAACGTACACCAATCGGAAAACTGCGCGCAGGTAGTAAATAGTAATGATAGGATAGCTCTCGCTAGGAACTCGTGCGGGTGGATATTTGTAACTATCGTCAAATTTGTGCGTTGGTGGCAGGCACAGAAAACATCCCGTGTTGTTCTGCGCTGTGCTACTGTTTGATGTTTATTTTCTGCTGTTTGTGATATGTTGGTTTTGTGTCGGGTGGCGCGGATTCCCGGCATCAGATTTTCTGCAGGATCCCGGGCTTCAATTCTTCTACAGGATCACCGGCTTCACCCAGCCTAAAAAGGGCCCATGTATTTGTGGCGGCCGTGCAGATTAGCAGTTATCTTATAATATTCCCTTTCTCTCTTGTGCGCACAGAAGTTGATACAATAAGATTCCCGCACTCACATTTGAGGCCGTCCGCCATTCCCGCGCCCTTTCCCCAGGACGACGCGAGTGTCGACGGACAGCGCTCCCGATACCCCCCTTATGGTGTCCAGCATGGCTGTAAACTCCCCCCCGCAGCTGTTTCCCGCCGCCCACTCTGCGATCTCGCCGGACACATCCACCGTCTCTAGCACGCCTTCCTTCTTTTTACTAACGCCTTCCTCCCTCTTACTAACGCCTTCCAACTCCTTGTTAACACCGTCATTTCTCCTGCTGCTGTTGGGTTTGTGTTCCGCCGTGGTCGGCTTGTAGGATGAGCTACTATTAGCGGCGGCGGCGGTAGATGGTGTCAAAGAATGGGTGGTGGGTTGCTGGACGGAAGGAGTTTGACGAGGCGTGTCCCCCTCGTTGTGATTGTGTTGGTACTGGTGCTGTTTTTGTAGCTGCTGCTGCTGCTGGTACTGGTGGGGGTGGTGGTAGTGCTGCTGCTGCTGGTGATTTTGGTGCTGGTGCTGTGGCTGCTGGTGTTGATACTGGTGGTGCTGGTACTGGTGCCGCTGGTGGTGCTGCTGGTGCGGCGGCGGCGTTGGCGGTGGTGGCGGCGGCGGCAGAGGCGACTGCTTTGCGCTCACGGGTAAAACCTTGCCGTCTGCACCCTCACCCTCCCTCACGAAGGACTCATCCTTTTTTACACCGACAGTCGCAGGACAGACCTTGTTGTTACCGCTAGCACCAAACTTACTTCTGGCGGCCACCACGGCACCCCGGCCGCCTAGTGACCCAATAGTTGGCGTTGCCCTATTAGCTGGCGTTTCCTGGGAAGCTAAATCTACGGCCAAGGCACCCCGGTCGCCTACGAGTGACCCAACACTTTGCGGTGCAGTGCTTGCCTTAGGAGCTAAACCTGCCCCTAAACCTGCCCTATAGGCTGGCGTTACCTCAGAAGCTAAACCTACGGCAGCGGCAGTAGTGGCTTCCGGAAGCGGTGGCTTCTCCTCCTGCCGCTGCTGCTGCTGCTCACGCTTTGGTTTCAATTTATGTCTTCTCAGGCTGTTGGTGCTCTGCCGATTGCGCTGCTGCTTCGCATCCTCAACCTTGGGAGGGTCACCATTCACAAGTTTCGCACTCACGACATTGAAAATGCGGCCGCCGTTCACGATATTTTCGGGTCTCTTGGCGACGCCTCTGCTGTAGCGCGTCGGCACTGCCGCGGAAACCTTGTGGATGGCGGCACCTGGGACCGACCGCGTCTCGCCGCCAACCGATTGAGGTATTCCAGAAGGAGCCGCGGGTTTGGGTATCACCGGTGGCGACAGCAATGAGTTCACCGCCGATTTTTTCCCCAGCACACTCTGGGAAGACGGAGTAGTGGCCACATGCGAGGTGGCAACAACTGAAGCTGGGATACTGGCTCCGGCTGAGATACTGGCTTCTGCTGGGATACTGGCTTCTGCTGGGATACTGGCTTCTGCTGGGATACCGCCTTCGGTTGACCTACTGGCTTCCCTAGACCGTTTCCCCCCTGCAGATATATCCGCGTTGTGTCCATCGGGAGGGGTGCTCTGCTGCTGCGTGGTGTCTGGAACATTTTCCGCAGTGCTTGTTGGGAGTACTGCTACTACTGCTGTAGACGCGATGGTGGATGGACCGACAACAGGATTAGATGCTGCCAACAGAGGTAAAGGCGATTGCTTCGCGATGGCCGCCGTGGAGGGGTTAGATGCTGCCACCGGAGGTAAAGGCGATTGCTTTATCGTAATGGCCTCCGTGGAGGAAACCCTACCCTTAGCTGGTTCCCTTGGAGGCGAAGCGTCGGCAGGGTCGACCTTGACGCCGTTTTTTCCACCAATGGGGCACCACCGCTCGCCTTTTACCGACGAAGAAGAACTCGTCGCCACCACGCCTTCTAATATCTTAGGCTCCGACTCTTGCACCTTGCTGCTGGCAATCTCAGGTTCCGATTCTTGTACCTTGCTCCTGACAATCTCCTCAGCAGATGGTATACTACTGTCCTTACGAGGTTCGGACACGTCGAGTGCGTTTTTCCTCTTCTCTCTCCGATTATTAGCCTTTCTTACCCTGCGTGTCCTACTCGTAGATATTTGGTTGGATTCGTGGGCTGCCGAAGAAGGAGTAGCGGCATCGGGTCGTCGCGATGCTGCCCGTCCTGCAGCCCCATGCCGGCATTGTCTTTCTGCATCGTCGCTCCACCGAGCAGAAGCTGCTGCTGGTCCGGTTTGCTTCACACCCTGTGCCCCGTCTGTGTCGTCACTCCATCGAGTAGAAGCTGCTAATACTCCGGCATGCTTCGCATCAGCACCCTTAGTTCGAACAAGGGTCTCCTTCTGAGCTGCAACTTCGGTATGCCCGGCACCAGCACCAGTAGCTCGAACAGGGGTCTCCTTTTGAGTGCCCTTAGCTGGAAAAGGGATCCCCTTCTGAGGGCCCTTAGCTCGAAAGGTGGTCTCCTTCTGGGTGCAGATATCATTATTGGGGCCTGCTGCGGGAGACGAAGTAATATTGCTGTGTGTCTTAGCTCCGCCGGTAGAAATGACAGGTTTCGTAATAATACCATTCTCTCCATCACACGAGTCCATTTTTTTGCATGCTGTGGTGCATGCTGCTAGGTCTACGCGTCCCTTTGCTAGTATGTGCGTCAATTGAGACAAATAAGAAGAAGAGGAAGGAGTTGTAAAATCTCCTGCGGCGGTGGCGGTGGCGGTAATGGTGGCGGTGGCGGTGGTGGCGGTGGTGGTGGCGGCTGTGGCGGTGATGGTGGCGTTGACACTGCTGTCATCGTTGCCACTGCCACCGTTTGCGTGGGGATCTGGACCCCCAATACGCGACGCAATGACGACGACAGGCCTAGGGTTCTCACCGATTAGATCATTGTTGTCCGAAAGGACAGCATATTGTTTTTTCTTCTTGATATCTGTATCCACGCTCTTCGTATACCGCTGAACTGCCGTACTGAAAGGAGCTAGAGTTGCCTCAGCAGATGGTGTCGCTGATGCTGTCGACGGAGCTAGGCCTCGTGGCTGTCCCTTGCTCCTGGAGCTATCCGTACCCTGCTGCTTTCTAGTTGCGTGGGTATCGGTATCCAAACCACCATTCTTGATTGGTGAATCGTCACGACCTGGCAAAGATCGCCGAGCCTGGTAGAAGCGGGTGGCACGCCTAGGTCTACGGGGAAGTGGGGCTTGGTCGTTGCTTGCTGCGGTCGTCTTCATGGTGCTCCCCACGAGCCCGCTCCGCTGTCGCGCTTTCCTTTATTGTGCAAGGCAAGGTTTTATGCACGGGGTTTCATACCCGGTGTACCGAGCACATGGATATTTTCTGCTTGGGGGACAGGTAGATCTAGAGCAGAGATACGAGGCACCTGCTGGATTGTGGATGTCCGCATCCCCTCTGTAAAAACGCTTCTGAAATATGTTGAACTCTCACGATTTAGGTCAAGAGCTTAGTGCTTGTTATACGTACAGTACTTGTTGATCCTATTTTGTTCCTCGATGGCTGCCGCTGAGAGACGCGACGAGGAGTGCGCAAGCCCGACGTCCGTGCCCAGGTCATCGCTGGTCGAGTTCGTGCGAAATGGGTGCGCTGGAGCAGCCGCTGGAGGTACGAGCAGCAGCCATACTGACCCCAAAAACTTGACCCTGTCTTGTAAATATTCAACTATAATCCGGAACTGTAAGAACCGTTACAATATTCACATTATTATATAAACGGTCCTTATATTTTGGACCATATGTGGTGGAGTGATCACGCAAGCGCAAGCAGCAGCAGCAGCAGCAGCAGCACCGCGCGAACCATCACTACTTACACCCTTTTCCAGCTACCTACCACAGGCCCTGTATAGAGGGGAGGTATCAACGTGGCGGAGCACAGACCCTCATATCATGAGACTTGGCTCCGTTTGCACCCTCCACTTGTTGCGCAAGTCGCCTGCTGCCTGCTGCTGCTGTGGTGATGCCGCATTCATTGCACGATATTCGCACTTCTAACCGTTACGAGTACAGCAGCAGTACCCGTTACTACAGTACGTACTGGTACACAGAACACCTTGCAGAACACAGACCACGATACAGAAGCAACAACACGTTTTTCGTACAGCAGTACTTCGTACCAGTATCTGGTACCAGATACCGGTGCATGCGTATGCGTACATAGTATTAATAGCTCAATATCGTGCTGGTGAATTGCTGTGATGTTATGCAGCACGACTGCTGCTGCGGCTGCTGCTGTACGAGCAGGTCTATCGATTTTGCAACTCGTATTATACGTATCGCTTTGTTGAGGACCATCCAATGCACACTCCCTACCACCTACCCCCAACGCACCCTACTGTGAGTAAACTTCGGTGTGCCTGTCTACTCGACGTTGCTGCTGCACCGTGCCCCGAGCTTGGACGAAGCTGTGCTATTAATAGGACAGTAGACTTTACCGCGTTCTCGAACCCCCAAACATACCAGATAAAGTACCAAAAATATTACCAGGTACTGGTACGATTTTTGACGTGGTCCTGGTAGGACGAAGTGTTTGTGAACATGTGATGCTTTAAAAACGTCTTGTATAGTTACCGTACATATAATCATTCTGGTATAAACCCTGGTGTTCCGGCCAGAAAAACAGTCAGAAATGAATACCATTGACTAATACTCACAACGAAAATATTATAACCACTAACATTCACGTAAATCACCACCACATGCCTGATCCCCATCATCTCTGTAGGTCCCATACCATACGGGCAGTAGACTCCATTCATCATGCGGTCTAAAAAACTGCCTAAACCCACCTGATCGCCGTCATCTATCTCCTTAGGTCCAACGCCATGCGTGCAGCAGGACTATTCAACATGCGATCTAAACACTACAGCAGTACCTACCCCCTCCCCGTCCCCCCCGTCCCCTCACCGGTAGTAAGACTACACATATATACATATATATACAAAAGCTGGCGCGTTCCACAGCCGTCAGGTTTTGCGTTCCATAGCCGTCAGATTTTGTCCCCCTCTAAGAAGTTTATAGCGCTTCCGTGCACAGCTTGATTATTAAAAAAACCGACGTCTTCGTATCACACTGTTGACCCTGGTGCTAACTACTAGTAGCACTAAGGGGAGTCGCCGACCTATAATCATTCATGACACACACATCCAGTAACACGATCGGAGTATCACACACAGCTTACAAAGATGAGTTTCGACGAAATCCTCGATCTCACAGCTGTACCGTATTTTTATTTTTTTACAAAAAAAAAAGGAGAGAAAACGACACCATACACCAAGATAGGTCGGAATGAAAAACAGACCGGATCGCTGTGATCACATTATTAATTAAGCAAAAAACGTTTTTTTTTCGTTTTCGTCCACTTTTTTTGGTTGGTTTTAGAGACCCCCCCCTGTCTAGGGTTCCGAGCAGGGAGGGGTCACTAAAACCACTATGAAAAAAGTGAAAAAAAAGGAAAGAACGTGTTTTTCGCTTTATTCGTCTTGTTGTGATCACAGCGATCCGGTTTGTTTTTCATTCTGACCTTTGTATACCTTTTGTGGTGTGTGGTGCCGTTTTCTCTTTTATGAACAATTAAAAAATACACAACAGCTGTGATATTTATTCTCTTTTGTCGCGTGCCCCCTGTTGTATACACAGGTGGCCGGAGCCCCCCCATTCTCCGATGTGCGCGGAAAAATATCCTTGTGGAGGCGTTGAGCAATGTAGGAAACCCGCAAGGTGCCTACAACCTCCCTATATTTGTGCGTGGAAAAATATCATTGTGGAGGCGTTGAGCAATGTAGGAAACCCACAAGGTGCCTACAACCTCCCTATATATATATATGCGGAAAAATATCCTTATGGAGGCGTTGAGCAATGTAGGAAACCCACAAGGTGCCTACAACCTCCCTATCATGTAGGAAACCCACAAGGTGCCTACAACCGGGAGGTTGTAGGATGTGGGTTTCCTACATTGCTCAAAAGGTGCCTA
>JAYJMJ010000195.1:2885574-2895916 GCA_036873875.1 Laminaria ephemera | reverse complement strand
GGTGACGACGGCCACATAGCGACAACACAAGTTTGGGCGACAGCTGCCGTCTTCCCACTTCTCTCTTCTCTCCGCCGGATCCCGCCACCGAGCGCCCACATTCCGCCCGACGACCGTCGACCAAGACACTCGTTGTCGTCAGGAAGAAGCCGTAACACTACCAAACGAGGAGAAACATGACGCGGGCAAACTCCTAGACCCTTCTCGCCACACCACAGGCTCTGAGGAAATTGGGGAACGCCCGCAGGCTCACCCACATCCGCACCCATGACCACGCCGGTTCCCTTGCCTAAGCCTACGTCCATCCCTACCCCCAAGCCCACTCTCACGCTCACGTCCATGCTCTCCTTGCTCAAGCCCTTGCCCACGCCCACAACAGTCGCGATTCCTAAAAACGTCGCGGCCTTACAGCAGTAGAGGACAGCAACAGCAACAACAACAACGACGACAGCAACAACAGCAGCAGCAGCAACAACAGCAGCAGCAAGAACAACAAACAACAACAGCAACAGCAACAGCAACACCAACAACTGAAAATCAAACACGTCGCAATCACGCGCGCAGCCTGAAGGTATAGACTACATCTATATACCCCACCTGCGCTCGTTCAGGAGCTCCTCCTTCCGCTCTTTCGCCTCGCGCTCGCTCCGCGCCTGTCTCTTCTTACGCCCCAGCCAGCGCTGGAACGACCGGTCGATCTCGCGCCGCCTCTCTTCCTCCCCCTTCCGCCCCCCCCGCCCCTCCCCGTCGGTGCCCCCCCCGCTCCGTTGGTCCCACCGAGCGGGGGAATCGTGTCCCTCACTTCGTGATCTCGTAGAGGCGGTGGCGGAGGCAGAGGCAGGCCGAGCGTGGCTCCGCCTCCACTTCTGCGGACGAATTTGTAGTGCCCGCCGTACGAAACAAAAAAATTTTAAAAAAAGAAGAAAGAGAAAAAAAAGAGAGAACGAACGGAACGTGAGTGTTAGGACGGGAAAATTTCGAAGGTGGTGGTGTGTATATAGGACGAGACGGACAAATACACACCTTTCCGGTAGCAGTTTTTTTTTCTGCCCGGGTCCGAATGAAATATTCGCGCTCATGGCTACCGGCGCACTACATACTGCTGCTGCTGCTGTTCCTGTTGATCCTGCTGCTGCCGCTGCTGACCCTGCGGCTACTGATCCTGGTGATTCTGCTGCTGCTAATGATGATGAAGCTGCTGCTGCTGATCCTGCTACTAGCTCTGCTGCTGCTGCTGCTGCTGCTGCTGGGGATGCTGTCAGGGATACTACGGCTGCTGATCGTGCTGCTACTCCTGCTGCTGAATCTGCTGCTGATCCTGCTGTTGCTGCTGCTACTGCTGCCACTATCACTGCTGCTGGTGCTATTCTACTGCGGTACATACCTGAAACTCCTCCTTCGCCTTTTGGCGTCTGCGACGTTCTTCGCGCTCCATCTCGAGCTGTTCTCTCCGCTCCAGCAGCGCGCGCTTAGCCTTTAACCGGTCGTAGCCCTCGGCCCACCCCCCGTAGGTCACGTTGTACGTCAGCTGCGAGAGGGTTTCGTTAGAGGAAACGTGCGCGGCGTCGCGAAAATCGTACCACGTAAGCGTCAAGCCATCCAACTCTCAGAGACCCCGTGGTTGCACCTTTTTACAAATACCGTATATTTTACAAAGAGAGCACCTTTCCACAAATACGGCACATTTGACAAATACAGCAACAAAACCAGCAACATCAACATCACCAACAACAGCAACAGCAGCAATAACAACAACACCACCGCCGCCAGCAACACCGACACCACCACCACCACCACACCACCACCACGACCACCACCACCACTACCATCACCACCACCACCACCACCACCAACACCAACAACACCTACAACACCAACACCACCACTATCACCACCACCATGACCAACAACAACACCGACACCAACACAATCGCCACCACCACCAACAACAACACCAATACCTTTTTCTTGCGGCGAAAAAGCTGCTCGGCATCAATACTCTCGCCGCCTTTCCTCCCCTTCTCCACGCTCCTCCCCTCTGCCACCGCCGTCGCCCCCGTTACCTCCGCTACCCCTCCTACCGCTGCTGCCGCCGCCGCTGCACCTCTAACCTTTCCCCTCCTCCTGCCTCTCGCGTCACCGCGCTTCCGAGGACCCGCCACATCATCGCAGGATTGCCGCGGGCTACGGGTAGGGCCACCGGCCGACGTCGGCAACCTCTCCCGGTGGTGCCAGCTGAGAGATCTTCGTTGCCGAGTGCGCTCCCTCTCGGGGCCGGCGGAAGCGAGGCCGGCCGGAGCTAATCTCCCGGTGGTAGCAGTCGTAGGCAATGTTCTAGGTGTGGGGCAGGTTGTCGGGCAGCAACAGTAGTGGTGGTGGTGGTGATGGTGGTAGTGGTCGGTGTAGTTTTGTTGCTCCTTTTTCGGGGGGGCGCTTGTGCTCGTGGCTTTTTCGCTTGGTTGTGGACGCTGAGATTCGCTGCGCAGGCAGGGAAAGGCGGTAGAGATGCTTCGCACATACGTATATAGGTGAAGGAGTTGTTAGAGAGTGCTATGTGTGGGGAAGGCGGAGTGTTAGATTGAATATAGCGTTGGACATTGTATTGGAGACCCAAAGCGCGTTGTACGCGATGCGCACAGAGATTCGACAATCATAGACTGAGTGCATTCGCTGTGCGCTGGTGAGAAAAAGCCAAGGGCTGTGCGGTAGAGTTGTACCACGCGCGTTTACTGCCCGGGTACCCGGTGGGTAATACACGGATCTGTCACTACCCGTTCGGGTACGGGTAAGATCTATTACCCGCCGGGTACTTGGGCTCGGGTACCTGACATGAACGGGTACCTGGGTACCCAGGTTATTACGTTCGGGGTTGGTACCAAGTTATTTACGTCCGGGGATAGGAGTGCTCCGCATTGATTCGGTGCTAGTTAGTTATCTTGTCGGTGTGAAATCGTTGTACGCGCACTCCCCCTCTTCTCGTGCCACTTTTACACCCGTACACAGCGCTGTATGTTGTCCGGGTACCCGGGTTCGCGTGCCTGAAAAAACGGGTATCGGGCCACTGGTACGGGTAGTACCTCTGGGGAAACTCCGAGTGCACGTTTGCGTCGGGTGCCCGACGGAGTAAAACTCTACTGCGAGGGAAGGTAGGAACCACATCTGGTATCATATCATAGCGAGAATGGAAGCGAAACGGGCCGACGTTTGTCGACTACTACTGTAAGCGCTCTCAACAACCGTTGCTACTAGATACCTGGTACGACGCTCAGCTGTCTGCGTAGTATACATGAAAAAAAGAAAGAAAGCATGAAACCACTTCGTACACCATCACCATCCACCCTATGCCACCTCTCGTTGTACTCGTCGCCTCGTCGTAGACTCGTGTACATAGATGCATCTAAGATGAAAGGGAGACGAGAGGTTGAGGTTGGGTGTGTGGTTGGCTGGTTGGACAAACCCGAATCCTATCCTGCGATGTCCTACACGAAACGCTCATGTTGGCTTCTCGTTGTCACCGACAACGCTGGAGACTGCTGAAAGAGACGTCATTCATTCTCATACACGTTGCGTAAATATTTTCCAATATTTTTCTAAATTTCTCTCACCTCCAGTCTGGAATGGGAACATCACTCCCGAGACCGGCGAGAGCCGTCAGAACATCGTCCGGAAGAGTGAGCCGCACGTGAGAGAGCTGATCATACGAGACAATCTGCTTGGGGGCAAGCGAACAGTGCTCAACACCTCCCCCTCCTCCTCCTCCTACTCCTCCTCCTCCCAGTAGTCTCGAGGTCGGTGGTGATACCATCAGACTTACCGTTTCCGCCAGCACCTCGCTCGGGGAAGGGGCAGCAACAGGGACGGAGCGAGGAGTTTGGAGCGAGGAAACTCTAATTTCTGTCGATCGTCCATATCGCCGAGGGTCGTACTCTCTCGGCATGGCCAGGCCTGTAGGCTGTTCTTGTGGTTGCTACGACGTTGCGACGACGTACTTCGGCGTTGCAGTGATTCACATTTTGGCATTTTGGCCGTTGTTGCGATCCAATGAGCGTTCATTCAAAAAATGGGATTTCAACACCACTGACAGGCGTTTTTCGATTGGGGTGTTGGAATATGTTTACTTTTGCGAGGGCCTCTCCGCTGCCCGAGGGTCTCTGTGGGGCTACTGCGAGCATCGCTTCACCCCTATTCTTCAGCCATAACAACTTTCCGGTCGTAGACCAATTTCTGTGCTGCATGTGTGGCGCTTACCTTGTTCGGGGAAAATATGCGGCCTAATAGTTTTCGTTTCGGACAATGCCCGTTTGGACGCATGTTGTACGTACCACATACCACGCAATACCTGGCTAACCTGGTACTACGATGATACGACATACGACGCAGAAGAGCAAACAAGCAAACGAAAAAAAAACATACCAAGGTATTTCCATTCTTCCAAAGCGCGACGACGTGGCGCACTGCTGCTGCGGCCCGGCCCGGCATGAGTACTCGTAGCTCTTCGGCGTCACCGTCCTCGTGCGAGGAGGGAGGAGGGGGAGGGCGGAACATATGGTCGGAGGAGAATGAGCCAGAGGAGCTCAAGCCGTCATCGCACATAGCGCTGATATACACCAGGTACGAAGGTCACACACATACTTACATGTCTGTTGTTCTCTTTTCTCGTTCTTTTTGGTTGTTTGGTGTGCCTGTGCTGCTGTCATACGACGGCTGCTGCTGCTACTGGTGCTGCTGGTGCTGCTGATGCTAGTTCTACTGCAGCTGCAGCTGATGCTGCGGCCACTGCTGCTGCTAGTGCGGTTCTATCGAAGTTCGACGGCAGCCACCATACAGGCTGCGCATGCATGCGTCACGGACTAAAATACAACAGCACTAACCCGACTAACCGGTACAAGTACATCAACATCTTCATCTTCAGGTAGCAAGCATTTCCATGCTCTAAAGGTAGCAAACCATTTCCATGCTCTCATCTCTCTCTCTCCCCCCCTCTCCCCCCCATGCCACCCAGGGGCGACTCGGAGTCCTTGAGCTTGAGCACCACAGCAACCTCTGCGCGATCGCCCAGCCCTTCCCCGACGTCGCGGACACCAGGCATGGAAACACGAGGCTCCCGAGCAAGGCGGAGGCTGCTGTCGGGGCTCACCGTGGACACCGCACTCGGTGGCTTCGGCACAGGAGAGGGAGAGGACCCTCCTGCTGTCATCGATACCACCTTGGTCGAAGTTGAACGCAAGGCAGACGGTAAGTCGCAACGAGGCAACCCATACATACGTTCGACATACAACTGCTGTAGCGGGTACAGGCACACCACCACCACTATACATTCAGTACCAGGTACATGAGAACCGCAGTCACGTTTTAGAAAGGGGACAAACTACTTGGATTTAGTGAGGAATATTTTTTGATGCGGTAAAAAGTGAAGAGAGCCTAGTATTATACCACTGTGGGCGGAAATTTAAAGACCACTTTATTTTCATAGTAATATACCAACCGTCCTTACATTTACGTCCATATGTAGTAAGAAACAAGAAGAAATTCTTGGTATGATTCCTTTCTTTTTGAGAAAAGCGTGTTCTTCGTACACTAACTTCAACATAAAGGCTTCCGAAATCCGTGTTCTTGCTGGAAATCTCAGTGTCAATCTGCCGTTGTCCGTTGTCGTACATACCAGGTATCACATTATTACCAGGTACATCACAATAATAATACGAGATAGCAGTGATTGCTGTACCATACAATAGTCCTCTGCTGCTGTATGAAACTACAGCAGTAGACTACCTGGTATACCACACCTGGTGGGTAGGTGTCGACTCTATTCGCGGGTAGACACATTATTGCGGCGGGGTGGCAGACGGATCAAGCCCCTCCCCCATTGAGGGCGATCAACTGAGGATTCCAAATTCCATCAACTGCCGTGATTGTTATTCCCATCAACTGACGATTCTGGCACCTCCTACGCCCCCTTTTACCAAAAGCAAACACCATCCTATTCCAAGTAGGTTGTACCCGAAAACTCGGGTGCAGTTCTGAAGTCACAACCTTCAAGCCCTTGCGGCGATAGACCCGAGCTCGCGGTGTGGTGTGTTCTTGTACCTGGCATATTGTACCAGGTAGTCTACAGCCTGGTACCTGGTATATTGCAGGAGTGCTTTGCGTCGCAAAGACAGAGGTGCCTCTCTAACGAATCCCAGGTACAATATCATGCATATCGTATCATGTGAGTGCGATGCTCATACATCGTGCATAGGATTTGGGGCCAAGACTACAGTAAAACCTTTGCAAACGCGCCCTTGTAGCGCGATGTTCACATCATATTATAGGTCATAGCATTAGTTTTTGGGACCAAGGTACAACAACGACGAAAAAGCTTTGAGAGGTGCGATCCCACGATATCTCACCAACCGCCTACGATAAAAACGATCTACCGCACACGACAGTGTATACCACACCCCCCATGATAACATTGTGGACTGTTAAAAAACTTATCACCCGGTGTGGTATACTCCAGGGGTGTGATATATGCAACGTCCCGGGTGATATAAACCGTCGGTGAGAAGCGCGGTCTCTCGCCAACCGCCTGTCATAGGGTGGGCGATCTACAGCAAGCAGTATCATTCTGCGAGCGCGTTGTAAAATTTTTAATTCCTTGCAGCGTCGTACCGACCGGACTACGGTACGCGCATGTATCATCACCTATTATAAATATCATATCCCAGCAACGCGGGGTTGCTGCACGTGGCCGATGCTTCTGTATTCGTCATACGAGTATCATACTTTCAGTGTTTTTCGTCCCTGGAGTCCCAAAAGTAGTACAGTACCAGTACGTACGTGCCGCGAGAGAGACAGCTCGAGTTACTACGTACGTCCTGCGAGTACGCAGCAATTATAATAATAGATGTTAGATGTGGCTCCGGCAAAAGCGACTGATCGTACCCCAACAGCAGCAACAGCAACAGCAACACCTGCACACCAGCACCACAAAGAGCACTTGTTGTGCGCTTTCTTTGCATTTCCGCAAGCGCCACCGGTGGCCCTTTCGTCCGCCGTATTTGCGGTGGTTGCACATCAAGCAGAATTAATATCCCAACAGCCAAGACATCTGATAGATCTGCCGTGCCAAACAGACCGGCGCTGCCGCAAATACCCACCGCTGACGTGTTTATTTGAACTATGGTTATAAAATACACAGAATAGCGTCACCACCACCAGCAGCAGCAGCAGCAGCAGCAGCAGCTGACACTCCAACCCTTGCATCGGTTGGGTGCCCCCTCCCCCCGTAGCGTAGAGCTATACATCTTTTTTTCATCGTTTTTTGCTCATCCCATCTATTATCCTCGCACTTTTTCTTGCTCTCCCTCCCTAGTCATAACTCAGATCCGGGGCCACTAAGCAGGCTATTCTCCCCCCTCCTCACTACGGTACTCGCCTCCATTTTTATCGCGAGAAGAATGCAGTACTTTCTTCCCTCGTCGACTCGCGTCGATTTGTGCTTACCCACGCTATAAAGTGCTTTCGGCAGTTGGTGTCTCTAGAAATAAAAATCTCCATCCCGAGATTTGAACCCCTGACTCCAACCTTAGTAGTATTCGAGGTTAACCACTAGACCACCGGGGCGACCGGCACATGATATGATACGGTAGAGGTGCAACTATTGTTTACGAGGCTCCTCACTTGAGGAGCTCTACACCCCACCCCCCAAAAAATATGATAAATTTGTATCCTAGTCAGTATGAAGAAAACAATCCTATGGGCTAGCGAAACACTCGCGTCCCGATGCAAAGGCTCCAAAAAGGTGATACACCACCCGCAACGATAGGCAGTCAGCGGCGTTCCTTGCGGTAGCTAGTCCGATACTCAGGTCTCACTGTCGGCGGACTCTTGGGTAGACACCTAAGGCCGGTGCTGTCGAGAAATGTGGATGATAATCGCTAGAAGCAACATACTCAATCCACAAGCATTCCCGGCGGATCGCTCAATGGCACGCCCGTGATTGGTCCAGGGTGCTTTAGGTTCTTCTCTATGTGCGGGGAGGAAAGGATGGCTCTTCCTTTACTCCAGCCTGTGCGCGCTCGACACGGCGAGTGACCACGGTGTACTATTATTGCGAGCGAGTGCGAGTTTCTATTTTTGACGGCGCCAAAAAATAGGGGCCCCTTTCGAGCTGCCTGAAGCGTCCGCCGACAACCAACGCACACAAGCTGATGACAGTTACAAAACCCTGCTGCGCGAATTCCTAGAAACGGCTAAACTATTTTTAGTTTACCACAGCACAAAGATACAAAAGCACAACATCGAGGTTAAATGTCATGCGGGATAAGACCAAAACGGTATTGGTTGGCTAGGTAATGCAGTTAGTGGCGTGTGGTAATTTGCGGAGTTCTGCGCCTTTTGCATTTGACTGGCGCGTTTGTCTTGTGGTTCGACGTGGCTCACCTGGCGGTGAGCTTATACCGCCTTCGTTCTCTAGCGCGGCATCCCCACCGTCCGAGAGAGGACTTGACGGGGACAGCAAAGATGAAGCACCAGCCGCGTCGTCATCGATAAGGTTTTTCATGCGAAGGAAACGCGTACGCATGCGTTTCACTCGCGCCTCCTGCGCCGTCATCGGCCTGTCGTCGTCGTAGTCTGTTTTTCCCGCCTGAATAGACGCCGGCGATTCAGGAACACCCTCGCTCGCTGGACCAGGCCACGTCTCATAGGTTTCCCCCTCGGCACAGGGTTCTAAGCTCCCCCTGTTCCCATCCTCATCCCTTTCAGCTACCGCACCCTCATTTCCGTTTACGCTTTCCATCGCAACCTCCGAATCTCCTTCCTCCTTTCCCGCCCCTGAATCCGCTGAATCATCATCTCTTTCAGCAACCGCACCCTCACCTCCCGTTGGGCTTCCCATTGCGACTTCTGAACCCCCTTCTTTCAAACCCGCCGCGGGTTCCGCTGAGTCACCAGCAGGAGAGAGCAACGGTGTTGGAGATGTTACCGCTGAATCACCAGGTATCTCGTGAAGGCGCTCTTGTTCGGAAGGCTCTTCTGCCTGTTGCTCGTTAGGGCGCTCTTTTTCAGAAGACTCTTCCTGTTGGTCGCTAAGGCGCTCTTTTTCTTTGAAGGGCTCTAACGGTTGAGGGTGATCGGTCTCTGCCTCGTCTGAGGGTATGTCAGCCTCGTGTTCCTCCTCGCCGCTGACAATGACGTTCTGGGTTTCGATCGTCCCGCCACCAGCAACGTCCTCTTGTTTCGCTTCGCCGCTCGTACCGCTGCTATCTACTTCCTTTTTCTTCGCTTCCCCCTCCCCGCCTCCCCCGCTTCCTTCCACTTCCCCCTCTCCCCCAGTAGACAGCGGTGTGGTGGTGGATACTTGACCTTTGGGGTCGGAGGATGTAGGAACGGCGGAAGTGATGGTTGCGTCTGCATTTTCCGCGGGAACGTCCGTGGCTTTCTCAGAGTCTTTCCTGTCCAACTGACTTTCCGAGTCCGCGTCTTTTGCTGGTAACTTAGAACTCGCCGCGTTACCTTCCTGCGAGGTCACCATTTCCCCCCCTGGAACATTAGATTTCTCCGCGTTACCCTCCTGCGCGGTCACCATTTCCCCCGGCCCTACCGAAGATTCCGGGCTGAGAATCGCGGGCTTGTCAGCGTCAGGCTCGTCGCTGGGTTTTTCGGGCGCGGAAGATTCAACAGCAGATGTTACTGCCGCGGCCGCCGCGGTGTCGGATGGTCCCGGTGAGACCTGGTGGGTGGCGCGATCCAACTCGCGCTCGAGGTTCTTGTGGCGCTTGTACAACGGCCGGATTTCCGCCTTGTCTCTGAACAAGCAAACAGTAACAGGCAAAAGGCAAATAAACAGCAAAGGTGGTGAGTGATTATTTTTTCGATCAGGGTGAGTCTGATGCATGTCGCTACGTACGTGCCCCACCGAGTCGCCCCCAACGTCAATGCGCTGATACTTCTAGAGAGAGGCAGTGTAAGGGGCCGGCGACCGCAAGCATGCGCAACGGTTTTCAACGAACGCTCTCAACTGTGATCGGTACCAAAGACAGATCAAACATTCTTGAAGTTCGTGCTAAGGCGTAAGCTACGGTAGGGGAATACCTACATTTTCGAAGGCTCCTCATTTAAGGAGCTCTACACCTTACCCGAAACCTCATTTTAAGAAAAATGGTAAGTGCAACCCGATGGACAATCCTATGGCCTAGGTATATGTAACAAACACTTTATTATTATTGTTATTATTATTATTATTATTATTGTTATTATTATTGTTGTTATTATTGTTGTTATTATTATTATTATTATTATTATTATTATTATTGTTATTATTATTATTATTATTATTATTATTATTATTATTATT
>JAYJMJ010000195.1:2840444-2857481 GCA_036873875.1 Laminaria ephemera | reverse complement strand
GACCATAGACCCTCGCATCTTGGGGGGAGGGGGGGAGGGAAAAGGAAGGCGGTTCTGCCCACACGATCTCATAGTGCTCACTTTTCCGAGAGACTCAGTAGCACCCGAATACAATAGGTCGGCAGGAAGGAGAAGGGGAGGGGGGGGCGAGGAACAAGGAAGGCGGTTCTGCCCCACGATATCATGATGCTCACTTTGCAGCACGAATTATCATAGTTGCATCTGAAACCGTAATGCGACTCATGCACTGTCTTCACCTCTATCCTTCACAAGTTGGCACAAACGAATTCAGATCAAAAGCTGACCATATCGGCGAGATGAAACAAAGTACCACCGGCACATTTGACTGGACTTTTTAGACGATCTTCCCGAGCACGCACAACCGAATCAAAAGTCGCCCCCCCCCCCCCACAATTTTCTCACGTCTCGGCCACGAGGCCGCGGGTTCACGTTCTCCACCCCTCCGTTTTGCTCCCTCGCGGCAACGGCAGATCGACAACCCCCTCCAGCACCGGCACCGGCGCCGGCACCGGCCCGTGACCTTTGCAGCCTCATGCGTCGATCGTCGAGAGCCGCCACCGGATCGCTCACCCCACGCTGATAAAAAAGGCTGCTGTTCGCTGGTGCTGAGGTGGGCCTGCTCTTGATAAGGCGCAGCGCTCCTCCTCCTGCTTCCACGCAAGCAAGCGAAGAAGAATGGTGGTCTAAATTTAGAGCGCTGTTTGTCCTCCTGGGTGCTCCGATTGCTTCCGCCGATGCAAGCCGCCGAGTTATTATCCTTGCAGTAGTAGCGGTTTGCTGTGGCGGCAAGGGCGGCGGGTGTCTCCTCGACCGAGATACACCCCTCATCTGCCGCGTTGTTCGTCGTTCGGGATCAACCCGGTCCAAGATCGTCGCCTGTCCACCGCTAAGCTTAACGGCCGAGGTAGGCCTGTCCCTTCCCACCGCAGAAAAGCGGTTCTCCAATATCGATATCTGATTATCTAGCTCTCCGTCGTCTTCGTCGTCGAGGTCTTCGTAGATGTCATCGTCCGACTCTCCCGCTTCTTGGTACAAAGACATTTCGTCGTTCCCCGATTGCGATAATCGTGATGACCCCTCCCCCCCCCCCCCTCGTTTTGTGGCGTCCCACCCACCATGCCCCACGCCACCAGACCTGCCGCCGCCCCCGTTTTGTTTTCTTTCGGAAGCACTGACAGGTCGTTTTACAACCACAGTTGCTGCTGGAATGCCTCTACTGATATATTTCTCCCCGACGCTACCGATTCTGTCATTCTTCTCCATTATTTGGACGCGGTGACGACCATTTTCCCTTGTAAGTGATGAGACTGTTCCCAAGCAAGCCGAACTTGGCATATTAACACTATATTCTAAATTGGTTAACTTGTCTCCATCCAGTGTACGTCGAGTCTCACTGTGTTTTTGCGCGTGCACATCTTCTACCGACGGTGATAGCGAGCGCGAAGGGAGCGCAGAAGACGCTCTCTGCTGCTGCGGTTGCTGTACCGCAAGACCCGGACCCGCTGAGAAAGGGCGTAGGACGGTCGCTGCTGAGGATGGACGAGAGCTAGGCCGGCTGGCGCTTGGGTGGTTCGGGTGGTAACCAATGCGGGACGGGGAGGCGTACCGTGAGGACTCGTGCCTCCACAGTACCATGGACTCGCGCCGAGATCTGATTGGAAGGAGAAGATGCGATTTGATTGGGTGCGGGAGAATGTTATGCGAGAAGAAAAGCGCGCGAGAGGCGACGATGGTGCCGTGCGATCAATCACTGCAAGGGATGGTCTATCATAGATTTAGATTTTTACCTGGATCGTTCAAGAAACGTGTTCCAAGTTAATGCATTCAGCACAGACAAAAATCAGGAAAATGATCATCCGTCAAGGAAAAATGATCGAACTGAAGAGTTTTTACCCGCCCGCTCGCAATACAAGTGCCACCAGATGCCGACCATGGGCAAGCAACTCGCCGGGGTACGATTGTGTTTCAAAGTCATTAGTCTGTAGACAAATTGCGCACCAGGTGCCACGATCTAGATCATGTTTGCCTTGTGGGATCTGTATGATGCGGCTCCCGCACAATATCCTATATCGGCAAATACAGGATCTAGACGATCTTTTGAGAGATCGTTATCTGTCCTATGTGTGAACGCAATTTACCCAGCATGTAAAATACATCACCATGAGGTACGAACATGATCCGCACTGCACCTTCACAGGATATCTACTATCTTACGTCTGCAGCGCCCATCAATCCAACGCTTCTCGCACTCCAATCTTGACGCCCTTGTTGTCAACGACAGATAACGGTAAGTATAGGATCTAGATGAACTATCTTAATAGATCGTGATCTGTCCGACGTATGAAAACTTGGAGACGGGGACAAAAGCCCAGATGAGATAGACGCAACCACCATGTCACCAAGTAGTACGAACATGATGAACAACAACGGTTGGTGGGTGAAACATTCACACTGTGCACGCATATCATACACACATGCGCACAGTACCTTCAGCATGAATATGGTTTTAAGGCTTAGTTTGGGTAGGTACTCGGTCAATCGTTTACCAGTATTCAAACGGACTACGTACTGTAATAATACCGTCTTATACCTGAACCAATGGTATATCTATCTACTGTATGTACAAATGGCATATCTTACGTCTGTAGCGCCCATCGATCCAACCCTTCCTGCACTCCAATCTTGACAGCCTTATCAGCGACGGATACCGCCGCTGTTGCCGCTGTTGGGGCAGATGCTCTGACGCGTTGATTTTTTTGCGGAATAACTCCGTCATCAGACAAGAAACCACCCGCCGTGCTGCCGTTGATGATCTTTGTTGCGACGGTTGTTCGCTGCTGCTTCTCTCTGTGGTCTCTGAGAGGGCTGAATACGTTTTCCGGCAGCAGCGCCAACTGTATCCGCCGTCCAGCGTCTATTCTTGCCTGTTCAGTTGCAGCGGCAACTGCCCCCGCTGCGTCCGTTACTACAGCGGGCACGGTGGTGCATGTATGATCGCGTTTCGTCGTTATCTTGCTTGACATCGATGATACTGCTGCCGCTGCCGTGCGAACAACGGCGGCAGGCATCACGCATGCAACACGATTGGATATCGGATGTATGTGCTGGCGAGAGCTGAAAGCGCTGTGAAACCTTTGATATGATAGACAGAGGCAAGAAGAGTTGAAGACAGACGTACTGATTGTACTGAATGAAGAAGAGCTTAACTTGGACTGAAATAATAGCGTGACGAATAGTGCTGCTATTGTACGTAGCCAAAACCGCTTTGATGATGACCAAAAACATTTTTTTGCCGTTTTGTGGAGGACAGGTTTTGGACAGGTACGTAGAATGATCGTCACACATGTACGATCGGAGGATCCAACGGACGGTATTTATTCATATCATCAACAGAGCGAGCTCTACGAGTTTTTATGTTTGGTTGTGTTCAACAAAAATCTTAATCGTACGCACAGAAATCCCAACCCAATCCGAGTTGTACTGCTGTTGTACTACTACTCGTCGTACGCTACTGCTATCTTTAGTTTGTTTTTCGTTTCGACGTAGTGGCGAGTGTAGTGTTGGTTTGAAACTTTCTCGTTTTGTCGCCTGCCTCTTGTGCATCGACATAGTACGGTATCATCAAATTTGTTATCTGGTACACAACAGATACAAGCACGCACGCTCCAATCTTGTGTGTCAATTGAGATACCTATTACGGAGGACAATAGTAATGAGGACCAAATATCGTTAATACAAAAAGTGGAATATATAGGTTTTTGTGTATATCGTGGGTCCTGATTACTATGGTCCTCCGTAATAGTATTGAGGTGTGGAGACATACGTACAATCGTGGTGCAATGTGGCATGCGCCTGGTACGAATATGATAATACTCAAAGTGCTGCTGCTGTCGGTTGTTGATAATGTCTTGGATTGAGCATCGAGACGGTTCACTTCTTTTTTTGTTGCTGGTCGAGCACAAAATGGCGGTTACATTTTTTTGTCGAATATATGTGCATTCATTTTTTGAATAGAAAAATATCCAAAAATCCAAAATCAAAATCCTCTCAGCTGTTTTTTTTCATAGTAAAGCTGGTTGGATTCGTGGAAGCTTGAAGATACGCACCAGCAAAATCGTGAGATCATTATTAATTATTAATAATAGCAGTGCCACAGCAGCCAGTCGGTATCAGCTACACCGTTCGGCTGTCTCTCGGCCGCCTCTCTCGGCTGCTGTGTAGCAAGAGAGTGGAAAGAAAGGAGCAGGTCTGTCTGTGTCCTGATGGGATATTCCACCATATCTCAAATGCAGCCCACGCCGGCCAGATCGAAAGATCTTCGAAGACGACGTCAACAACATCAACAAGTTGTTGATCATCATCGTCATCTCGCACGGCACACACATCATAGCAGGCATAGAGAACAACATGTTGCTGACAAGCCATCACCATCACCGTCAAAGTCACCGACAACGTCGGCGTTGCTAGCATGGTCATCGCCACCACCCCCAGCCGGGGTCAAGATGCACCACCACCCCAAGGCAGCACCACCACTAGCACCACCACCGACACCACCACCGACACCACCGCCACCACCGTCACTACTACCACCGCCACCGCCACCACCGGCACTACAAGCACCACCGGTACTACCCGCACTACCACCGCCACCACTACCGGCACTACTACAGGCACTATCGGGGGAGGAAGAGGAGGATCCGGGTGATATTCTCTTGTGCGACCTAGGAAACAAGTGTTTGATGGTCGAAGACTTGGAGAACGCCTTACGTTTGTGGACGCAGCCGGCGGTATTGCTGGCTGGGAGGAATTCGCTGGATCGGCTTCCTCTCAATATCCCGGGAACGATACTTTACCTGGATCTGTCATGGAACAAGTGAGTGGGAGGTGATGGTGGTGATGGTTCGTCGAAGTACAAAAACTAGAACATAGTTGGGATACTCGTACACTGCTGTACGAGTGTACGAGTACATATACTCGGATCTTTTTCACAGCGTCTCGGCATCCCAACGCAGCTTGCCTGCCATGAACGATCTCTCCCTACGTGTACGTATGTCGACAGTAAACCACACATAGCATGAATCCCACTATTAATATTCCCTATTAATAAATAGCTGCGTTTATGGTCACGTGCGTGCCAAAATTGCTCTCAAGTCACACTTGATGTCCTCTTATTTTACCTGGTACTACTGTACTTTTAAGAAAAAATGAAAAATACACTTCAGCTGTGAGATCGAAATTTTCATCGCAACTCATCTTTGCAAGCTGCGTGTGATACTTCGATCAAGCGTGTTACTGGGGTGGCATACCCTCGTGTAAGATACAGGTCGGTGACTCCCCTGCTAATACCAGGGTCAACAGGACTATCGTCCTGTGCACGGAAACTATGTAACCCTCAGTGAGGGGGACAAAACCAGACAGCTGCGGAACTCAGGGTGTATACCAGCAGGGGATTGTTTTGGGCTTTCGAGCCATTTATACTGTACTTCGTAGCATGTATCATCCAGTACAGGACACCTAAGAAACAGGGGAATAATAAAGGTAGCTTGAGATTTACAGGAAAACAAGATATTCGGGAGCCGTTTATACTTAATTTAGTGTACAGTAGATCGCGCCCTTTCTCCGACAAGAAGTCCAGCCTGAGCCAGCATTCCTGCTTCTTATTACGTGTCCTGAACTGTACTATAAACTGTGTTTATGGTCACGTGCATGTCAAATTGCAGTCAGTCACACTTGCTGGGTGCATGTCCTCTTATTTTCCTGGTGATACGCGTGGAAGGCTTACACTGTTTGAAGGGTTCGCGGCGCTGCCCAACCTACAAGAGCTCGACGTGAGCCACAACGGCGCGCAGAACATGCTTGGCTTGGCCTCAAACACCGACCTCCGAGTGTTAAGGATATCTCACAACCGCATCCGCCGAATCGAAGGGTTGCATCAGCTGAAACATCTCGAAGAGGTACGTACGAGCAACTGTTTGCGGTACACCGTGGTCCCGTCTTATTACGGGGGAACATAGTAATCAGGACCAACTATGGTCAGTAAAAACAGCGGAATATATAGGTTTTTGTGTATATCGTGGGTCCTGATTACTATGATCCTCGGTAATAGTGCGGTACCCTTTCGTACGGGCCCCCAGTTTGGTGCGGTGAAAAATTACTGCGGATATCTTCTATCTGTCTCACAACCGTATCCGGCGGATCGTAGTGTTGCATCAGCTGAAACGTCTGGAAGAGGTAGAGTACAGACAATTATTTACGGTGCCAACAACTGTTAAAAAAAAAATAGCAGAAGTAGCGAAGGGGCATACCAGGTACAATCGATATGAGTATACGAAGTATTACTGAGTACCTGGCGTAAGTCTAAGTTTTTGGAGGTATGGTCGGCGCTGGAACGCAGACCAAATCACAACAACCGCCGGGCTGTTTTTGTACGGGAAAGACGTACGAACACGTATCATATCAGTAGGATACCCTGCCGACGAAGCGATAATAATTTGGTTTGGGTGTGCGCGCAATTCTCCGTCGCCAGGCGGACTTCTCGCACAACCTCCTGAGGACAAAAACGGACGTGCGTGCGCTTTCCCTCAACATTGCGCTCCGGCGCCTTCGCATTGAGGGAAACCCCTTCTGCGCAACGGGCGTTCAGCACGGAACCTACCAGATAGCCATGCAACACCTGTTGCCCGGCATGAGCCTGCTCGATGGGAAAAGCTTTTTGGCCTTACCAGGTCCACCTTTTCTTCCCCCGCCACCACCGTCATCACCACCAACACCCGCTACCGCGGTGGAGCAACACCGCGCAGCAGATCACCCTGGGTTTCATCGTCGAGGCGTTTCTTTCACGCAACTTGCACCACCACCGACAACGAGGGTTGACCTCCTTGCCGACAACGATGTCGCGGAAGACCTGAGCGTAACCCGAGGGTGGCGTGATTCTGCAGTTGTTCGACGCAACCCGTCACTTCCTGCGCCTAAAAAACAGCGCTCGCGGTCAGAAACACCTGTCGGCGGGGGTAGAGGTTCTTCCTGTGTCGTCAGGGTAACGGCAGGAGGCGGCAGACCTTCGATAGACCCAGGGTCTTACGCGGAGATGTTTTTGGCGTCCCAACGAAAAGTGCGGTCAGCTCTAGCGACACCTCCTCCCGCCCAAGCTCCGGCAACGACACCTTCTTCTGCTCAGGCTCCCACAGCTTACTCCACTGCGCCCACCTTGCGAGAGACTCGCGGAGAAGGGGTGATAACCGACCACCACGCAAGACAGCAGGGAGACGCAACGAAGACAGGATCTTTGTCTCTAGTGCAGGTCGACGCGCATAGGAGGGTCACCGCCGCTAGATCTGACGGAGGGGCCTTTGACGCCGCCGGCGGGGGGGGGGTCGGAGGTAAGAGGAGGCACCACCAAGCGGGGCGTGATGCGGAGCGCGATGTTGAACAGCAGTCCGCTTCGACCTCGTTGCTTTCCTGCGTCGGGATGTCGCGCGCGGAACGGGCGGCAGCGCGGCGCTTGGCGTGGAGTCAAGCGCGGCAGGAGGGCGCGGTGGGTAGCACGGGGGTGGTGCAGCGGCGACGATCGGGGTCGGGGAAAGTGGGAACCCATGGTGGGAACGTTAAGAGGAGAGTGACGGCCGCGGCAAGGTCGGTCGGGCTCAACAAATCGGCTTCATCTTCAGGGCTTCGGGGGCGTTCGGCGTCGGTACCGCCGCATGGTTCGGTTACAACGGAGGTGCGGCAGACCAACTCAAACCAGGTTAGAGGAATTCGGTGGTATAACAGGAGACTGTGCGCGGTATGAGTTGTTGTTGTTGTAGCTGTTGTCGGCGTCGTCGTTGTTGTTGTTGTTGCTGTTGTTGTTGTTGTTGTTGTTGCTGTTGCTGTTGTCGCTGTTGTTGTTGTTTTTTAACATCAACTCATCATCGCCATAATCTATCCGTGGTCGTAGAACAGGCTCCAATCACTCTGGAGTGGAATCATTACCTAGGGTCAATTGATCATGCCACATGCAAGCAGCGCTGCGGGTTTCGATGTTTCTTCCAGCTTTTGAGCGATAGATGTCCGTGTGTCGCTTGACATCGCGTCTTGCGAGTGTGGATGATTTCGTTGCGCTGAATCATTATTTCGTTACACTGAATCCGTTGTGTCTCTGGTGAACGCCAGTACTGACAGCATTCGTCGTGGAAACCTAACACTGACCGAGGCTATCGTAAGGGGGTCACTTCTAGCGTCTCTTTTTTTACCGGCTCCGAGCCACTTGCGCGAGTGGCTACCTATGTGCTTCTCAGTTTTGCGACATGCACCGTCATGGCATTGTTTGTGACGCTGCGCCAACAGAAAGAGTTTTTGAGTCCACTTTCCAGTGAGGGACTGAGCCACTCGTGCGAGTGACCCAAACTCGGTACTAAAAATAGAGGTACCCCCCCCTGCTGTAGCTTTGGTGCGCTCTCCCGCCTTTTCACGGGCGGTTCGTGATTACTCCCACGATTTGCTTAGAAGCTACCCAGTCTAACAGCAGAGTTATGATGTTGATAGCTCCTTTCAAAGTCGTCGAGAGGTGATTACTGCCACGTCAATGGCATCATCGTCGATCTCAAGTATCGCGACGTAAAACGACGCCAATGCCCCAGGCTCCAGAGCCTTGCCTGTGTACAGCGCCTGTTCTTGTCACTCTTGGAAAAAAATCAACAGCAAATATAAATCGTCCGCTTTGAAGTTTACCTGCGGTGCAAGGACACGTCGCAAGATTTATCCCGACGCTGATTTAAAGTTTACCCGAATTGCAAGCAAACCTCGCAGGATTTATGTCGACGCCACTTTCAAGTTTACCCGCGATGCTAACTCACCTCGCAAGATTTATCTCGACGCCGGTGTCCTTTTGTTCCGAACTATGATACCACCTCTCTGTTTCCCAGGCATTGTCCGCTGCCCGGCGGCCTCGACGACCTCTAGGAGCCACGGGCGATTCCACCCTCGATCCCGATGGAGCCGGTGGCGGAGGAGGAAGCAGTAGGAGCAACGTCGTGGGTACCCGTCCCGGCACCCCTTCCAAGCAAAAGAACAGCAGCCAGCAGCAAGCGGGAGCGCGAGGAGGGGGGGGGGGAGCACGCGACGGGCACGCAACAAAAGTCAGCGGCAGACGACCAGCCCATAGACAGACCGGGAGATCTCCAACTGTTGGGCGGCGGACCACCTCTTCAAACGGCGCGGCACGAGCGACAAGGGTCCGCGCCGCGAGGCAGCAGTACGGGGGTAACAGTAGGTCCAGAGCCCGCGATAAACGTTCGAGCTCTTCTCCGACACGCGGTGGTAGCGGGGGAACTTACCGGTTCAAGACTACCCTCGGACAGAGGGGCCGATGCGCCCCGCGACCCTCGGCACCGTTTTCCTCACGCTGGACCCCGCGCGAGGACGCCACTCCGTGGCAGGCCATAAGCCACCGCGGCCGCGGCCGCGGCCGCGGACGCGAACGCGAAGACGATGACATCATCGCCGGCCACGAAACGCACCCCTCTTTTTCTTCCAGAAGATACGTTGCTCCGGATGAGGAGGAGGAGAAGGCGGCGCCAAGTTCGAGACGGGATGATAGTGGGAGGAGCGGAGACGACGACACGCGTTGGGGGGAAGGCGGTGGTGGTGGTGGCCGCGAAAACAATGGCGGAGAAGATGACAAGGGTTGGGGAGAAGGTGGTGATAGCCGCGGCAGCAATGGAGGTGGCGGTGGCGGTGGCGGTGGTGGTGAGGGCGAAACGCTAGGTGACGAAACCGTCGGCGGTGGCGCTGACGGCGACGATGACGGCGGCAGCAGGAAAGAGAAATTCGTCGACGGCGGGAGAGGTTCTTACGGGCGAGGTTCTCGGGCGGCGCGGCGTTCATATTCGTTTGTCTCGCCGCTCTCGCCGGTGGGAATTCTGCAGCGGGCGTCCTCGGCTCGATCTTCCGCAGCGGCATCCTCGTCTTCGTCAACGATGATGTCTGGGATACAGCTAGCGGAAATTCGCTCGCAGTGGACAGAGGGGGCTGCTACCCGATGGCGAGAAGAAGCGGACTTTGTTGATCACGGTGAGGGTGGGGGGGGACGAGGACGCAGGTCAACTCCGAGCGTAACAATGGAAAATTCTGTGACAATGGACCATTCTCAAGGAGGAAGCAGTTCTGTGGTTTGGACCGACAGCTATGAGAATTACCGCGAGAGCACCCCCGACTATCCAGTAGAAGATGGGCGTATAGATTATCCGGTATATGGCCGTACACAAGTTTGGGGAGAAACCGCCACAGGCATGGCGTGGGTAGACGCGGAACCCCCGCTGGAACGGAGTTCATACCGGGTGCCGCGTTTTTCAGCCAGAAAAAAGGAAGCCGACAATGACGGCGAGAGACGTCAGAGAGCGCCCGTCCCCATCCCCGCCCCGTCTGAGAACATGTACCCTCCTCCGGATGATACGTTGCTGCAGTACCACGATGGGATCGGTAGCGGTAGTGGCGCAGACGGCGGGGTTGGAGCCCGCGGTAATAGCGCGGCTGGTGGTCGAACGGAACCAGCATCGATGCAGCAGCATCAACACCACCACAAACCGGAGCAGCAACAGCAGCAGCAGCAGCAGCAGCAGCAGCAGCAGCAGCAGCAGCAGCAGCAGCAGCGCTGGCGGACTGTTCCCGCGAAAGAAGAAGACAGATATGATTCACGCGCCGGTAACCGGAAAACGACGACCCCGTGGAAGGTTACACCTTTGATTGAAGGCGCGCCGGTAGAAACTGTGGCGAGCGATGACGACGGCTCGGAGCCGCCGGAGGCGTCCGTGAATGCCCGCCGTGGCGTCACCGTTAGCAGTGGTGTCGAAAACGACAGGAAGGGTTTCCGCAACGAAAATAACCAGGGTCCTAGAGGCCACCAACAACGCCGGGTGGTGGCTCCCGCCAAAAACACAGCCGTCGTCACCGACGATCAGCCAGCCGATCAGCGACTGCATCAGCAAGCGGAGGCCGAGCAATCGGACACTAACGGGCGAGGCGCCTACCGACAACACACGACGACCGATCACAAGATTAGGGCTGACGGTCGAACCACATCATCTGCCCCAGAGGAGGGCGTCACCACCCCCGAACAGGACGGTAATAACGCTTCTTCGCAGGATTATTTCGACCCACCAGGACCTGCGGGAGTTCGCAGCAACCGGGAGCGTGAGGGGCCGCCGCCGCCGCGGGCGGAATATTATGCGGGTCACGTTTCTTCTGTTCGGGCGGAACGTGGGACGGGCGGGCGTGGGGGTGAAGGCGGGATAGGAGGAGAAGAAGGTGGTGAAGAAACGGCGAGCTCTTTCGAGAATCAGGTTGTAGACATGCTGGCGTCGATTGTCGGCGATCACGGCGCGGGCGCAAAAGAACCCGGCCCGTCGGTGTACGGTTGAACCTGTAAACAGTATCTGCGCAAGGCTTGGGTCTGGTCACATCGAAAGTTATCGCCCACTCGCTGTTAACAGCAACTTTTTTGCTGCGAGTTCGGCGAGTGGTCCGCAGATCTAGGAACGGTTGAAACCGTAAAACAGTATATGGATGTACAAGGTCCCGGTCGAGTCGCATCGAACGTTATTGCCCACGGCCTATTGTTTGCGTATTATGCTGTGAGCTCGGCGTGCCACACGGCAAATATCAATTAACTGCGTCCGCCGCGTATCGAGCAAATCGTTTTTTCTGTGCCAGCGTGTTGTGATGAGTTTGCGCCGCAATGAGAGGCGGGCGTCGCTCCAGATGTCGGTGGAGGTTGGAGGTGGCGGGAGTGTAGCGCTACCGCCATCACTGCATGCTGTCAACTGTCAACAGGGGGGGAAAGATCCAAAGGTTCGATTAGTACCGAGGCAGGCATTACGAGGATAGTAACTAGTAGCTGAACCCACCGCTTGCTGCAGGCGCAATGGATGCGGGCATAAAGCAAAGCCGTTATAGCTTGTGCAAGAGCGTCAAAGTGGGCGGCGGCCTTGCCAAAACCGTGGTACCGGAGGCGCAGTAGCGGCTTCTTTCTAGATCATCTGTGTGTTTGGTCGCGGCGTTGGCGCTTACTGTACACACCCAACTGCCCTCAGATCAGACGTGTTGAAAAAAACAAAATCAAACTATTACTATATTAAAAAATGAATCGTGTGTGAACGCCGGGGGCGAAGACGCGGCCACTCCGGACAGGAGCTTTTGCTCCGATCTATCTGCGGCGAACGTACCACGAAACCACGAAACAATCCGTAAAGCGAGAAACCGCACGGAGGGCCACCTCCGGAGCAGTAGCGTTCCTCGCTTCTGGGGAAGGAGCGGGAAAAACTGAAAAACGTTTCTCTTACTGACGCACGCTACGTTTGGGGAGCACCTAATTTTTTTTGAGGCTCCATACTTGAGCTCTATTCCTCACCCAAAAACTGAGTTTTGAGCAAAATTGTACGCTTAATTAACCCTCTTAGCACCCACTCGGAAACCGCAAAAAAAATAATCAACCACGAAGACCATGCCAAAAGAGCCCGGACTCTTTGGGCCCACCACAGCAGACAGTCCCATCACTTTTCAAAGCTTTGGCGTGGTAAACGGGGCATTCAAGGTTCACTCCAAGAGCATGCCTCTAAAACCAAGTAATACCACATAAATTTGGGTCCCATTTCATGGGCCCTACAGCGTTCTATTAATAGTGCTAAGAGGGTTAACCCGATTAACAATCCCATGGCCTATTTACGGGGGACCATAGTAATCAGGACCAAAAATGGTTAGTAAAAACATTGGAATATATAGGTTTTTGTGTGTATCGTAGGTCCTGATTACTATGGTCCTCCGCAATAGGTACAAAAACGAATAATATAGCAAAACAAAAACGGCACTCCAACGATTTTGGGCAGTTCCTCAGTTGAGGAGCCTCGTCAGCTATTAACAAAAATAGTCTGGCCAAAAAGCGCTATAACCCTATCGTAGCAAGTGTCTACTGAGGCGCCTTTACCGGTCTTTGACCCACAAACCACGCCAGAAAAAGTACCAAACATATTTCACTTTATTAGAGGTTTTAAGGCTGGTTTTCGTGTTGTGCTTTTTGTTTTTTACAAATCGCGAGAGGGCGTCGACCCAACCCAACCCTAACGCCAACCCGAACCCTAACCCTAACCCCAACCCTAATCCAGGCTAAGGCTCCGGCCTGAGCGCGGCTTCGCCGCGCGTTTTGAAAAAACTGAGAAAATTGGGCGGACCATCTCAAAAATCCAACCATATTTGGTACTTTATCTGGTATGATTTGTGGGTTGAGAACACCGTAAGGCTACTCGTGCCGTAGCACAGCAGCATCACTACTGCCGTTTTAGCTGTTACCAACCACGAAAATGGAACCCCGTCAAGCGCTCGTCGCGAGCGGCGACACCAAAGCAACACCGAAGCGGCACGCCATAAATATGCCTCCACCGCGCGATGACACGAGGCGGCGTTCCGGGTGGGTATTCGTACCATTATCGCCGATTGCAAGCGCGAACGATTTTCGCTCAAGCTCATACTCGTAGCAGCACCTATTGGACAGGTTCGTGGTTCGGCCTAACCTTGCTGTCATTACGAGAAAACGAACCCCGCCGCGACCCCTCTCTCCTCGCTCCGCCTCCTCCACCACCCCGCGTACCGCAATGCCAAGCGCGGCGAAACGGTGCAACACCTACATTTTTTCCGCCGCTCCCGCTACCGCCTCAGTGGTACAACAGAAGACAATAAAAAAGAGCCCTCAGCTGCGAGATCGGGAAGTATTCAGGCTTCCCATTAGAGCTTCGTATGGTGCTGGTGCTGTGTGCTTGAAAGGTCTGCCCTGTCTACCATATCGACAAAAAAACGACGCAAAGGGAAACGGTGCGTGTTCTTTTATCACTCCACGCACAGTCTACACAAAAGACACCTCAGCCGCGAGATCGAGGATTCCGTCGAAACTCGTAGTAGCACAACTTTTTGCGGCGGTTAACAGTAGTCATACAACATGGGCGACGACAAGTGCGCCCCAAGTCACACCGACAGCTACCTACACACGCGGAAGAGAAAACGCGAGGGCATCGTCTCTCGATTGCAATTAAACTATTTTGCGACCCAGGTAAAACGATCCTAAAAAGCGAGAAGTACGGTCTTATCAACCTTCTAGGAAGAGCGCGCGCAACAGTATAAGTATCGTCATGCTGCGCGCGTGTCGTACATCTCCTTACGCTGCACTCCGGACACATTCCCTATCCCCTCCCCCAGCAGCCCCGGCTGCCTCGTAAGGCCGACGATGTATTCGCCATTTAGTTTCGACACTTTCTCTAAAAAGGTACCAAAGGGGTTAATGATTTAATCGCACTCATTGGCTTTCCGCCAGCCACCTTTCGCAGTCTATCGCCGCCTGACACCCCATCCCAGCGGCGCTTATCGCCTGCCGATATCGACGGTCCACCACATCCCCGCACGCAAACACGCCTTCCACGCTGGTCATAGTGTGTTCCTTGTGGACAATAAACCCATCCTTGTCTAGCTCTACTCCTACTACTCCTGCTGGGCCGCCACCGCTGCTGCCATCACTGCCGCCGCCACCGCCACTGCCACCACCGCCACCGCCACCACCGCCACCATCACTACCACCACCGCTACCGTCACCGCCATCCTTCGTCGAAGGCCGCAAAAACTTGGTCATGGGCTTGTGCCCGATCGCCAAAAACGCTCCGTTGCACGGCAAAAACTCCGCCGTTTTGCCATCCCCTGCGTCCCCTCGAGGGTCCCCTAACTCTGCCCCCGAAAGAACGCCTCCTTCACTGACCCACCTGGTCCAGGGTGGTGTCGGAAAGGGGGCGAAGAGTGTGCGCGCAGGGGGGGAGGCGTACTTAGTTGTTGCTTGCCTTAGTCATTTGACCATTGACCATGCATCCCTTTCGAGACGGGGCACCGTTCCTACTCCTAATAGAGAGGGGAGGTTGGGGGGGGGGAGAGAGGCGAAGGAGGACGGGCACGCAGAGAGTATAGCACCATAAAAGATAGTATAGCTGTCACTAGGAACTCGCGGCGCAGGATATTTGTAACTGTCGTCAACTTTGTGTGCGTTGGTGGTCGGCGGACGCTTCAGGCAACTCCAAGGGAGTCACTATTTTTTTGCGCGGTCAAAATTAGAAACCCACATTCGCTCTACAATAAACAAAGAAAATACATGGCTCCGCATCAAAGTCCCGCGCCTGATATTTTTTTTTGTAGTTTAGCGCGGCCTTTGACGGCACGCAACCCTCTCAAGCGAAACGCAGGTCGGCATTGTAGCAGGGGGGTCAGGGGCGGGGGAGTATGAGTAGGAACGGGGGTGGGGCGAGGAGCAGGGAGCTGGACCAGCACCGCTGCCGTCATCGACCATCTTTCTTTCCTCCTCTTTCCCAGCGCGGCGGGTAGAGGAGGGGGGAGCGGGTGACGGACATCAACGAGGGAGGGCATTCCACCACCAGGGAGCGTTCTTCTAACCGACCCCGAACCACCAGGGAGCGTTCTTCCAACCGAACCCGGCGGCATGCTACGCAAAACATTTTTTCTGAGGCTCCTCACTGGAGGAGCTCTCTATATCACCCAAACACTGACTCTGAGAAAAAATGAATGTGCAACCCGATGAACAAGCCCATGGCCTAGGTATCTAATTTTTTTCAGTGTAAAACAAAAATGGTAAGCCAGCGATATTGGGTAGCTCCTCGCTGTGGACGAGCCCCGTCAGTCGGGTTTTTGTTTTTGCCAAACAGTGCTACCCTTATCGCAGCAAGCGTCCCCCGCTCACCTCTTCACCGTCCGGTGCAGCTTCATGTGTATCTTCGGGTGGCTCTGCACCCGCTCAAGCATGATCTTGCTCGATCTAAAACCTTCTCTTCTGTGGATCATGGTCACCTTGCCCGGGAGGAACATTGAGTGGATGGCCGGAATAAACATGGCGGTGAGCAGGCGGGACGTTTAGCGGTGCGGTCTCTCTATCGCGAGGATTGGGAGGAAAATAGTACAGCTGTCCCTAGGAACTCGCGCACCAGGAAAATTTCAACTGTCGTCATGTTGTGCGCGTTGGTGTACGGCGGACGCTTCAGGCAGCTCGAAAGGGGTCTCGATTTTTGGTGCCGTCAAACTTAGAAACTCGAATTCGCTCGAATAAATTAACGGTCTAGGCAGCGTGACTGCTAGGGGGGGAAGCAAGCAAAAGACAAAACACACACGATGCTAGCAGCAAAGGATGCCACGAAGGTTTATTGCGGCAACTCAACAGGTAGGGGGCAATTTCATGAAAACAGTGGAAAATCATGTTTTTTTACCTGGTAACGAGAAGAAACCCAAAAGCATCGTCGAGACGAAAAGGGTCCAAAATGCACGCGGCGCACCGCTAGCAACTACCACCACCACCACGCTTCTTGCGTGCATTCTCGCTATTTTATTACTCCACACCCCCTCCCAAACCGAACGGGCGGTGGGGGGAAGCCTTTCTTCCGCACCTTAGACGCAAACTTGGTCAGAAACAGCGCCTCCTCCATCGCGCTGTCGCCCCCTCCCACCACCATCACCTGCCAAAGATGCGTTTCAAGAGAGGGGACCAGGTGCAGATTAGGCTTTTATACGAACTATCCATTACGCAGGCGTTTTTTTCGGCATAATTGGGCGTGTAAAGAGCTTAAAAGTGGCACAATTGGACAGTTTTTCGAGCAGCACCTCTTCCGTCGCGCTGTCGCCCCCTCCCACCACATCACCCGCCCAAGGTGTGTCGCGAGGGAGGGGACTACGCATGGATGAGAGGGCAGACAGGGCGGTGGCCGGGGGGGGGCGGAGGTCTACGTGCTGCCCAGTCGCGAGATAGAACGTGGACCGTTTACATACGAGCACGCAGCCCCCGCAGCGAACGATCGTCGAAGAATCAAATTTCGACTGCACCGCTGTCAAGTACCGAAAACGCTCTGTCGCCCGCCCCGTCGGTGAAAACCCGACGTGCTCCGTCCCGGCATTGTAGGTAGGGATGCGAGGGTCTATGGTCATACGACTACGGCCATGCATGATATGAGT
>JAYJMJ010000195.1:2611860-2632206 GCA_036873875.1 Laminaria ephemera | reverse complement strand
CGTGGCAACGGCAGCGCGAACTGTCCCTACCAACGGTCACCGTTACTACTACCGCAGCGCAAGCTGCCGTGGTATACAGTTGTGTGGGTATGTCGACCCGACTTGATCCCTGGGGATTAGGTGCGGTGGAGGCAGCCACCCGGACGGTCATCCATCCGGGTAGTGTGGCACTTGCGTAAGCTATTTTGTTTGTATAAAAATTTAAAAGACACATCAGCTAAAACATGGAGGAATTTTAGTCGAAACTCGTCTAGTCGCAAGCTGCGTGTGATACTTCGAAGAAGCATATGTTTGTTTAAATCAAAATTGAAAAGACACCTCAACTGTAAGTTCGAGGATTTTTTTTAGCCGACCCTCATGTTTGCAAGCTGCGTGTGATTGTTCGAAGCTGCATTTATTTGTTTATATACGAAGCATAAATTAAATAAACACTTCAGCTGTGAGATCGAATAAGTCGTCGAAACTTATCTTTGCAAGCTGCGTGTATTTTTTCGGATCAACGTTTTCTTTGCGTCTGTTTTCTCGACGCACAGCAACACGTGGCGTGACCTCGGCTGGCTTACGCATGCGACGGGGCACCGTCGTAGGGGTCTCTCCGGTCAATCTGGCCGGCCAAATCTCGTTGGCGGAACTCGTTTGCCAAACTTGCTTGTCAAACCTGTCAGCTCGTTTGCCAAAATTATTTTGCCAATCTCGGCAGCAAACCTTGTCGGCCGATATGGTCTGGCCAGTCGTTCTCGTTTGCCAAAATTCGTTTGCCAGGTTTATTAGGCAACCCCGGCATCAAGTTTTGTCGGCCAAACTCATCAGCCTATCTTGTCAGACAATCTCGGCGGCGAATGTTGCGGGCCAATCTGGTCAGCTGATCTCGTCGGCCGACCATGGTTGAAGCATCGAAACTTCGCCAACGTATACACATGTATGTGTGAGAGCTGCCAGCACACTTTCACACAAGACATTCACCAACGTGTTCATAGTTCGTAAGGACAGAGCTGCCAGCAGATTATTTTCTCGAGGAATTCCGGTGTGATACGAAACCATGAGTAGGCTGCGTTTCGTTTGGGGGAGCTCAGTGCCTTACCCAAAACTGACTTTGAGAAGAAACAACAGTGCAACCCGATGCACAAAGCGCATGGCCTACTACTGTAGATGTTTGTCGAATACTAGCGTGTTTGCGATGTACCAACTTTGTTTGGGTAGGATTTCGGTAGGAAACATGTAATACTAGTATTGAAACCGTCGAAGTCACAATCAATCCAAGACCAACCCAATCCACGAAAAATCAGCGAAAAGTTAGGTTTATTAGCTTCTTTTTTTTTTAACCATTTTCTTTATTTCTCACCTATTTTTTTCTTGGGTTGGTTGGCCTTGGGCTATAAAATTCGTCGGTTTCAATACTATTAATATTAGTTTTACCTTTTTTCCAACCCAACAAAGTTTTGAAATCGCAAACACCCTGTTGTTACTATTACGGAGGACCATAGTAATCAGGACCTACGATAGACACAAAAACTTATATATTCCACTGTAACAATGACACACGCTACGATAGAGGCGCACTATTTTTTGTCTGAGGCTCCTCACTTGAGGAGCTCTGTACTTCACCCACACTCTGGTTTTTGAGTAAACCAAAAAGTGCAACCCCATGAACAAACACATGGCCTACTGTAGGTACACAAACAAATCGCATTGCAAACCAAGAATGACTTCCCGACGATTTTGGGTTAAGGAGCCCCGTCCTTCACAAACAACAAACGCCGAAAAGTGCTACCTCTATCATCGTAGCACGCGTCTTTTACTACTTCGAAGTATTACGGGGGTACATAGTTAACAGGACCTACGATACACACAAAAACCTATAAGTTCCCCTATTCTTACTATTGCGGGGGAACGTAGTAATCTAGTAATGAGGAGTAATGAGGACCAAATGTGGTTAGTAAAAACAGTGTAATATATAGGTTTTTGTGTGTATAGTGGGTCCTCATTACTATGGTCCTCCGTAATAACTATTTTTGGTCCTGTTAACCATGTATCCCCGTAATAACCGTATTTGGTCCTGATTACTAAGGTCCCCCGTAGTAGTATTGAAAACAAGTGGTATTCCAGTGGCATTGGGCAGCTCCTCACTTCTTGACAGTTTTTTTTTTCAGACGCATGCTACTAATAGTACTAATAGTACTAATAGTACTAATAGTACTAATAGTACTAATAGTACGGTAGAGGTGGTGCACCCTTTTTTTTCGTTCATCTCCTCACTTGAGGAGCTCGGTACCTCTCCCAAAAACTGATTTCGGGAAAAAATATGTAAGTGCTACCCGATGAACAATCCCATGGCCTATTAGGTATACCACGAAAATTATTGAAAAAAAAAAATAGTGGAAGTTCCGACAATTTTGGGTTAAGGAGACCCATCAGTCACAAAACCTTTCTGTCAAAAAAGAGCTACCTCTATCGCAGCACGCGTGGTCTGTTAGAAACAGTTAGTCTTACAACGTGATACGACGCATGCTACTAATAGTACGGTAGAAGCTTTGCAGCCTTTTTTTTCTGAGGCTCCTCACTTGTTGGAGCTTTGCACACCTCTCCAAAAAAACTGATTTGGGGAAAAAACTGAAAGTGCTTCGTACCCGATGAAAAAATCCCATGGCCTAGGTAAAGCAACTAATTTTTTTGCAAAAAACAATAGTGAAGTTCCCGACGATTTTTTTGGGACATGTGCTACGATAGAGAGAGGTGCACCAGCTTTTTTCTGATGCTCCTCACTTGAGGAGCTCAAGAGTCTGTACTTCACCCGCAAACTGAGTTTGAGTAAACTTAAAAGTAAGTGCATCCCGATGAACAAACCCATGGCCTAGGTATACAAAACAAATCATATTGATTGCGAAAAAACAAGAATGACATGCCGACAATTTTGGGTTAAGGAGCCCCGTCATCATTCAGAAACAAAAAACGCCGAAAAGTGCAACCTCTACCGTAGCAAGCGTCTTGGGTTAAGGAGCCCCGTCGTTCAGAAAACATTTCTGCCGAAAAGTGCCACCTCTTCTATCGTAGTGCGCGTCCCAACGTCTACCGTCGTAACGCGGGTCGATGAACACTATAATAACGCTCGCACTGGCAGACGGGGGGAAGGAAGTGACTCGTGCTACGGTATCGGTACACCATTTTTTGTCTGAGGCTCCTCACTTGAGGAGCTCTATCCTCCTCGCCAAAACTGATTTGAGGAAGAACAAAAGTACTACCCGATGAACAATGAGATGTGGCCTAAGGTATACATGAAAAATTATTGCAAAAAAAGAACGAAATTTCCGACGATTTTGGGTTAAGAAACCCCGTCGATCAGAAAACGTTTCAGCCAAAAAAGTGCTCGTACCTCTATTTTATCGTAGCACGCGTCAAGTGTCGATCACAAGGTGACGTACGCTAAGGTAGGGCTGCACGAAATTGTCTGAGGCTTCTCACTTCAGACGCACGCGTGCTGCGACAGAGGTAACACTTTTCGGCAGAAACGTTTTCTGAATGACGGGGCTCCTTAACCCAAAATCGTCGGAACTTCCACTTTTTTTTTTTTTGGCAATAATTTTTAGTTGCTTTACCTCTATAGGCCATGGGATTTTTTCATCGGGTACGTAGCACTTTTCTTTTTTTTTCCCCCAAATCAGTTTTTTTTGGAGAGGTACAAAGCTCCACAAGCGGGGAGCCTCAGAAAAAAAAGGATGCACCTCCACCGCAGCGTGCGTCTTGAGGAGCTCTCTACACACACCTCGCCGAAAACCGGATTTGGAGAAAAAGACTGGCGCTACGGTAGGGGGGGGGGCATCTTCATTTTTTTTTTTTTCAGCCGTCCGAGAGCCACTCGGGAGAGTGACTATACCCTACCATGGTATTTGTTTGCGATCTTCCAGCTTTTTTTAAGATTTTTTGGTTTTGCGATATGCACTATTACGGAGGACCATAGTAATCAGAACCCACGATGTACACAAAAACCTATATATTCCACTGATTTTACTAACCATAATTGGTCCTCATTACTCCTCATTACTAGATTACTATGATGGCCCTCCGTAATACTACCTTGGGATTGCTGTCACTTGCTGCGCCAACAAAACAAAAAATCCTGTTTGGAGAGAAATAAGGAGTTACTCGCCCGAGTGGCCTAAACGCGGTAGTGAAAATGATAGTATAGCACCCCCCTACCGTAGGATCAATCAAAAATGAAAATGCAACCCGATGAGAGAGCAATCCCATGGTCTAGGTATTTTCCGAATCATTCCTCAGTTTACTGAGGTTGTCTGTCACCAATACCGTCGAGCTGTCCGTCCGACTGTCCGTCTGACCGCCCGGAAAGCCAAATGCCATCAAACGGTGTACCGGTGCTTTCTACGCCAGTTCAAGGTAAGAAAAGCTGTTCACACGGCAAAAAAAATCAAGCGTTTATTACGTCACACCGAGTGAATTTTTAACGGTGTACCGTTTTATGGCCTAGTGCGCATGGTAAGAGGGATTATTCTTGTACTTGTGTACTCCAAGGTGCAAGCCAATGCCTACGGTATACCGTTTTTTGGCAAATTTACAAGGCATACCTTTTGTTAGCGATTTTTTTATGCAGTTCAGAATGATGCTGAATTGCCACTGTGGCTGTAAATATAAGGACCGGTATATACTCATATTAACACAACTACGGTCCCTACACGAGCGAAAAACAGTAAGATGTACAAGGCCCTTCGCTCCGCGGGCGGCATTGGCCGCCCGCGACGCTCGGTCAAAAAGGAAAAATAGAACAAATTAGGTGAAGCGGAAAGAGGTGCATAATTGATCGTATGTGCAAACTGGCGACTTGAAAATGCCAAGAGGCCCGCCTCCATGCTCCAGGAAAACAACCCGGACGCCACATGCATGAGTATACTGTATGTGACTGGTATCTTGGCTGTAGTACTTGCGACGAATATGTCAGTCTCGAAGGTTGTGCCTACAGAGCTTTTGTCTCTCTCTAGGATGACGAACCGGAAAGAACACTGGGTGTGCTGGATGTCGATGGGTGGAAAAGCAGTTTAATAAAACACACACACAGCAGCGTGGAACATGTAGGTAAAGTGGCGGCAAAGAGACGGCTGCTTTTGGTCACGTTAAGTCACACCTTAAGATATTCCAGTCTAAAAACAGTATATTACGTCTACAGACGGCGGTCCGTCACAGGGCTGAGTGTCAGCGATACTTGATAAAAATCCAAATTAGTTGTCACTGGCTTTATCACCCATTATTCAAAGAACAACAGCAACAAAGAGGAGAAAAGGAAACATAAAATACTCGTACATGTTGGCTCTCGGCAACAACACTTGTTCTCGTCTGCTTGTTTGCGATGTCGCACTCTGCTGTCTGGTCGGCACGAACATACTGCTGTATGTACTTTGCTGCTCTGTGCAGGGTCGATTGCAGGTTGTTCTGCTGTGCTTGCAGTACGTAGATAGATACTGCGGCTGTCGGAGCTTGGTTTGCGCATCCACTTCGTGGTGTGCGCAGAAGAAGCAGGTTCTGCGCGTTGAAACATGCGCGCAGCAGTTACAAACCGGCCATTTATATGGACAGCGGGTTGTCGCTTGATGCTTCTTCGGAAGTGCATGGGGGGGGGGACTTGGCCCTTGCGGTTGGAGGTGGCAAGGTCACGGGTGGGAGCAGTCGTGTTTGGGGGGAGGGGGTGAAAAGGGCAAACCTGCAGAAAGAGCGAGACGGCGGGGACTCTCTCCTTGCTACGACCGATAGCAGTATTAGGCAGCATTCCCGCACAACCTTCTGCGCGTTGAAATATACGGGCAGCAGTCATAAACCAGCCATTTATATGGACAGCGGGTTGTCGCTTGATGCTTCTTCGGAAGTGCATGGGGGGGAGGGCTTGGCCGCTGTAGCCGTAGGGGGCAGGGCCAGGAGAACACGGAGGTACAACTAGTAGTTTAGTTGTTGGTTGTTGGTCACATTGTTTTACGCTTTTACTTTTCGTGCTCTTTATTTTCGGTTATTTCATCATATGACTGATTTTTTACACTAATGCTACACATTGTCGGATGGCAAACGAAATAATAATAATAATAATAATAATAATAAGAGTCGTATATGCAGATCACACGACGATCGAAGGATGGAAACTATGATACCACCTCAAAGTCGGAAAGAGGGGGGTCGAAGATGCGGCTATTCGAAACAACTGAAATGAGCCTACAGATCTGCCTCCACACCTCGTAAACGAGGCTAAGACGCCTCTTGTAAGGTAGAGACGTGGTATACTGAAGAGGGAAAACAAGCCCAGCGAAGCGAGGCGCGAGATGCGAAGAACCAAGTTCAACCTAAAACAGAAACTGAAGGGAAGGTAACAGGAGGAAGCAAAATACACGGCGATGCATATGGCTGGGGTCGGCAACGGAAGACCTAGAAGGGCATGCAACGTGGGGCCGTTGGTCGAATCGCGGGAAACAAACCGAAGAAATTCACCGAAACAAACGCAAAGACGAGAAGAAGAACAAAACAAAGCGACTACAGAAAGTGGCACAGAGGGCCGAAAATACGCTGCAAACTAGCAACGGAGGGTCGATAACGAGAGACCTATGGGCTAACAACGTGGAGCCAATGGTTGACAACGTGGGACCCTAGAAGGCTAGTTTGTAAACATACCGTTAGCGGGAGCTAAAACGTGGCGGGGCCGTTTGTCGAGAAACAGATAGGCCAAGAGAAAAAAAATCCAGAAGGAACGCCTCGTACTCGCAAAATAGGCAGATATAGAATCGTGTCCAGCGGACACGTGGGGCAAGAAAAACGGGGTACGCCAATCATGGTAAAATACGAAAGCACGATGGAACAGTGGCCGTAACGAAGCGGGCTAGCTGAACCAGAATCGTGTCCAGCAGACACGTGGGGCAAGAAAAACGGAGTACGCCAACCATGGTAAAATACGAAAACACGATGGAACAGTGGCCTTAACGAAGCGGCTAGCTGAACCAGCGGCGGCGGTTGAGAAAAACGCAAGCACACGAAGACAAAATACAACACCACCACGATTCGGTAGGCTTGGCACAACACAGTTAGCGGGGTAGAGTTGACGACGGCCCTTCAATAAGGATGTGGCATAAAGAAATCAACCACGGAAAGGACGGAATTTTCGTCGCAAGGCTGCGATGTACGACTGCAACGCTACAGCAGACTTGAGCAAGGGAGGCGCAGAGGTGGTGGTGGACAAAGCTGTGGAGAATAAGCGCAATTAGCACGGTCGAGGGCCCAGGACCGGCACAGAAAACTCGTGCCCGATCGTCGAGGCTCTTCCCAAAACGAAGTTATTGATCAGACCCTGTACTGCTACTTGCATGGCCAAGCTGGAATCGAAGCTCGTAACCTGTTGCGGATGTGAAGATACGCACACCCGGGGACCAGGACAGACGCAGACAACTCGCGTCCCCAATCGTCGAGGCTCTTCCCGAAATGAAGATACACGAAGTATTGCTGAAGGAAGGAGGACCCTGCAGTACTACTCAATCGAGGCTCATAATCTGTTGTTGTTATGAATGCGAAGATTACGCACAGCCGGAGGTAGCTGCAAATAAGGCTGGCGCTGGTTGCGGTTATACTACAACTTTGAGCTACGAGTAGCTCGCTGCGACACGGCTGCTGTGCAAGAAGAGGTCTTCGACCACTCCTTTATAATATACTCCGTATCGTACACCCAATCTTGCGCCAAAACCTAAGAGCGGTGCGGTAGTGCGCCGGTTCAAAGTAGTTCAAAATTGTACGGCAGGTACCCCCCCCCCCCCTATCTCGGCAATACCCCGTGTCGCTATGGATACGGAGATGGCCGCCGATCGTCAAGATGTATGTGACGGCAATACATATGTAGGGAAAATAAGCACGATAGTAAACGACAAAACGTGGCGTAGAACGGACAAGATCTAGTCTAACACAGTGGCAGAAGAACAAGCAGGCCACGGACCCCTTCGTCGACCAAGTAACCCCTTGAGAACTGTACCATTTTTTTTCGGAACAAACTACTTGGACTTAGTGTACCTTGATTTTTGCAGTGGTAGAAGGGTCAAGGGGGTTGGCAGGTTCGCGCTTCGACAACACATTTGCTTCCCAATGTCGCTACGCTACCACGAAGGCCTACTAGGCGTACTACGAGCGTGGTGGCGCCGAAGGCGCTGAGCTGTGCGCAAATAGTCGTCACTCTGTTCCAGATGTCGGATAAACTCAAACGTCTTTCAAGGAAACGGGCGCTCCTTGCTCAAAGTTAAAGCACGGCGCTTGTTGGAAGGGCAATATAGGGCCGCCGGTGGAAACAGGACTACATCCAAACTGCCGCTTGCTACGATATAGACCGCGTGACGCTTGGGCCCAAGGGGGATACGGGGGTGGGAAGACATCGAGAACTAATTGAAGAGATTCCGTTCTTGCAACGATGGACGTAGCTGGTAAATATAGTCTTATATCAGTAGACAATAGTACCACAGGGCGGTTACGTAGTCTACTTTTTCAGGCGGGGAGGCAACAGTCGATGTGTTTCAGCTGTAAACCAACCTCCAACATCGAGGATGGGTACTGCCGTACGAGAAGGTTCTCCACGGGCTGCCGAAGGACCGACGAACTGTTTTTATACTGTCAGGCAGGAGGAGAGGCGTCCCTTGGTTGTTCCTTCTTTGGCAATTGCAGGGACACGTACTGGACACCTATGCACACCTGTGTCATCTTTGCCGAGGATCCTGTCGGGCGGCGGCCGAGTCTGCGGGATCAGAACGTCCGATATTCCCGAAAAAAAATGATCCACCATCGGCTACAAGTATCAGGGGCGCATCTGGCGGTGCAAAAGTCTGGTGATACGGGACTGCTACGCCCGGAAACATCAACCCCAGATAGCTCGTAAGTGTTCCATGGGTCGATCTACTTTGCTCTCCCCACCGCGAGTACGGAGTGTTCGAGCAGAAGCTGCGTCGAAAAGGGGGGAATTGTGATGCCCTTCGCCCAAGACTGACTTCGCGTGTCATCAAACGTTTGTGAACTGTTTATATGGGAAAAACGACCGTTATACAAGCTGTGCTTGTAGCTAGATTATTTTGGGCACGGTTAGGCATTCATTCGTGAAATATAATACCTACCGTAGATCTAGCCCACCATACTTTACACGTTACACTCGGTTGGAAGAACTATGAGAATACTGGAAAAGCTCGATGGTGGCCTGCGAATTTCCAACGCTTCCCGGGCATTAATAGCGCTGATTGCCTCTTATTGCTGTTTGCCACCGCGTCGTGACTCCAAAACCTCACGCGTTCTACAACAGTACAATCAATTTGTACTGGTTTCCACCTCTGAATTTCCCCTGCAACCAGGAGAGTGCCTATCGCCCATGTCCTCGAGTCTACGCAATCACTGCTCCGCGATAAAAATGGCCAGGCACATTGTATCTCCTAATATCCCAGACATATCTCGCCAAGGAATTTATGATCGTGGATGCCTACTATAAACAATCGACTCCCTTTCTCCCGTGCAATGTAAGTGATGCAACGAAGCCCACAATACACGTTAAAAAAGCTCCCTTGCGGGCATCGCAAAGTGTAAAAAAAGGTACGGAGTTTTTTGCAACGTTTCACTCTGCATTAGCCGCAGACGAGGCAATCCGGGAATGGAGATGCTCGTCGTTGAGCAAAACATCTGAAAATGAGGAGCTTTGCGACATTCCAACAGTCGTCGTAGACGCCGAGCTGTAGCCGGTAGGGTTGGCGCTGACACCTTTTTGCTGCCAAGCTGCGGCCGGAAGCTTCATCCCGTCTATTGCTCCACCTGGAAGGGTAGTGGACACCGCGGGGGTTGGTGGCAGAGAACCACATAGGTCGCGCTCTTTGTTGGTTGTCCCTGTCTCTGGCCTCCATGCGTCGGTACCTGTGTACGTGTTTATACCCGCGCTTGCCTTGTCTCCACCCCCTCGGTTTAGAAACTTGTCCGCTTCCGCTATCGCTGCCGTCACGGAGGAAGAGTACGCATCTCTTTCGGAAGAGGTCACAGGTGTCCGCGCTTTTTCGCGAACCGAACGGGAGATTGTGATCGGTTTCGACAAAGTTCGTCTCGCCTTGTTGGTGATAGTCCGCCCGCCAGCACCACCGCGACCTGTTATCCCCCTCGACCTTCCACCACCGTGTGTAATACGGTGCCGATGGTCTCGGTCGCCGTCATCGGTACCGCTAGAATTTCCTCTAGTGATGGGGGCGATGGCGAGTTGATGGATAGGACAGGAGCTGCCGCGGTCGTCGCGTGCCGATGCGCCCGAGGAACCCGAGTGCCTCTTGCTGGAAGCACCTTTAACATCACCGCTCGTGCCATGCACCACCCGCCTGTTTTTTGCGCGTCCTAAACCCCCCTTCCCGACCGTCATCAAAGTTCGGACGCTGCGGCTGCTGCTGCCTCCACCTCCACTTCCACCTCCACCGACGCTACGGCCGCCGCAGTCACCGCTGCCGCCGCGGCCACCACTAATGTCGGGACCCTTACGCCCGCTGCTGGAGTCAGTCCCGCGTTGCCCCCCGCGGTCTTTGGCTTGGGGCATCCAGGTCCAGCTGTGCCCCCTGTTGTGGCCGTCCTCTTCGTCGTCGTCGCTGTCGCCATCCCTGCGGGAGGGCGAACCGAGCCCGAGGAAGTCGCTTCCTACCGCCACGGCTTCGTCGGAACTGCTGGTGCCTGACATATCCCCGCTCTTTTCGTTGCCGGCGACGGTGTTCGTGGGACGGTGTTGATGGACGATGCCGGCATACGCGAGAAGGAGGGATTGGGAGAGTATTAGGATATCGCTACGGGGACACACGAAGTATCTCCTGCCAGGTTTACCCAATAAGCAGGTCCTCATTGTCACTCATTTGTGCGCTGGGAAGAGATAGAAGAAGAACAACTTCAGTATAATTCCGGTCACGATGAAGCGGCATACAAGGGAGTGGGAGAGCGACCCCGGGTTTAAACATACCAGTAGTGCGGGTAACTCGCGCAGGACACTTGTAGAGGTGGTCATGTTTGCCACTGTGCGGACGAGGTGGGCGTTGGATGGTGGTTATCGGGTAGCAAGAGCACATGTAACCGTACAACAAATGTACACGGAACGGAAAACGAAGAAAGGTCGTCGTAATCGCGGTGGCGGTATTCGTGCCTAATTGTCGGCATCGCTTCCGTGCGCTTTCTAAGGTCACTGTATGATGTGATGTAATCGCGCGGCGTAGCGAGGTACTTATCAGTATGATACGCACCAATCTATCCCTCGCGCAGCTTCTGCAGTATCATAGTTTCGTAATTTGGACAAACAGAAGCGTCCGAATACGTGACGGCTTCGTCTTACCTCGGCAGAGCTTCTGTCTTCACTACGGCAAGCACCGTCTTCGCTCCTGTCGTCGCCGTCGCTTTCTATGGCGTCTCGCAAAGCCACGGCCAGCCGTCTTCGCCCCGTTGAAGTTTCGCTGAAAAAAACAATCCGAGGCAGGCGGTAGGGTAGCTGGATATGGTCAAGTCTTCAGGCAGGCTTAGAAAATTCGATATCTTGCGGGTCATGGATAGTAACAAAAGTGGGATACTCCAACGGAAAACGCTAACCGGACCTGGGTCGCCCCTCAGGGTCCAAAAGCGCAAACACGGCCGTAGCACAGCACAGCGCCCGCCGGCATGCGTTCTCCCGGGCTCCGGGCTTGCACCAGCCCCAAAACGCGGAATGTGGCTCTCGTGTTGCAGGAAACCTGGGATCGCGAGGGAGTTTAGTCCTCGCGCCCTTAGACTGTCGGATATTACGCTTTAACAGATTGCCTACATGTGTTGAAGTTCATTGGTTTAGGTTACACCGCATTGTCTCAGGTTGCACCGCATTTCTTTTGTGTAGCGTATCTACCTGATATTCTCGAGTACAGGCTTCTTGGTCGGATATCTAGCTCAGTTCTTCGTCTGCCTTCTACAGGTACCGTACAGACCCAGATTATATCGACATAGACACCACTTATCACCGCATCTTTTGTCGCGTTGAGGGACGTCACTGGCGCGTGTACAACGTGTTTCCTCGTGCGGAAACTATTGATCATGTCAGAATGTTAGACAACATTTATCAGTGTTAGACAACATTTATCACTGCATCGTTTATCACATTGAGGAATGTCACTGACGCCTGAGGTATTTCCTCGCGCGGCAACTATTGGTCGTGTCTGCATGTTAGACATCATTTATCACCGCATCTTTTGTCACATTGAGGGACGTCACAGTGCCTAACTTGTTTCCTCTCGCGATGACTATTGATCATGTCTACATGTTCGACATCATTTATCACCGCATCGGTTATCACACTGAGCGATGCCACCATGAATAGCGCCTATATCACTAACGCATTTCCTCGTGCGGTAGCTATTGACAATGTGTATAGTACGTATGACCCCCGAGACCATTTATCACCGCATCGTCTATCACCCTGAGGGACGTCACTCGCGCCTAAAGTATTTCCTCGAGGTAAACCATTGAAAATGTCCACATGCTAGACACAGATTATTACCGCATCGTTTATCACCCTGAGGGACGTCACTAGCGCCTATACTCACGTATTTTCTTCGCGCCATAGCTATTGACAATGTCTACAGTATTGACCACCGACACCATTTATCACCGCATCGTTTTCACATTGTGGGACGTCACTGGTGCCTGTACAACGTGTTTTCTCGTGCAGTAAGTAGTGATAATATAGGCCGGCGTCCCCGGTGAAGTGGGTGAATCTCGTCCTTACTTAAGTCAAGGTCGTTGGTTCAAGCCCCCCCCCCCCGAGTGCATACTCGTGATGGTAGGGATTTTTTCTCGGGTAAATAAAGACTAGCGGAAGTAAGAGCGTGAGTTAGCAAATTTCGATGGAAGTCGATGGGCATATATAGCTGATAAAAACAATGGGAATGCTGAACCCCATGCGCGATAACAATGAAGACGCGTACCGGGGGGGAGAAGGGAAGACACCTGTGACCACGGTTTGTCCAGAAGGTCGCTGAAAAACACCTCATTGTACAAGTTGAGCTGGAAAGTAAAAGCGATGACTAAAAACAAAAATAAGAAATAAAAATCTACTGTATGACCAACGACGGCCTCCGGTAACTAAAGTCATCGTATCGATCTGGACTTGAAAACGATAAAAAACTCGATATCTAAGTCAAGCATGTCTATTCTTATAGGCGTGCAGAAAAGCAGCTCCCGCCAAAGCACCAACAACGTTCGTAGCATGTATCGGATATTTTCGAGAGCAGTAACAACGCCCCTACGAATAGTTTGTATCGATTCTTTTTGTTTTAGCTCGGTTCGCGACGGCAAAGGTTGTTGTCAACTCGATGAAACGAGACAGGAAATGTATCGATTCTTTTTTTTTTTTTGAGCTCAGATCTTGACGGCAAAGGTTTTGTTGTAAACTCGATCAAACCTAGACAGGAAAAAAAGTACGCAAAAGTTCGGATCCGGGCACCTGCCGCATTCCTTGTCCGCCTCCGCCAATTCTTCTTGCTTGGCATACTTCCGGTGGTGGAGGACTTCGCGCATTAAGGCTAGCACCGCTAGGTCGACGTTGGTGCCATTTTTCGCGCTGGTCTCGAACACTTGCGAGTCCATCGCGTCTGCAAATCGCTGCCGGTGTTGTTAGCGCGGCAGCATGTAGAGGTACGAGACATTTAGAATGCACACATGAAATTATTGAGAACTGGCGGGGGGAAGGTGGATCCAAAGCATGTATTGGTGCGCCATCGAAGTTACGAAAATAATGCCGAAAGGTGACCACGAATCACACCACATCAACGTCGATCGTGGTGGGGCTTTGCTAAACCAAGTTAGGCCTCATGTATCGCCGGTCGCTGCGGCAGCGACGTTTACTTTGGGTGATAACGCCGCGCGGAGGTGCATCGTAGCGAGCGCGGGACAGACGAATGTACGAGCCGAGCTAAGGTATCGGTTGCACTTTTGAGCCCAAACATTTCTCACCGACGATGCTCCTCAACTGAGAAGCTACCTAATATCATTGGATCCGATACGTATTTTACACTATTCTTCGTTAGATACCTGGCCCATGGAATTGTGTATCGGATTGAGCTTTACCCAAAGTCGGCTATTGGGTGAGGTATAGATCTCCTCGCGTGAGGAGCCTCAAGAAGTGTACTTACGTGCTAGCTCTACCGTACCACGATTCGCATTGCCTTATTGACAGCGCTCACCTTTGCCTCCTTCTGCGAGACTTCTCTTTCCTCGACACCCTCAGGGCTGCAACAATCGGCCTTGTTTCCCGCGAGAAGGACACGGCACTTCTTAGGCATGTGCTGGTCGAGGTAGGGTGCCCAGGTGGACACCAGCTCTCGAAGCGACTCCTGTTGGGGGGCAACGCAGCCCACGAAAGTATGAATACAGCAGTACGCGACACCATTCACAAATTCTTGTTTCGGGCCACGCTCAAGCTTTAGTTCTTACACGAGGAAGGGTGTGTGTTGCCTGGTACATAACTTTCGGTGACAAAAAATAGTTTTTCTTATGTTTCGTGCAAACGTGGAGCCAAAGACTCTTAACTCCCAACTTCTTAACTGATGTCGCGTACTATTGTGCACTGTTCGTCTTAGGCGGCTTTGGTTGGGCAACTGTTTTTCGTCGCTGGCGTCCCATGGACGACGGAACAAGCGAGACCGACCGCACGTAACTGACCCTTGACAACAGTGAAGGGTACACTGTGGCGTACTGTACACTGTTCACCTTCGACCTTCTGCGGTTTTTTTCGGGCAACTTGTTTTCGTCGTTGGCGCGTAGTGAAAGGTGGAACAATCGAGACCGATCGTATATGAGTGACTGTTGACAACAGTGCAGAACAAACAAGAGCGCGATCGCATGTTGACGACTCTTGACAGCACTGCAGGGTAGAAGGAACCGAGCGCGGCGGCCGTCTCTGGGCGGGGCGATGAATAGAGCAACGTACATATGCATATATCGAGCTGCCCCGTGCACTACTATTACTACTCTGTTTCGCAAGGTACATTACGAGGAGTCTAGTACAGCAGTGAAATGCATTAAGGATGTGGCAGTGAAACAGTGAGCGGCGTTGTGGATATTATATACCTGGTAGTACAGGACGCCTAGAATCACAAGAAACAGAAGTGCTGGCCCAGGCTAGGTTTCTTATCTAGAAGAGGGTGCGTTCTACACCAACTTCAGAGAAGGCTCAAACGCCTGGCTTGGTTGAGCAATCCAGCGACTATCTCATGCCTGCTCACGTTATCAGCAAGAGCCCCAACTCGCTTGTGTTCGGCGTGCATTTGCTAACCTGCACGCGACGAGTCCCGCACGAGACTGCTCGCAGGCTGCTCAATTCTGATTGCTACCATTACTGACCCAGATCCCCGACACAGACATGCCTCATTCTCACTGAAAATAAACGTGGTTTTGTCCGTTACGTTGTTTTCGCACGTTTACAGACAAACCTATCATTTACTACATTCTTGTAAATACCAGCCTGCCTTTCTTGTTACCCAGTTTCTTGATAGGGTCAGGGTAAGGTAGTACAGCAGTGAACAGCGGCATGGATGTGATAACACGGCAATCAACGTTTTCGGAGAAGTATCGTCACGCGGGAGGCAACGCCGCGTCTGTACCCCCCACCTTTCGGGTGACGTCAAAACACAGCACGATCCCATCCGCGCCTCGGAGGTAGTGCGACACCACGCTGCGGTACGTCTCGCTCCCACCGGTATCCCACTGTTTTCACAACGGAAGGGTAAGTTAGAGGATGAATGACAATATATGCAAGTGCAGACTTCCCGCCGGTGTCCCCACTGCTGTTTTCAACGAAATGATAGGTCAGAAGATAACTCCCCTTTAGCACTGGACCTACTGTATGTTTTGGGGACAAACTACTTGGAATTTGTGTGGGTTTAGTTTTGCAGTAGTAAAAGGGTAAAATGACAACACAGGTATACACCAGTGAAACGTCGTATTTTGCTTGAGTAGAGAGGAGACGGTCCGACGAAAATGAAGACAAAAAATGCCAAAACAAAAGGATAACGTCAAATGTTTCCATGACATGGCTTCCTACACGCAGCGACCACACGATGTAAGGCGATGATAAATAGCTGTGTGCTGAGCATTGGGGGGCAAAAGGGTGGGCAGTCCACATCTCTGCCTGCGCCCCTCTCTGTTAAGATACATTGGCGGGTCTTAGTCTATTGGGCCGATGGTAAAAGGTTAATCGATTTCCTGCCCAAACTAAGCCTTACGACATCCCCCCCCCCTAGAACGCGATGTGCTCCGTCCCGGCATTGTAGGGATGCGGGCGTCTATGGTCTTAAGACTACGGTCACGCATGATATGATGATATGATTACACCCCCGCCCCCTCTGGAACGGCAGGATAGCAGGTTCCAACTCTAAACCATATTGGGCTTCGAACTCGCCCCCTCACCATCTGGAGACGCACTCGATGGTCGGTTAGCTGCACCGTCTTGCAGCCAAAGTCCACCCCCAATGTTCTGCGAAAGAGGGTGAGGGGGGCAAGTTGAACACGTTAATGTGACATGACGTGGCGTTTTTTTTCTCGTAGAGAAATCAATGCCCACGTGTGGACGTCCTACGTCTTAATATTGGCACTTCCGGACGCTAGGCTACATGCTTGTTTGGCAATCGACAGCTAGTCAGTGGGCAGCATCAAAGGCACCGCATCAACTCGTTACACAGCAGCACGCGGCAATTGGAACTTACATACTTTTGAGCCAACGTTACACACGTACTCGTAATAACTCCTTTTTTTGTAACACTGAAATCAGTGCAGGGCCCACCCTGCCCCAAAAAAAAAAAAAAAAAACGTGAGCCTGACCCAAAATAAGAACTAGCACTGCATCCACGTTTGTTGAGGAGTTTTCTCGAAATCAGTGCAGGACATTTTTTACAGTGGCGTCGCGCACTGCTGTACACGTTTTTTTCAGCGTTTTTTGTACTTTACACTCTACACCCGTGGGATCCCGTACCCGCGACACGCAGCATTTGCTGCATCCTAAACTACTGCATGTGTCAGGCCAAACGCGCCGGGACACGTAGAAAGCAACACTTAATGGTAAGTGTGGGCTGGGTAACCTATACGCACAGTCAACGCCCAGTGCAAGTAGCCGCGGCGAGCAGTACTGAAATAAAAGTGTGCAGCAGTGCGTCGCACGGAAGGGCAGAAAGTAAACGCTGGTACTACTGTACGTACTGTAGTTACAAGTCCAAAGTGTTGGGCTACTTCTCAGTCTCGGCGACTGCAGTAGAAGTAGCCCAACCCAACAGGTTGGGCTTGGATACTAGTCCGTGATGAGGGGAGGTCCCCGGAGATCGATGCTACCGAGATTTGGTGCTATGAGCTCCAAAGTACCTGGTATGTATTTTGATTGTTAGAAGTCCAAGCTGTTGGGCTACTCCAGTCACCGTGACTCAAGAATCTCAACAGGTTGGACTTCTAACGAACAAACGCTACCAGGGACCTGGGTATATACAAGAAATCGCACTTGGTAGCATTTTACGCGTTCTGTCGCCGCTTGCTTGCTTGCCTCGTGTATTCCTGCTGTCCGGCCTCGTCGTAATATCCGCCAAGAAATCGACGCAGCAGGCATGTTTTTCCGGTATCGCAAGAACCGATAAGCACAAGCCTGACCACCTGGTTGCTTCTCCGTCGAGATCGCGCATCACGGGTAAGAGGGGCAGCCGTGGGAAAACCAGAAAAGAGAAGGGTCGCAAGGGGGGATCGGTTATATCCACGGTATCGCACGTGTTCGTTCGTTTTGGGCTCGTGGAGGTTTACTGATCTTCTTTTTGTTCACGAAGCACACAATTATTTCGTCCGGTGTCGCAAGACCCGATAAGCACAAGCCTGATCACCTGGTTGTTGCTCTGTCGAGATCATGCATCACATCGTCACAGGAGGGGCAGCCGTGAACAAAACAGAAACAAGAAGGACCGCAACGCACGCGGGAAGGAGGGGGTGATCGGTGGCATTTACATGTTCGACCATTGATCTCGTACGTAGAGGTTTACTATTAATATCTTCTTTTGTTCACGAGAAGCACGATGATTTCGTCATCGCGAGGGGCCATGATAATATGAGAGTGCCGAAAATGGACCAGGTACGCATGCTACGCGATTAAGATTTTATTAGCAGCATCTGAGGAGAAGCGATAAAAAATGCTGCTATGAGTAGGATAGTGGATATGGATATGCGACGTTCACTGCCTGCAGTCCAGAATACGACCCCATGGCGGTCATTGCTGTCGTCTCACATCTACTTATAGTTCATGGAGATAAACGATGCTCCGTCGTAGCGGTATACTTGATACCTGGTACCGTATCATATCATACAATCGTGCCGGTATGTGTTTTGTATGAAAAGTAGGATTATGTACGAATGCGTTCATATTAGAGACCGTCGCTTGGTTTGGCATTCACGGGTTCGGTACATGTATTCCTACACACATTCAGGCCACGACCCAAAAGACAAGCGAGGACCTCTGATAGGGAGCTTCGATTCACAGTTCGTAGTTTGTGTCGAGATAGCATCGTCGATTGGCGGGTGTCTTGCATGTCGCCCGTGAAGGAATAGGAGCTCGTACGAGTACGTACAAGGGACCGTCGCTGGGCGGTCATGGTTCGACATGTATGTGTATTTCTACGTCAATTCAGGGCAACCACAAGGCAATAAACAAGGACCTATGACAGGACAGAGCTTCGAACATACGTAGCATGTGTCGTGATGACATCATCGACTGGTGGGTGGGTGTCTCACATGTCGCTCGTGCATTCCTGCAGGTGAGACGGTGGTCGCCGTAGCTTGGAAGAAGACCTAGACCCGCTGCTCTCGAGCTCGTCGATTGGTTTTAACGACGCCGTCGAGAGCAGCTTTGATTTGTCACCGTCGCCCCTTGCATCACCCGATGCATTTCTGCCCTTTCTTCTCCACGACGGGCAGGGGCAGCAGGCTGTGCAGCAGCTGGTGGCTTGTCCCATGACTGCAGCAGTAGCAGTGCCTCCGGCGCGGTGGCGTCCGTCTGGTGGGGGGAATCCTCAGTGCTTGTTTGGTTCGTTGACGAAGCGAGCAGAGTCGAGAAGAACGAAAAATTTCGCCGCATTATTGGCAGTTACATGGTGGATCTTCGCAAATAAAGAGTCGAATAGTGAATGTTCAACATGCACCTCGTATCTTCGCATATGAATAGTCGTATATTAATAGTCAACGTTCACCGTATGTACACCTCGTATCTTACAAGCGTAACCAATGGCGAATCATAGTTGGGGAGTACAAGTATAGACTAGGCTTCGTATCCATATCATGATACACCAGACAATCTCTTGCTGAGCGCCGCTCCATGCCGATGTCTCACCCTGAAGAAGAAGAGTCGTCGATGCAAATCCTACGCGGATTCAACGATGTGGCTTAAACACAACGACAAAGATACTCGTTGTATGCGCGGAAATCTGAAAGTGTTTGAAGTACACCTCGTACAGAAGCGATCAGTGAAAGGTAACGGAGGTTCGTTCGGCAATGCTCGCACTGTACAGCTGCTACAGTACGAGCTGGTTCCAGCGACAGCCGAAATGTTTTTTCTTCGCACTTTTGCATCCTGGTGTTCGAGAGTTGGAAAACGAAACTTGGCAGGGTTGTGCTTCATGCCGAAATGAAAAACTCACGACTGACCTTTTATTATTATTATTATTTTTTCCTTCTCGAGATACATTTTACCATTTCTTCAGGATTCCCGGCAACTTTGACCCTCGCTGATGCACGAAATATATATAAATATTTTTTAAGGCCAGTTGTGATCATGTTTGTATGGTCATGAAGAACGACCCTGCCAAATGTCGGATTCCAACTCTCAAACACCAGGGTGCATAAGGGATTTCCGCGAAAATTGTTTTTGCCTCTAGGGTTTCCAAATAGCTCAATACATTGTTCTAGTACTTTTGCAGGCGTTTCTCACTACAGCCTTGTACAGCTCGCAGAACATAGGAAGTGTTAGATAAGTCTTCTCCTTGTTGATACAATAATGTCAAGTCGTCTAGCGTCGAATCATTTCTATATTTCGTTTGCCATCCGACAATGTGTACATTGTAGCGTTGTTAATAGTGTCAACAATCACACATATATATGATGAAATAACCGAAAATGAAGAGCACGAAAAGTAAAAGCGTAAAACAATGTGTCCAACAACGGTCGCCCCGGTGGTCAAGTGGTTAACCTCGAAGACTACTAAGGTTGGAGGCACGGGTTCGAATCTCGGTATGGAGATTTCTTTTTCTGAGACACCAACTGCCGAAAGCGCTTTATAGCGTGGGTAAGCACAAT
>JAYJMJ010000195.1:2597513-2608747 GCA_036873875.1 Laminaria ephemera | reverse complement strand
AGCTAGCTGCTGCGCGCGAGACCGAGAGATCGAAGACTGCGCTTAAGGCCGAGAGATCGAAGAGATAAATCGACCCTCCCAGCAGCGAGCAGAACGAGCCATACCGCCTCCAGGAAAAATCGGCAAAACAAAGAAAGCGTGTCATGTCTCGCCGTCTCCGCAAGAGGCAATATTTTTTAGAAAGTAGATCCTCCGTCTGACTCTGCACTCTCAGGCGCCGTCAGACGCGCTGTCAGCTCGAGGCGGAGGTAAAGATTATATATATATTAATGTCGCCATACACTTTGTTCGCATCCTTCATGTTTTCCTTAGTCAACCTATCACCCCTGAACCAAACATTGAAACATTGCCTTTGAAACATGGCTTAAAACCAACGTATTCTGCAGCTCTAGTGAAGCCAAGTCGCGTAAACACGTGCCTCCGGCAGGAAACCTCCAGCGGGGCCCTCCGGGGGTGCTTCCGGCCCTCCTTACCAGCCAGAGGGGGGGCAAAGCCGTGACCAGGATCCTGTTCGGATCCAGGTTCCTGGCTGCAGCCAGGAATCCTTGTCCTGGCTGGAGCTGCCAGTATCCAGCTCTAGCAAGTGGGGTCCATTACAACGGCTCTGATACAACAATCGTACAGCAGTAGTAAAACGCCTCCAAAAGGGGTTGGTTATCTTCGGCAATGTTGCAGAAGGGCGTGAGTCGTACGCAACCGGATTAAGTAAACACGCCACTTAAAAAGACTCGTGGTTTAATGGGTGAATCGTTTTACTACGCTGCAAAAATTATCCCATACAGTACTACCTCCAAACTAAATTGTCCTCAGAATCGTGGGTACAGCTCAAGGGGTTCACCCCTCCCTCTACAACCAAACCCCCGTTATCGCGACAATCCACTTGGAAATAAGGTTGAATAGCTTCGCAGCAGCAAGCAACGCCTTCCACAACGTCATCGACAGTTCACACACGTCGGACAAATCAGATCCTCAGTAATGATCTATGCCATTCAGCTCAGATAGATCCCTGGTCTGTATGATCTGCATGACCTATAGATCATGTTGCCGGGTGGGAGCCGTATGATCTGCATGATCTACCACATATTTCCTGTGGTTGCGGATAGATCCCTGGTCCATATGATCTGCATGACCTATAGATCATGTTGCCGGGTGGGAGCCGTATGATCTGCTGATCTAGCACATATTTCCTGGATTGGATCTGTACTGCACAGATCCTGCACAACATATAGTATCACATCGACAGATATAGGATCTAGAAATCTAGATCGTGATCTGTCCCATGTGTGCAACACAGTTGCATGTCCTTTCGTCACGTGTCATGTGCAACGCTAAAAATACCCACAAAGAAAGGCCGCACCTGACTACTGGCGTACCGCCGTTGTTTTTATTTTTTAAATCATGACGATTACTTTCCAGCTCAACTCGTGGGAGTAGGGCTGCGAGTTTTGAACTTCACGGCTGGTTATTGGTTGCGTGGCGCAGAAAAAGCCAACTAACTGACTTGGTTTTAATTCATAAACACCACACGTCGAGCTACAAGCGCTCAAGTCAGACGCGGAAGACACCGAACTCCGTAAATTACCGCAAGCAACTAACTGTAATACCTAGTCCACTAATAACCAGTCGCCGACTTATAGTCAAGTCGGCGTCCCCGATGGTCTAGTGGGTTAACCTCGTAACCACTAAGGTCGATTTCGCTTGTTCGAGCCCCCCCCGAGTGCATACTCCTACTCGTAGGGACTTTTTTCTTGTGCAAAAAATTGACCTATGGAAAGCGCGAGAGCGTGAGTTAGCCAAAAATCGATGGAAGTCGACGAGCGTTGGGAATGCTGAACCCTCTGCGCGATAAAAATGAAGACACGTACCGGGGGGGGGAGATGGAACGACACCTGACCACGGCTTGTCCAGAAGCTGGAAAGTAAAAGTGAGATTTAAAAAAAAAAAAATCAGTCAACTCACAGTCGTAAAAACGTGGGAGGGTTTACCCTCGGCGGCCTTCTGAAACAAGCCGTGGTCACAGGTGTCTTCTCTTCCCCCCGGTTCTTGCCTTCATTTTCATCGCGCATACGTACGGTTCAGCATTCCCACTTTCAGCGACTTAGTATGCAAGTATGACATGATAGCAATTCTACAGCAGTCGGTATGATGTACATTGATACCCTGGTACTTATTAATAGTATGCATGATAATGCTTGCAGCAGCCGTTGAAGTTCCTCGGGCGTTCTTGTTCGATTTTTTTGTTTCTGACCAATTTTTTCGTGGATGAAACGATAAAATGATCTCGCACCGCCAAAAACAAAAAAAACGGGCGGCAAACAAACCATGTCAAAACATTTTTTTCAAACAAAAAGAAAAAGAAAAAAACGGTCGTCCATACGCAGTGCATCAGCTGCCGTTGCTGGCTGGGGTCGTCAGCGGGGTCGGTGCAGCCACCGTCCAAAAAAACTTTCACGGGGGGTATAAATCAAGCAAACAATACGCAAAGCAAACCAACAAAAAGAAAACAAAAAATAAATTATTTACACTATATAAAAAAAAGAAAAACAAAAACAAAACCAAAAACGAGAAACAAAAACAGAAAACAAAACTTCAGTTTCAGTCTGCGGCTTTCTTTCGTCACGAGACCGTTGTACGCGTAGACTAAACGATAAACTCGTTTGTTTGGGCTGGTCGGTGTCACTTGCCAGGTTTCTTGCGCGGTGGCTAATTATATTTTCATTAGTTTTCAAGAGTTTTTCGCCCCTTCTCAACTTGCGACACCCCCGGGATTTCAAGCCAACCACATCCCGAAGGGGAACCTTGTAGACTAAACTATAAACTTGTTTGGGCTGGTCGGTGTTACTTTCCGGGTTACTCAGTAGCCTTTACGGTGTTCTCAACCCACAAATCGTACCAGATAAAGTACCAAAATATATTTGGATTTTTGAGGTGGTCCGCACATTTTTCTCAGTTTTTCCACAACGAGCGGCGAAGCCGCGCTCAGGTATGAATGAGCCTTATCAATAGCCTAGGTTAGGGTTATTAGGGTTAGGGTTGGGTTGACGCCCTCTCGCGATTTGTAAAGAAAAAAAAAACAAAAAACACGAAAACCAGCCTAAAAACCGCTATTAAAGTGAATATATTTGGTACTTTTATCTGGTATGATTTGTGGGTCAAAGACCGGTAAAGGCGCCTCGGGGTTACTTGTCCGGTGGCAAATCATTATTATATACCTGGTACGTACGTAGTTTTCAAGAGTTTTATCCCCCTTTCAACTTGCGAAAGACACGCCCCGAGATTTGAAGCCAACCACGTCCCAAGGGGAACCTTGAAGCTTGCACAACGTAATTATTCGGTGGACGATCGATCGCGCGTCGGACCGTGCGAAACTTCCGATGTCTAGCGTCTAACGAGATTCGCCCCACAACGCCCGCGGCTTCTCACCGTGCCGCAGCACCTCGGCAAAACCGCGAACTGTGGCCGGTCGTGTTTGCCGACTACAGTACATGATACCCAATAAGAAACAGGATAATAAGAAAAGCCAGGATTAGATTTACAGGCAAAAAAAGACGTTCGGGAGCCGTTATACTGAGGATAGTGAGAACGCACTCGTTTTCAAATAAGATGGTGTAGCCTGAGCCAGCATTCCTGTTTCGTAGTATTATAGGTGTCCTGTACTGCTGTTGTGATACCGCGGGACCGCCGACACAGACTTCCGCTGAAAACATACGTCATACCGTATGATATGCCTGGCCGTCTGGCCGTATGCCGTGCGCCGACAAAAAATACACGCCGGTCAGGGCTCAGGGCCGTATGATTGGCGCCATGACGGGGCGGTACGAGTATGCCATTAGGTAGGGAACACACCAAATCTTAGCTATCCAAAACCAACCCAAAGACAAGGAACCCATAGCCACGCCAAGCCCAGCCAAGCCGAAGCCAAGTCAACTCCAAAGCTAAGTCAAGACAAGCCAAAGCTAAACCAAGACAAATCCAAGCCAGGCCATGACAAACTGAGCAAACCATGACACACCATGACAAGCCAAGCCGAGCCGAGGCAAGGCAAGGCAAGGCAAGGCAAGGCAGGGCAGGGCAGGGCAGGGCAGGGCAGGGCAAGGCAGGGCAAGGCAAGGCAAGGCAAGGCAAGGCAAGGCAAGGCAAGGCAAGGCAAGGCAAGGCAAGGCAAGGCAAGGCAAGGCAGGACGGGATAAACACATCACAAAACACGGCGATATTCTGCCCCAAAGAGACATGCACGAGTCGGCGAGCGGGGGTGTAACGCCGGTAGGAACATCTAAGCAACGTCTCGTTACGCAACTTGTTCGTCCAGTAACAGGCCCAAAAATATTATTCGCACAGTACTATCTTATTCGCGATGCTAATGCTGGCCGTCAGAGGCTCCATGGATTCGATGATTTATTCCGACCCCTGTCAGGTGCCAATTATAGCTGACATCGGCACCGACATCGGCACCTGGGAGGGGCCGGAAGAGATCACCGAGACAATCGAGCCATTGACGGCCAGCATTGTCATGGCCAGGACGATAGTGAGGTGCGAAATAATATGTGTCCTAATACCTTTTCTCCGTCCTCGGTAAGACTCGAAAGCCAGCAATGCCCATCTCGAAAAACGTCGGCGAAACGGCGTTTTCGACGACGAGGTGTAAATGTCTACTACCATGTACAAAATAAGTTCGATGTGCGAGAACGGGAGAAAGTGTCCCCGGGTCGATAGTAGACGCACCCACCCGAATGACACACTAGAAACTGCACGCGCAACAAGTTTTTGGCATTGACTATGTGGGTCATCTTTGCTCGAAGCGAAAGAGACAAAACTCGCACAGCAAAAGCCTCGAAAAAGTATCCACTACTATCTGCCGTACCGAAGACAAGGATAACATTTTTCGAGTAGAGCATCATGTTAAATGAATGCATACAGCAGGTGAAAAAAACGCACCATGCGTCAATCGCTGTATTTATAGGTGCATGTAACAGGTGAAAAAACCTCGCGAAGAGACAACGGCTGCACTTGTGGATGCCGTTGTGGTGGTATTTTACCTGCGCTCTAACCGCGAGCATTGCCGATTCGTGAGCGATCCTCTCTTCATCTTTCCCGGCTCGCTCCTCCTCGAGACGACGGGCCAGCCGCTGAGCCCGCTTTTCAAGGTCGACCTTCACCTCGCCCACCGCTTCCCTCTGGGTCTGCCAGGCATTTTTTATACAAATTTAAGTACGTGCACCTCAGCTGTGAGATCGAGAATTTCGTCTGCAGTATCACCCCCCCCGGCCCAAACATTGCACCAACCTTTGCGGCGGTAGACGCGTGAGACACGGCGCGTGCGAGATACAGCTATGGCAAGCGTACACATTATAGGAAGCAGGTAAAAACAGCGGGTTATTAAGTGCGTGTGGTTAAATCGGGACGATGAACAATGGTCGGCAGCAGGCATATGTGGCGCAAGTTTAGGAAGTACTAATAGTTGGAGATCCCTCGCTGTCTATACACTCGAGGCTTTTACCTGCGATAGGCGCTCTATTCTCCTGGTCCTCTCCGCCGCTTCGGCTAGCTGGGCCTTCAGGCGGCGTGTGACACCCTCTGCAAGGTCGGAACCGACGGGGTTTTGACAGACGGGGTTGAGAGTGTCGCGAAGACGGTTGGAGTAAACGTGTTGTCTCATACACCATCAACTTGGCGATAGGATGTAGCAAAACCCCATAACGGCTTTCACTCCGACCCATGTGAGAAGGAAGAAGGATGGAAACGTAGGCTCGGCGATAAGCGGTGGAAGTACGAGCCAACCAAGCTACACACCTTACGATAAATGACATTTCAGGAACGTGCTGGTCATTACACGTCTTAAATTGTACACGTCACGCGATCTGCCCCACCCTTCGATAATACGGAGTTCCTGCGAGACACAACGGTACGCGGATAGCAATCACATGTTTTTGCGTCCTGATCGCCCTTTGTGGTCGTTCCAGACCTCTCTGCAAACCCGCCCGTATGGACTAACCCCTGAAAGCACTGTTTTTTGCGTTGTACTCACCCAACCGTGTCGCTCTTTCTTGAGCAGCGCAGGCCACGGCAGCAGACTCCTCGCTTTGCTCGATGGCAGAACACATTCGTGCGGCATGCTCCGCCTCCAGCGCTTCCTTGACGCTTTGGGCGTGTTGGTCAGCGTCTCGGCGGAGCCGGGCAGTCGTTCTGCTTGCGAGGTCAGCATGCGTCATCACAACGGTTTGAGTACTTCGTAACTGTACAATACTGCTGTCAGAGCCGTTTATATATAGCGAAAAACGTCCCATTCTCCCTTGTGATTATGATCAAACCGGTAGGGTCTACAGAATGCCGTCTTCGTTGTGCATAGTGTACCCAGCTTTTAAGAAAGCAGAAGAGGGGGGGGAGGGAGCCGGAAATGCGAGCACTTCGGACGACGAAGATGCATGTTGGCTTGGGTGAAAGTGCGGGGCTCAAGCGACGATCGGCCGCAGGAAGTAACTAGAACGAACAAAAAGCATGAAGAGTTTTGGTGTGGGAACTTCTTACTACTACAAAAAGTTGTCAACACTAATTCCAAGTAGTTTGTCCCCGAAACGTTGATGAAGTTCTAAAGGGGGTTATTAAATTGAAGCAATTGAAGCAGCGCCACGAGAACCAACACAAGCTGCTGTAAATACCTGCTACTTCCGCTTCCACCTCTCATCGCAGTATTATTTTCGTTCACCTCACTATCTCCAGCTGCGCCGCTGCACCTATCTCCTCTTGGTGCGCCTTCTTCCAAAGCTCATGCGCCTGGACTCCCATGCAGCAGCAGCAAGAACGTTGGTTGTGGATGGATGAGTTAGACGATCAAACGTTGTTTCTTCGTTTTTCGGGGTACGTTCCGAGCATGGAAATACTGCTGTACGGTCATTGCCGCACTGTACGACCTTCGCCGTACTTGCGTATTTTCGTGCCGGTTGGCACCAGCAGACAACTGGAGGAAGACCGCATTTAGACCCGACTCTCTTCCTTTTGAGCATGGCACCCAGTTGAATCCAGATACTTTGCTTATTTTCGAAACGCCTGTGGAAACGCCTTCGTGCATTGTGTTGAGGGGAAGGCTGTCGTTTCGCTTCTGCCAACACTTTGTTTCTTCGTTTTTTCATTGTTCGGGCTGTGTCCCAAGTTTGGAGATTCTGTACGGCCTTCGCCGTACTTGAGTGTTTTCGTGCCGGTTGGCACCAGCAGAAAACTCGAGGAAGGTGTAATTTAGAGTCGACACTCTTCCTTGTGAACGCCGTACCCAGGTGGATCCAGGGACATTGCTTCTTTTCTAAACGCTTGTGGAAACGTCTTTGCGCATGTTGTTGAGGGGGCGACTACTATGGTTTCGTTTCAGCCAATACTTTGTTTCATTGATCATTCCCCCCCTCAAAACATGTAGATCTGCGCTGTTGAAGGGAAGCCTGTGGAAGAGAAGCCTGTGACGTCGTTCCTGTCAAGAGCTTACTTCGTTGGTCAGTTCCTCTGCAACAAGTGCTGAGCACAACTCGAACACTGATATTCGTTTGGTCAAAACAAATAACAGGTACCGGGTAAAGTTAAGCGGTCACGTGTTTTTCGAGGCGCCGCGTATTGACTTCAACAAACGTAGACATATCCTGACCTTGGGGTTTTTCTCTACCTAGAAATGTTGCACGAAAGAAGCACACGTGTACCGAATACAATAATCAAGACAACACACACCCTCGGCCGAACTTCAAAGCTAGTTTTCTCGATAACGGGGAGAGCGCAAACGCCGAGCGACGCGTCTACGGTAATGTCTCGGCGACATCTTCCCAAAGCCGCCGTTTTCGTTGTGTGTGCCCAACTGGTTTCAGAGGGAGTCGGCTCTGACATTCATCCCAGGGGGTGTGTTATCTTGCGTGTTACTGCAAAAAAATATAAAATACACTTCGGCTGTGAGATCGAGGATTTCGTCTAAACTCATCTTCGCAGCTGTGTGTGATACTTGGATCTTCCGTCTTACCAGGTATACGGTAGTTCGGCGCGGAAAACTCGCCTCTTGGGCTGCCCTCAGCTGCGCCGCTGCCGAATCTCTCTCCTGCGCCGCTGCAGCACCGCTGTGCTCTCGCTCCTCGCCGAGCTGCTTCGTCAGAATCGCCAGGGTCCGCGCATGCTGCCTGTTTTTCTCCCTGCGCTCGTCATTCAACCTCGAGAGCTCCTGCTCGTGGAGCTCCCACAGAAGGCCGGAATGTACCGCCCACTGAGCACCGAGGGTGTGCAAGATTCAGAAAAAAGAAGTGAAAGTACAACACAAATAAATTTGGGAATGAACTCGGCTGTTCTGGCATTTTATTATAACGAGGCGGCAACGCGTCAGGTATTGCAGACAATTGCGAGAAGCACCGGGCTCCGAAGAGCACCTGATCCAACCGTCCATTGTTATGATCCGGCACACCACGTATGCATCCAAGCTTTGTTCGTTGCGTAACCGAGCCAGAGCCTTCAACGATTCGACGTAGCCAACTGCATAGAGCCAATGTAAATCATGTGAACGAACTCGATACTCATATTCACCGGCCGTGCGAAACGCGAGACAAGAAATGTTCGATCTCTCCACAATTCCATGCGACGGAGCTCTACGTACGAGTAAGGAGCTCTATGACGCGACAAGCTCCAAAGGGAGAGTCCCCACGTTCGTTTCCATGCCAAGCAACTCAACTATTAATGCAACTGCGTTGGGTAGTCCCATTTTATTTACCTCACGAACAACTTTCGCGGTTTCCTCCAACCAGCCCTTTCGCCTCCTTCGCAGCCTCGTCGCCTCGTCCGCGAGTTGGTTCTCCCTATTCACACATACATACACACAAAAAGATAAAAACGAGAAGAAGAGCAGCGGTGCGCAAGTATGATTGTCCCCCAAACCCATCCATAAGAGGACGGGCGGTGTTCGATGAGGAAACATAGATAACGCGCATATATGCAATTCAACTGCTGTACCAGGTACCTACGTACATACAGCATAATAACCAGTTTGTAGGAACACACAGCAAACAACGGTTCGTTGCGAAGGTATCTTTGAAGATACAAATAAACAGCCGTGTTCCTCCAACCGGTACGTAAAAAAAAGACCAACTAAACAACTGCTGCTGTTTTCGTGTTTTCGACCTTCGACCGAGGGTGACTGATGTGCTCTCAGCACAGACCTCACCTCCCAGGCTTCAGGCCGGCTGTGCGGATGCTGATCTGTAGCGCATGCTCGAGGGCATCGATATCGGCGCAAGGCGGGGCATCACGCGGCGGAGAGGGCGGAGGTTTGAGGGTGCAATCAAGGGTTGCTTTTCTTGTTCCGGCTGATGATGTCCGCAGCCCCCGTCGCCCGTATCTGCACGTATCGGCCAATGCCGCTGGACCACCACCACCTCTATTGTTGGATCTCGATGCTGGTACGAACCCGCCACCACTCGAGGGTCTCATGGCTCACGAAAAATCGCCGCAAACACGTGAACACAGCGGTACGTGTAGTAGGACCAGGGTGTGTATGACGGATACAGCTGACCAAAATGCACGAAATCGTCGGTTATCATCCCCGCTCCCCTCCTTTGTATCGCAAAAAAACATTTTTGGCATATCTTGCAACTCCTGACAGCAGGAGGAGCTTGCATCTTGCATCAGACATTTTCTGGACTCCTGAACACTCCAACAGCTTGCCACACGGGCTACTGATGGGAGACGTGAACCAAGTAGAACGAGAGGTGGAGCACCTGAGGGTCGTCATTACGAGGCTGGGCTCGGTTCAGCCGGAAGGCAAAAGTAAGAAGCTCCCCATGTTGCACCTTCGTGCGAGTTTCCTGTTTTTGAATACGTACAGAATAACATCACGCATCAACAAGCAAGAGGCAAAAGACGCAAGAACGCAGGACAGCAGTCCCTTCAGGTAGCACCATACCAATACCAGGGGTACCATGGGTACCAGGTACCAGGTACCAGGTACCAGGTGCCAGGTATCTGTGGTACCGAGTATGATACTCGTACTTAACAAGTACCGTATCCCGTAGCCGCTTCCAACTTGTATATAACAACATGGCGTAATGTTGACTTGTTGCCACAGCAACCCACAAGTAGCATAATGTTGGGAATGGGAAGATAAGATACGCCGATCGATGACCGATGACGATCTTCGTCGATCTCTTTGGAAATAATACGGTACTTACGTACATGTGAGTACTCGTACGAGTACAGCTCGTACGGTACAGAGTACCTGGTACGGCTAAAGATGCGAGGAGACAGCAATTTCACCTCTTGACAGACAGCAACTTTGCCTTCTTAGCCCTCTTAGCACCCACTCGCAAACCGCAAAAAAATAATCAACTACGACGACCAGTCAAATTTTGTCCCCCTCTGAGAAGTTTAATTTCCGTGCACAGCTTGATTATAAAAAGACCGACGTCTTCGTATCACACTGTTGGCCCTGGTGCTCACTATTAATAGTACTATTAATAAGGGGAGTCGCCGACCTATAATCCTTCCACATCTCGGAAAACGTAACACTTAACGTTCCAAGTCAGTGTTGAGAGTCCGGCGATTTTTTATGTTAAACATTACGTTACTACGTTATGTGATTTGTAGGCATTTATGATGACATCGTGTTAGTACGCTACGATATCGTCAGTCGATCGCCTAACAAAACGTTAGAGTGTTACGGTGCACCAACATTGGCTACAGTAGTGTTACGGTGTTAGGATCGGCCGCGCATTGCACGTAACCTAATGTTACGGTGTTAGCTGGATTCAAAGATGCCATCAAAACCCACGTTAGATGGATAACGTAAATGCCCTATACTGGTATAACGTTTACATTACGTTACTACTTTATGTGATTTGTACGCATAATGATGACATCGTGTTAGTACGCTACGATATCGTCAGTCGATCGCCTAACAAAACGTTAGAATTTTACGGTGCACCAACATTGGCTACAGTAGTATAGTGTTGCGTTGTTAGGATCGGCCGCGCATTGCACGTAACGTAATGTTACGGTGTTAGCTGGATTCCAAGATGCCGTCATAATACACATTAGATGGATAACGTAAATGCCCAATGTAACGTAATGTTACGGTGTCAGCTGAATTCCTGGATTCCATCACAACACACGTTAGATGTATAACGTACATGCCCCGTATAACGCTAACGCAACGTTACTGTGTTAGCTCGTGCGCGAAGTTAAGTGCAACATACAACTTTCAGCCGTGCAACAAGGTCAGCAGCCCA
>JAYJMJ010000195.1:2580466-2590907 GCA_036873875.1 Laminaria ephemera | reverse complement strand
GCATTCAAAGTCCACTCAAAGAGCATGCCTCTAAAACCAAGTAATACCACATAAATTTGGGCCCATTTCATGGGCCCAATAGCGTTCTAGTGCTAAGAGGGTTAATTTGCGTTGACTGATGCCTAACTACTACAAGTTCCTGGTACCTGGTAGGTGTTGGTGTCGAACACTTGGCCTTACACCCTTGACCGCGCGCGTTTTGCCTTGCTTGACACGTCTCCTGTACGTATGACACGTACCTGGCATGTACGTACTGGTATATACGTACAATGCCTCCAATTCCTGATGAACTATGATCAACTTATCGATCTCTAGAGTTACGTTCAGTCGTATTTTATAAAATTATTTCAAATACGTCAGCTGTGACTTCGACTTTTTGAGTGGTCGATACTCGTATTTAGTCAGCGTCTGAGTCAGTATCTAGTATCAGTCTCTGCTACAATAGGGCCGGTACGTACATTTTCATGCTCCTCTCTACGTACGTACTGCGTCGTCGTTACGAGTACATGTAGTCTATACACCTGGGCAAAACTGTCAGGAGACACGTCCGTCAAGGGAAAACGTGCACCGGTCAAGGTGTAAGGCCGAGTGTTCCAGACTAAAACCTAGTAGTTTTGCGTCCGTCAAGGCAATTTAACCTTTTTGGAACCCAGGGCTAGCGACCAAAAAAGCGACAAGAACGGTTTTATCAACCTTCTATTCACAGGAAGGGCGTGGAACAGTGAGAGTATCATCATGCCGCATGCGTGTCGTACGTTTCCTCCCGTTGCACTTCGGACATATTCGTTACCCCTATACCCCAGCAGCCCCTGCTTCTTCATGTGTCCGATGCTGTTATCATCTATTTTTCCCTGCACTGTTTCTCTCTGAAGTCCCAACGGAGTTATGGGACGTTTGCTGTCTGCCGAGGGGTGAAAGTGATGTCTTGGGTGGGTTATACCGTATTGTTTGCATGCGTCTGCACAGGCTACGACAACAATGTGAGCATATGTTATATCATATGTACAACCGGGGTTACTTCGCTTGGCAGGCACCAGGGAAGTTGGAGGACATGTTTGCTCTGACCATTGAATCCTAAGAATCCTCCCTGATTTGGTCGTGTACGCAAGAATACCTGGTACTGTATCTCGGTAAATTGTATCATACGTAACTGGAACATACTGGTGTTACGATACTGGTATAATATGATACTGGTACGAGTCGTATTTGTTTTTTGGTCGATGGTGAGGTCAAGAAGCCTCGCCCCTCGAACTTTGGCGGAGGAGGTACGTAGAGCTCCATTACCGTTGCAGAGATATGGCGGATCGAAAAACAAATAAAAACGAACGAGAATCAAAAACCGAAAAAAAAGAAAAATGAAACGAAAAGGCAGTTGTTTGTATGTATGCGAGAGCCCCTTTCTTGCTTATTTACGATACTGCTTCGTACGTACTGCTGATCGGTATATACCCCTCCACCGCTTCAAAAATTTCGTGGCGCCTTAATTCCATGTACATACAAGGATATGATTTTTGTATTGGATAGTTTGTCTCCAAAATGTCGGTGCACTTATCATATTTATAGTTCAAAAGGGTCTCTGGTACTGCACTTGATCGATAAACATCTCACCGCTGCAGTTATTGGAATTCTGCCTGTGTCCCTGTTGTATACTGGTACCAGATACACCTCGTATGTTCTACGTTCACGTTTACCATAACCTTGTGTCATCTCAGCCCAAAGACACATGACTAACCACCTGGCCAGTAACACATACGTGCAGTGAGCGTCACGGGAATTCCCTCGATGACGACTGCTTGCGCAAACATTGATCCCATAACCATTCTTCATCCTCACTCACGTTCTGCTCTTGCCCTCGCCTGCATTGCACAATTGAACATTATATAGTCGGGGTGACTTTTGGCGAGCTCTTTGACGACGAGGAGGGCCAGCAGTTCTTCGAGGCCATCGTGGGAACCCTCCGCGCCGCGAAGAAGCGAGGCGTGGTCGACTTCAAGGGGCAGGTGAACAAGCGAAATACAACAGTCTGCACTCGAATGTTGTTAAGCGTGTGCCGCCTGCGACTATCCGTACGATTTTTTATATTGTACTGGTACAGTCCAATCTTTCTGCTACAAAATCCTGGGTCCACCTCTGTTCCATATCTGGTTCCGTTTGATTGCTTCTCGACTTTGCTGTATGGTCTTATTCTGCTCCTTTCGCATATCTTTTTAAGTAAGCACTGGATTGGATGAGGTCTCCTGTCCCAGGCAGTGGTCCTACCCATACTTCATTGTGTCCTTGTACGTACTGTTCGTTGACGACTGGAATGGGTCGGACATCCCACCCATACTATACTGTACCTCAAACCTACCGCGGCTTGCACGCGGCGAAGTCTTTCTGAAAAGCCGAGGACAGTGTCAAAATTCGATGGCTGTTGAGTAACCGCTGTCGCGCTTTCGCTTAGAGCCCCTGTCATGATTTAGCTCGAATGTCTTATATAGCCGAGGCACTACAGTACCGGTAGTAGTCGCTCCAATACATTTACAAGCGAGCGGTGGAAGCAAATCGGTCGCCGGCGTCGGCTTTGGGGGTTCCTAGTTCGAGGCTCTGGCCCGGAGCGGAGTGACTTTGTACCGTTCATCGGGATTCCACTATATGTCTTTCGACGGCATAGACCCCGGGTCCTGCTCCGTTCGGAGCAGATGCCTATGCGCCGACAGGACGTACGCCGTGCTGGTTGGGAAGCGGCGTACTCCTCTGTCGGCGCGTAGACCCCCGCTCCGAACGGAGCGTGACCCGGGGTCGGGCCCGTCGAACGGTAGTTATACTGGCGTCCCGACGAACGACTTCGCCGCGTGCAAGCCACTGCAAGAGACTCTCGACAGAGACCAAGCTGCACTGAAAATCATTTTCAACGCGAGCGGTGGCACCAAAGCGTCGACATCGGGGGTGCGGGGGTCGCGTCTCGAGCCCGTAACACTGTGCTACGGGCCCAAGACACGACACCCGCAACCCCGACGTCGAAGCCAGTGGCCGCTTTGGTGCCACCGTCCGCCTTGAAAATGATTTTGAGTGCCGCCTGGTCCATGTCGAGAGTCTCCTTCGACATGCCCTGAGCATTCAAAAGAAACTTTGTGAAGCTACGAAGAATGTGGTGGGAGTCCGCGTATGAGCTCGTTTTCGCGGAACGGCGTCTTGTTGAGCACGGCCCACTCTCCCATGAGGTTTAAAATTTTCGTTGTTCGATACGACATCGTGCAGAACTCGCTCGAAAGTCAACCATGAGTTCACACCGTTCTCGTTGTGTAGAGCCTGGAGTCCGAGCAGTAGCAGTGGGTATATCTGTCACACGACCGCACCAACACACCCGTACAACGTTGGGGGAGAGGGGCACCGCGGTGTCGGTATCAAGCGAGATAGATGCGTTTTCGGCTGTGGCCTGTTAGCAAGACGCAGCTATGACACCGCCGTGTCAGCCCGTCATCGGGGTGTAGCTGTAGTAACTGAAACTGTGACGCAGCCGTGTCACCCAGCGAAGGAGGTGTAGCCACCGCACTATGACACAGCCGTGACAGTCAATAGAGGCGGAGTAGCGATAAAGGCGGTGTAGCAACCGCACAAGGCGGTGTAGTAGCTGAAACTTCAAGGCGGTGTAGCAACCGCCACTATGACACAGCCGTGTCAACCGGCCCAGGCGGTGCAGCATCCGAAACTATGTCACAGCTGTATAAGCCAGCAAAGACGGTGTAGCAACCGCTAAATCACACAGCCACGTCTCCAGCGACCACGCTGTAGCAACTGCAACTGCGATGTCAACAGTGTCGGCCAAAGCGGTGTAGCAACCGAAACTATGCACGACCGTGTTGTACAGCGTAGTAGGTGGTGTAGCCTAACGACGACAGAGGCATGTCAACCAGCATGACAGTGGAGTAACCGCAAATACGACGCAGCTGTCTACCCATTTATGAAACAGCCGCGTGCGCCAATTTATGACAGCCGTATTTGCCAATTTGTGGCACAGTGTCAATCGTGGTGCAGCGGTAGCAACCAAGACGATGCCACCGCCGTGTCATCAATCAAAGGTGGTGTAGCAGCCGAAGTTGTAACACAGCCGTGTCATCCCGTCATCGCGTTGTAGCTGTAGCAACCGAAACTACAACGCAGCCATGTCAGCCAGCAAAAAGAGGTGTATCAACCGCCACCGTGACATGGCCGTGTCAAGTCAGTTGTGATGCAGCCGTGTTGATCGCGGTGTAGCGATAGCTACCGAATCTATCTATGACATAGCCGCGTCAGGCAGCAAAAATAGAGGAGAAACCGAAACTAAGACACAGCCGTGCTAACCAGCAAAGGCGGCGCAGGAGCCGCAAAATGACATAGCCGCGACCTCTAGCGATGGCGATGTAGCAACAAAAAAAAAACAGTGTAGCGAACTCAGCTATGACGCGGCCGTGTCAGCCCCCAATCGCTGTGTAGCTGCAGTATCCGAAACTAAGATACGGCCGTATTCGTCCGCAAAAAGCAGCGTAGCAACCGAAACTATGACAGCCGCGCCAGACCGCAAAGGCGGTGTAGCAACCGCAACCGTGACATCGCCGTCTCAGCCAGCCTGCGCGGTGTAGCTGTAGCAACCGAAATGTTGACACCCCGCCGTGTCAGCCAGCACAGGCACCACAACGATGACACAGCAGTGCCATTCAGCACTACCATAGCACGGGGCATTTTGTATACGCTTGAGTACGGAATGGAATAACGCAGCAGATCCTCTATACATTTTGTATTCGCCACTCACTGGGCATTTCGTGGCAGGGTACTGCATCAAACGTAGTACATACTGGTTATAAAATAGTATCTAATACACGTTTTGGATACGCAACCACCGCAGCACGGGGCATTCTTTACGCCTGGGTATGGAAGGGAATAACGTACCAGGTCCCATACACGTTTTGTGGAGGCAGCCATAGCAGCACAGGGCATTTTGCGGCCGGGTACCCTGAAATATTTGCTGTGATGAGCGAGCGCTGCAACAGTTGTGATGTTACGCGTCGTAAATCATGCCTACAGCAAGGTCAAGCGCATTACGTCGCCTACTACGCCCGAAGGACCCTCGGCTGTCTGAGGAGTCTGCTAACGCCGCCCTGCGTCTGCCCCACTACCTCTTACGTACGTGGGCGAAAACCCAACTCCCGAACCAGCCTTCTGCGCGAGCGATCCACCATGGGGCAAATCGTACGACACAAAACCGTAGCGCTCACCTCGTAATTCATATCTTGCGTATAAAAATAACACCACATCCGCGTTGTCCTTCGACAGGGCGTCGCTGATGCTCGCTCCCGTGCTCGCGCGATTGCGCGCCCGCCCTGTATCTAGTACTGGGCGGGTCCGCTGTGGTGCTGGTCGGGTCCACCGTAGCTGGTGTAGATCCTCCCCCTCCCATGGCCGCTGGCTGCACCGCACCTCCTCCCCCCGCGGCTGCGTCTCGATGGACCGTCCATGTTGTAGTAGGAAACACCCCTAATTCCGCCACGATGGGTAGGATCACGCATCCATTGGACTCCTTCGGAAGTCCGCTGGCCAGCGCCACCGTCACAGCGTATTCGGCTAAAATATTCCGGACAGCGCGAGCTTTGAACAAAAAGTTGTCGAAACCGTGCTGGAGCGCTCCGTAGCTTCAGCCTTGCCCAATACTTCCAGAAAATTGAGCATGCCCGACACGGGTGGCAGCTTGATGATCACAGAGGAGAGCCGCTGGCTGTCGAACTTGCATGAAGAACTTGACCAGCTCAATCCGCGGACTCGTATCATACCCCGCACCATCTCCGGTGAACACTCTCGAAGCCTCGTATACGCTGCCGGCTCCCAGGCTGCAGGGCGTCACGCAAGACAGGTCCGCAAACCTGGTGGTAGGAGGGATGGTGATGGCCCTGGCGAAGTCTGGTTGTGGAGCCGGCGGAGCCACCGCTGTCCGCGGAGCCGGCGGAGCCACCGGAGCCTGCGTAGCCACCGCAGGAGGCCCTGCGGGTGGCTGCGGGGACCCCTCTCTGGCCAGAGCATTCCGCCCCGAAGACTGACTCGGGCGAGATGATGAGGGCATCTCTTGTTGTTCTCGGTATAATCTGTAACAACTTTTATTTTCTCGCTTTTGGTCCGTTGAAGAGAACAATGCTTCGGAGGTGCGACTATTTCTCCGAGGTATTTCTGCTCCCAGATCCGATCCACCTCTGTTCCGTATCTGGTATCTGGTTCCGCTCGATTGGTGAACAATGTTACTACAGAGTACTATTAGAGTACCTGGTATGTTGTTGCCTGGAATACTACAGAGTACTACTTAGTACAGTAATTATGTGGTAGATTTAGGCGTTGCCGCCTGGAATACTACAACCCTTTAATGTTTCTGCAACCGCTTAGCGGGCAACCATCCATACCGCTTACCTGGTATGCGCGATAGTAATGATGCTGCAGTTGTTCTTTTCCTTGCGAGTATGTAGGCTTAACCGCCTGGATTAGTAGCAGTACTGCAACCGTATTGTCGGCAAGACCCCGCGTCGTTTGATTAGCACGATACGACTACTGCGTGAAAATGCCAGCACGGCCACTGTTTTATCTCGTACTGTTAGGCGGTAGATTATTGCCGATTGAGCAATTTCGTGCACGGGCGCCGTATATTTAGTGTTTTTAATAGGCGGGCGTTGAGCTGCGGACACAACGTGTCGGCCAGATTGAGCGGCGCCGCGTCGTGTGGCATCGACGCTGCCGTGCAAGTTTTAAAATGGACCCCGCATGCAGCCCTGCAACAGCGTCATTAACGGCGGCAACGTTGACGATTTTACCAAAAGGATTTTTTGTGCATACACAAGTGGAAGAGACAGTGTTCATGCCCATTCACGAGTATGTTGCTGAAACGCGCGTGTCCTTAAGTGCTCTTAACCTTGCTTATGCCTGTCTTGCACCCGCGCCCTTTCTGCCCGCAGATGCTGTTGAAGGGTGCGCACGACAAGGTGATCATCACGTTGCTGAAGCCGATCGAGGCTTGACACCGCTCGCTTCCGAAGCGTGACGTCACGCGCTTTGGCGCACATACAGCGCACGCCTTCTCTCACAAAGTACCAGACGTCAGAGGGAGCACCGTTTTTGTACCTTTTGGCAAGGCATCTGCCGCGTTTCTTTGTTATTGCTGTTGTTTCGGTTATACTCTCTATTTTGGACCACTCTGGGCTGGTTTGACGTGGGCGCAGGCAACGTAAGATGAGCGTGCTCGAAGGAAACGTTATTAGGGCTAGCGTTGCCGCGGCCGACTCTGAAGAGCGCACCACCGTGAGTGCCATCCTGGAAGGAATTAACGAATGCCTTCGACGGTGGAAAGCCGCGAGACACGAGGGCCAGGGCGTCTTAACGGGACTCAGCAACGCTGTTCTCCTAAGGACACACATAGACAAAGGTCGCGCCCCAAGCGGGGGCGGCGGTAATATCGGCGGCAGCAGTGCCGTGTGGGGAGTGCTAGCAAACGCGGGCACCGCCTTGTCGCGTGTGTCCATCGCCACGGAGGCGCGCGTGCGCCAGCTTCACAGCGAGCTGAGCGCCCTTCAAGACGCGATGCTTGCTGCCACGGCAGGCATCCGTCGCCACGCGCTTGAGGCGCGGCGCCGTTCCTGCTCTATCCTCACGACGGGGCACCGAATGCGCAGCGGTAACGTAGCCGCCGGCACGGCGGCGGCAACGGCAGTGTTGGCGACGGAGAGTAAGGTGAAGTCGGTCGATGGCGAGGGTGATGACGATCCTGTCGCGATCGGAGGAGGCTACGGACTGGTGGACGTTGCCAGCGCCGCATCTGAGGTGGCAGAGATGTTTCTCAAGGAGGCGCTGGTAACGGCGACCGTTGCGCAGGGGGTGGGCAAATGCCAGGATGATAGGGGGGCGCTTACGGCATACGCGGCGGCATGGATGATGCAGCCGTACGTTGACGCGCGACGAGTCAAAGAACTGGAGACGATGGTTGGGGGGGTGGCGGGCGGACGGGCGCGGCCTTAAGACAAGTCTGATTGGTTGTGAATTCTCATTGGTCCGATGGTATGTTTCGTAGTATTATATATTTGTTTACTTGTGGATAACATTTTCTTTCTGGCCGGCTGTAAGAGCGGCTTTCGCTTTCACAGCATCCTTTTTTTTAACCCCGAATAAGGGTCCAAGAAGTATCATAAGATGCAAAATGTTTCGCGTTTTGGCGGCAAGAATGCAGTGTTGAAGGTCGGTAGAAATACTCTACACACCTGGTGTTTGGCAACATCGAGTGGTAGTTCGTGTGGCGTTATGACGATTATCGGTCAATTCGCGGGATTTGCGAGGTGCTATCCGCATGCGCTGAGTTTTCGATTTCTTCCGGCCAATCTGTTTCTGCAGCTTTGACGTTGTGGTGACTTGTGTTCATTGACAGCAGTAGCCTGTTGGGCCGTTCATTGCGCTTTAGAGCTGGGAGTTGGGAGCTGGGGACATGTGTTTTTCGTTGGCGTCTGTTTTGTAGTTCAAGAGGAAATGAATATTTTCGTTCAATCGACCTCGCTGATTAGGACTCCACCAGGTGGATGTGTCGTGGCATCTTCGTGCGTGGAAATGTTTTAGCGAGCGAGGCCTGCACGCATTATAATCTGGAGAGGAAAGGGCACACGCGATGTACATCACCCAACTGAGTCCGTTGGCTCGATTGAGTAACGACTTGTCGTCCGTTTAACGCACTGTACGTACTAACAGTACTTTTGTGTCAACGCGAAGAACTTCCGCACGTTCTTACATCACATTTTTGTTTTCATTGCAGCGAGACATACAATTTTCCCAACGGTAACGGCACCACCCCCCTGTTTCGAGTGCCTATTTGAAGGCGGGCAAAAGCCAGACCTTCTAAGCACCTTTTGGAACGTAAAAAATCATGCAAGTGTGGATCTGCCTACGTTCTGTGGACTTTCCGTGATTTTTGCTGTTCCATACGGTTGTCAGAAGGTCTGTCGATTGGATTTGCCTACATTCTGTGGCCTTCGCGTGGTTTTTGACGCCCGAAGTGGTGTTGCAACGGGGTCCAGTAGGCCGCAAAGTCGAACAAGCTCATGACGCCTTAGGGTGGCTCACCTGTTGTTTGAGTTCGCAGGAGAAGTTCCACAGATCAGCTTCGCAAATCCCCAAATTAGCTCCGATCTCCAGTATTCCAGTTGTTATTGCAGGCAACGAGGTTGATTTACTATAGGCGGCACGTGACAGGTCTACATACCGTTTGAGTTGAGGTTCCTTTATTATTCGGGCGGTGCGTAGAAGCACCAGGCATGCATGCTTCTTCTTACAAGGCTTTCCACACACAACGGAGGCCGTTCCTCGCCGGGAACACTCCTCCTTACTCCTAAACGCTTACGACGGAAGCTTCTCGACAGCTAGATCCCCGCCAGTACAAATAGACCCTCCGCGTGGCATTGGCCCGGACAATCGATACGCGTGATAGCAAATCCTGGCCCCACCGCTGCAACACCCCACCTGGCCAACGGATAATACTATCATCGTTCCAAAGCGGGCATCCCGGTCACAACCCGTTAACAGCGTGTGCGCCTTGCAGATGACGGACCTCCCGTCCCTTCCCGGCGCCCCGGCGATGCACTACCCCCCCTGCCCGACGCCTAACTATCGTCGGTCCAAAGCCGGCATCCCGGCCATGGCCCGGTAGCAGCGTGTGCGCGTTCTATAAGACGTATACCCCCGTCTGTTTTCGGCGCCGTGGCGCTGCAACAACCTCCCTGCTCGACGCATAACTATCGTCGGTTCAAACCGGGCATCTTGGTCACGGTCCGGTAACAGCGTGTCGCCTTTCATGCGACAGGCCACCTTTCTCGCTCCTCGCCCGCTGCTGATGGGAAAACTCATCCCCTGCCTTGGGCGCTCCGGACTCTCGCAGCCCCGCTGGCCACTTCACGTCGACGAAGCTCCGCCTAATCTCCCTCTGAGTACTGCACCCTCCAGTACGGCACTTGGACATCGTACACTCGTCCCACCACCACCCTGCCCACTCCCCCCGCGCCGGCGAACGACTGACTTACTTTTGTGTCCTGTTTCCTGATGGTCAAGGAATCTCGAAGGCTTACCCGATGGCGGACAGTAGCTGGGTAGAGGGGTCGGTTGCTGACAGAGAAGAAGAGTAGGAGTAGTATCAATACATATTAGCCACGCTCCTCGAGCGTCCACGTAGCCATCATCCAAATACAGAAGGCAAGTAGAGCAAGTAGAAGAGATAGAAAGCATAAAGGAGAAAGTAAAGTCAAAGCCACCGGGAAAACCACCCGGCGGGAAAAGCCGTCGACCCGTGGATATTCCGCTATGAATCTCCCACAACAATAGAGCCAATTTACCATAGGAACTCCCTACTATCATCAACCATTGTCATATCCGTACCACGCACCAAAGTACAATCAACAGCCTCCCTGCTTTGTAA
>JAYJMJ010000195.1:2537835-2550296 GCA_036873875.1 Laminaria ephemera | reverse complement strand
TCGCCGACCTATATCCTTCATGAGGACATACACAACCCGTAACACGTGCGATCGGAGTATCACACACAGCTTGCAAATATGAGTTTCGACGAAATCCTAGATCTCTCAGCTGTTGTGTATTTTTAATTTTTTATAAAAATGCGACAGCCTGGCCTATTTATGTGTCGACTTTTTTCACACGATAAAAAGCACAGTAGATGTCTGCTTCTTCGGCACACAAAACGGCATAAAATATATAACGGCATGATGTGTCTTTTCTCATCACTGCCCACCATTCGAAAAAGTCTGTGCTTTTTAAAGAGAAATAAAGTGGCATAATTGTGGTTTTTCTGAATAACTGTAGCATAGGTGAATTGTTTTAGGAGCACGACCAGCAAAACAGGCATACATGGGCGAGAATTAAGAAAGCATAAAGGCATAATTGAAAAATGCACAAAATATCAGCAATTTCTGATTGCTGCATACAAAAAACGTCTGTGCTGTCCATCCGCCGCCGATGATTTCTTGCCTCACAGAGCACGAGATGACACTAAATCTTCGAGGCTGCATGCCTCATTCCTCTGAGAGTCACACCCAGCTGAAATCAGCTTGGCTCAGCTCAGTTCAGCAGCGCAGCACAGCGTAGTGCGGTACCTTGCGGTGCGGTGCCGTGCGGTGCTGTGTGGTGCTGTGCGGTGCTGTGCGGTGCTGTGCGGTGCTGTGCGGTGCTGCGCGGTGCTGTGCGGTGCCGTGCCGCGCTGTGCTGTGTTTTGTATTTCGTACATACCAAGTATCATACGAAGTATCATCATACCAGTTCCCATCCAAGCTGCGCTTTTGGCTCAACTCAGCTCAACAGCACAGCGCTATAGCGCAGCAGCGCAACGCCGTGCGGTGCCGTGCCCCGCCCTACTGTGCGGTGCTGTGCGGTGCTGTGCCATGCTGCGCCGTGCTGTGCCGTGCTGTGTGCTGTGCTGTGTTTACTAATTTGAACATACCAGGTTACATACGAAGTATCATACCAGGTACATACACCAGGCATGTACGTATTACATTGTTGAAATCACAAACAATGCACGCCTAGCTCAGCTCAGCTCAGCTAGCTCAGCAGCGCAGAGCAGCGCAGCGCCGTGCGGTGCCGTGCGGTGCCGTGCCCTGCCATGCCGTGCGATGCTGTGCTGCGCTGTGCCGTGCTGCGCTGTGCTTTCTTTCGTACATACAGTACCAGGTATCATGCGAAATACCAGGTACCAGGTACCGGTATGTACGCCGTCTACTCGTCTTTTCTTTCTTCATTGGTTGTTGTCCTCTTCATGCATGTTGTTTGTGTTTGTGTTTGAGTTTGTGTTTGTGTTTTCGTTTGTGTTTTGTGTGGGTTTTGCAAATTCCACCTGTACTGCCGATCAGAACGTGACATCGCCAGCAAGCCAACAGCATAGCACAAGGCAATCCGCTGTGGACAAGTAGCTCTTGGCATTATCAAGTCGCTAGTTGCACCACATCATGGTCCCCTTTATTATGCCGCCTTCATATTCTGTTGTATTCTTCCGTGCGCGAGCGTAGCGGGCGGAGTCAGCCGCCCGCGTAATGGAGCCCTTGTACAACATACTAAAAGAGCCAAAAAAGTCCAACCGGACAGTCGGCAGCAATGCGGTGGCAGCGTAGCAGCAACAACCTCTACTCCGCCCTATTCATATAAACGAACGGGGGAGTCACTATCAGTAGTGCGGCATCACGACGACAACAAACCGGAAAACAAGCGCGCACTACGAGGAGCTGGCCAAGGCCAAAATAGGCGGGGGGGAGCATATACACGACTTCAGGTACACCATGGAGACAGCACAAGGCCGTCTGCACGATATGGGGTAGTGCAGTTTCGCGAATGGTCCTTGCGCTGTTTCGGCAGAGACCCCCGAGGACTGAATAGCCGTTCGGAGGGGGAGAAAGTGGTTCTAAATTTCGAACACTTTGCATTTTCAGAACTCATGGGACCACCGCAGTCAACTCGTTGGAGGGAAACATCGACAGGAGATGTAAGCCTGAAGCAGCACTACAACAGCAACCTATAGCCTAGCTACATTTTCTCCAACGGAAGGTACTACTACGACGCCTTTATCATCCCATCGGCTACTCACCCCTCACAGTACCGTCGTCACTGAGCCCATCAACTTTACAGCGACTGCCGAGAATGGCGCCTTCAGCAAACCAAGACACGAAGCACGCAACTCCAACATCATCATGACCAGAGTTTCAATATCACATCGTCTCCGGAAGGCATGGAATACTAACTACAGCAGGGCCTACATTCCGTAGCGACTACTATTACGGAGGACCAGAGTAATCAGGACCTACGATATACACAAAAACCTATATATATATTAAACAGACTTTACTACAGTAACCATATTTGATATTGATTATTATGGTCCCCCGTAATACAGCAGCGACTTCTAAAGCGGAGACTACTACGACGGAGGCTACTACAGCAACGAGTACAGCGCCACTATAGCAGTAGCCACATCAGTTTCATTGGATACCACAGCTTCACCAGCTGCTTCAGCATCACCAGCTTCATACAGTACACCAGCTACATCAACTACATCAGCCTCGTCGGCTTCTCCAACTTCACAAACTACATCAGCTTCATCAACTACATCAGAAACGCCAGCAACATCAGCTACATCAGTTTTAGTGGCTGCTTAGACCCATAGCATTTTTGGGGCATATACCCTATTCGTGGGAGCGGGTACCAATACACGGAACGCTGTAAGACGCGTACATATTACCTGGTATGTGTGGTATCAATTTTTTAGGAGTTGTTTGATCTGTTTTCGGGTTCAGTGCAACAACCGGCAGACTTTGAACCACTGCGTTTGCCTTCTAAACCGCAGTCGTGACGACGTACCTGGTATGTTTGAATGGCTCACTGATCCTGTTCGACTGGCGTTTTGTGCTTTAGAGTAACTTGGTAGTATACACATGCATTCACATGCATTCGATCAAGTCGACAAGCTCAACAGTAAAAGAGGACACCGGTTGCGACGACATTTTTCGCTGCACAAACTTTAAGCTAGGGCAACATGCACTGGATTTAATTTACAAGCTCAACAGCAGTGAAAGAGAACACCGGTTGCAACGACATTTCACTGCACAGGCTTTAGGTTAGGAGATAACCAGGGTAAGATTTCCAAGTAACATCGGCATTTGCTTGTGACAACAGCAGTATAATCATTTGCCTGCAGACGCAACTTCACTTGAGGGACAACGATGATAAATAGGCGACAATAGCAGCCTATTATTATCGTGATCAACGTTCGGCAGCATCTGCACACATTGTGCTAAAAGTTAGCTTGTAGCCTGTCGAGTCACTCATCAGAATGACAGTATCGTCTCGTAGTGGATATGCACACTACGCAGTCTACGTAGTTAATGCGTGCTATAACAGCAGTGCAATCTACGGTACCTATTTACAGTACCAGGCATAACCTTATGTCGTACCAGGCACCGCAGGCATAGAAGAGAAGCGGCGTAATTGCTGACTGTTCGCATAGATTCTAAAATCGAGAAGGATGGTTCAACGTTCAACGTACGTACGGTTTGGGAATTTTCGAGAGCCCGACACAAGGACCGTTCCTGGCAGTAGTCCAGAAGGTCGAGGCGTCTAAAGCGTGGCAAGTTCTCTAGAGTTCGAGACACCACGGTGCAGCGCCCTACGTGCTCGTTGTGTTTTCTCTGGTCTAGTTTGATCTACTCTTTTCTTCGCCGAGTACGAGTACCTGCATGGGCTTCAGAATTCCATATTTCGTTTAAGTTTTTCTGGCCCGCAAGCGGCATATTCAACGTGAGTCATGTTCGCTTTCCGAGCCCCAGCCGGGTAATTTAACCACTACCAGCGCAAGCCTGTGCTACCACCTGCCAAGGGTGTTCCAACATGACAAGCTAATATTGCACTATTAACAAATCTAACAAACTAACACGCGCGCAGAACGTACATAACTTATCACTCAGCTTGAAAAGTTGAACTTCGACCAAACCCCTTTGCTTCGTTTCGCGATACCGGTACAGAGGGTGCCGCTCCTATGAAACGGTACTATTAATAAGAGCTTGAGCCTCGTTTTATTACCATAAATAAGGAATTTTGACTGAAGATACGGTGGTCCGTGTCGGGTGCCATACTAAACCCCACATGATAGCCGATAGACAGTAGCCTGGGCTCAATAGCGTCGACAATGTAAGAAAATGAGCCTCGACGTCAAGTTGGCGTTTCTTACAATAATTTATTGGGCGCGCCTTCTGTGTACATATGGCACCGGTGTACGGTTGGGGACATATTTGTTGGAGAAGTTCGAACACAGTTGGTTGAATGGTTTTTGAGCAGCAATAACGGGCTAGGCACCAGGCTTACGCGTACGTCCAATTTTATTCTCCAGAGCAAAATCGATGTCAACATGATCATGAAACCACAGGCAAAAGCTGAGGTTACTGCTGTCCCTCATGCTACGGTAGATATGTTGCTCCATTTCTTTCCTGGGGCCCCTCACCTGAGGAGCTCTATACCTCACCCAGAAACTGAGCTTGAGGAAAAAGATTGTGCAACCCGATGAACAAACCCATGGCTTAGGTATACAATCATCCAGATTGTTAAACAAGAATGACTAACCCTAGGTATACAATCATTCAGATTGTTAAACAAGAACGACATTCCGACGATTTTGGGTTAAGGAGCCCCTTCAATCAGAAAATATTTTAGGCAAAAAGTGCTACCTCTATCGTAGCACGCGTCTTGTGTGAGGTTTCGTAGGGTTACAAAGGCGTGAATTAATTAGCGAATTGAGTTCTATTTAGGACACAATACGCAAATACACTCACACGAAGCGAGTTCATATGATAGAAAGTCAGTTGTCGCGGGAAAATCGTACCATGCTGTGATTCTATGTTTAGAACAAGCCAGGATGCGTCACCTGTCACGACAGTGGTTACCAGCAAAGCGTTCCACACGCCACACACCACTAGCTACAGGTACGGACACGAACACACAGTTGGGTTCATTGATTTGGAGGCGTTTGGCGCTACCATTCGGTTAAAACCGGTTTCGGTTTTTATATATTCTCTCGAGGTGCCCACCTCTAGTCGGCACGCATGCATACAAACCGCTGAGCTAAAGGTCAACATCTTCCATCGCCACACTCACCGCTGACGTATCTCAAATGATTGAATACATAGGAATATGCTGTGGTACGCGCGCCAGCTTCTCCGAGTTCATAGACCTAGATCTTAGGGGAAATAGAACTCTCCACACGACGGGCAGGGATCATGTCTTTATGTTAATATATATGAATGGTTGTTCGTTTGTCTGTTGTTTGTCGTGTGTCTTACACATTTCATTGCGAGACGTGTACACAACCGATTCCCGCAAACATAGCATGTACAGAAGAAGGCGAGCTTAGGTTTGAAGCTTGTTTCAATACACTCCGTATCAAGCTGGCCACGGCCGCCGTGCTGCTGTGATTTTGATGGCTTCGCGCTGTGCATTTCAGGTGCGGCGGGATTTAATTAGTTTCCTTTTTTGAGCGCACACACACGGCCTACAGTACGAGGCTCTTGCCTCAATTCCCACTATCCTATTAATACTGCTCAGGCAAGGTCAAGAGCGCAGCGAGAAACCGATGTTTGCCGATTGCCAAACCAACTCTTCATGGCGGGGTGGCTACATGACCGTTATTTAGTCAGTATGTCTGTTCCAGTATCTGTTTGCCTAATCTAATTTTGGTCTGTGTGTCCGGCGCGGTACCGATGATGGTGAGATCTGTAGGAAGTCGATTTCCGCAAACCCGTGGTGAACATAAGCGGACACGCTTTGCGCTAGCAAGTGGGACTTGCTTCACCACAAGACGGTTTTAGTTCGTCGCGGTTGCCTTACTTCTGAGGTATTGGCGGCCGTGCTTGAGTGTGTTTTGAATGCGGCGGGCTTTCGGTTCGTTTACTTGCTTCGAACGAGGTACTCTTGCCGCATTCATGACTCTACTACTAACGCATATGCACAGGTTTTGCTCCGCCAGGACACCTACTAAACTAGCTATGATAGAGTACCACCTGCCACCTAATCCTTCCGACAAATGTACTCTGCGAAGAAAAGACTCGTTTATTTTGTATATAACGTTAAGATTGATTGGTATGTTTGTTGTGCCGTGTGGTTTGAGGAAAGTCATCATCGGGACTACTCGCAACCCCTGGATGTTCCGCTTTTGGTCTGTTCGGGCTGTTGGCCGGCGAGGTGGAGATGGCATTATACTAGCTTTTGGTAGTGTCAGAAGTGGTTAAAGGGGGGTACGTGTTTGATCAATAGGGGAAAACAAAATTCACAAGGGGGTAGCACACATGTTTGGAAGATTTGCGGAGGTATACCCACCCAACTAGTCAATACCTGGTAGGGGGGATCCTCTTGCCCCCTCCAGCGCTGCGGTGCCATTGGCCGCAATGATGACATGTCCGAAAAACAAAGTATATGTGTGCGTTGTTGGCATGGGCTGCGGGCGTGTTGCCAGCATGTCAGAATTTATCTCAGAGGCTGTTCGGGGCACGCGCGGGCATCTGCCGTGGTCGTGCTTCTCTATGCCCCCAATTGGCCGGAAACCCCGGGGGTGTACCCCCATTTGACAATTGCCCAGTACTTTCGTTTGTTTGCCGTGTTTAGGGTCATTCAATTTTGTTTTCCTGGGTACGTCTTCCTTCTTTTGCGTTCATTTTCTTTCCGCTTCTTTCTGTATTTCTTAATCTCGTTTCCTTTTGGTTTTTGCCCTTTTTCACTGCAGGTTGTCTGGTGTACTGGCTTGCTTATGTCCCGCTTCCGTATTTTTTGGCGGTTGCTATTTCATGACCATACAACGTTACTAGTGATTTAGCTATGTGTATCTCTGTCTTGCAGTTTGTGACCACATATATATCAGGTAATTTTTTCCCTCTAGAGGATGCGGAATCGGCACGGACATTGGTTGCGCTGGATGTATATGGGCGGAAATCAGAGTTTAGTGTGAAGAAACCGTGTGGTTGGGAATCAACAAAAAAAGTCATGATTAATCACGATTTTCAATATTGATCTTATATAGTCATAATCACATCAACATGGCCTTGATTGTTTTATTATTTTTGAAAAAATCATGATTAATCAACCAACTTAATATTTGGTGATTTTGGTTGATTCTTGTTGATATTTTCCATAAAAATAACTACTACGGAGGGCCATAGTAATCAGGACCCACGATATACACAAAAACCTAGATATTCCACAGTTGTTACTATCAATGTTTGGTCTTGATTACTATGGCCCTCCGTAATATTTTGCTTCTGCTATATTGCCGCGGCACTGCTGTAAGCCTGCGTCAGTATGGCAGGAACAGTCGAGGCTGCCCTGCTCGTTGTTGTGGATAACATGGATGGGAAGTAGTGGTACACATCAACAACAATGCTACAAGAAACGGCGTTGCAGGTGTGTGCGGCTCTGCGTAGGTTGCCGCGCGACAAACTGGCCGTGCTCGACAACCCCCCACCCACCCCTACTGCCGATCGATGGTGGCTGCTGGCGAAGCTCACCCCGAAAATCACGGTTCCGGCTCATGGGACGCACAAAACAATCGATTGCAAAATATAACGCCCCGCGGCTTGCAAAAATTATGAGTTTCGACGAAATCCTCGATCTCACAGCTAACGTTTTATAACTTCATATGCATATCGAGCGCTTAGAGACGGCCCCGCGTGGTAGCCGGAGTGACCCGATAAACATGGGTGGTTGATAACGGCTTATTTGTGTCAATAGCTCCGTTTGATCACGGCAGCTCCTCGGAGAATTTCACCTACACGGGTATGACTTTACTGTACCCTTCGAAATTGTGGGAGACACTAAGGATAACTAATGGGACTAATCAAAAGTGTTTGGGATTTTGATAAATGGCTTATTATGCTTGAATTATAGTTTAATTCGTTTACCCCATGAGTTCTACGGTGGTCAGACTTTGTTCTCCTCAATAAGGACTCAATATCCTTGACGAGGCCATATAAAACACGTAGTGCGCGCGATTGAGGTACTACCCCACGCAGCTTGCACAGATGAGTTTCGACGAAATCCTCGATTTCGCAGCTGATGTTCTTAATTTTATAAATATAGGGTTTCCCCTACTTACTACTTTTACGACCAAATCTACGCCTCACAGAGAATCGTGTCCCAATTACGCCGCGTTTTGAGGCGTAATTTCACGATTTTCGTGTTTGTTTGGAGGCGTATGTATTTCTCCAGGAACCGTAAAAAATATGAGTATTTCTTGTATTTATTTAGGTGTTCGAACAGAAACACGCTTAAGCTTTAGTTCCGATTTCCGCGTTGCTTACCGATCACTCAAGAGGTTGGCTCGCTCAAAGCTACCCAAGCCTACCACGAACAGTCGTCTCTCAGCAGTATCGCTACATCGTCGCTTCGCTTTGTGAACTTCGGCACGTCGTGTGAGCTTTCTGCGCACGTTGTCAGGTCTGAGTCGATGGCTCATCGAATCATTTCGATCTCGTACGAGGCAAGGCAACTCGCCAGCATCGACTTCTTCTCCTGGTGGTGTGGTATGTGTACTAAGAGTCTCACGAGGGCACAACAAACAGCAGTCGGCTTTCACTAAGAGGCTCGCCCCATAACGGAAATTGCGGCTTCGAGTTTACGTCGCTAAGCCTGGGTGGGCGTCGCCCTAAAACTTCAGCACGTCGTGCGGTCGTTCCGCGTTGTTCGTCCGGTCTGCGTCGATCGTTCATTGCGTCATCGTAGCGGAAGCAACTCGCTGCACCAAGCATCAATCTCCTGGACGTTTAGTACTACAGTAGTGGTCCCTATATAGTGCTTGTTGAGTAGTGCAGGTTGCCCATTATAGCGCGTATGAAATCGTTTGGCACAACAAGTGGGAACAACGAGTAGTGCTAGTATGCGGAGTAGTGCCGGTTGCTATTATAGTGCAGGTATTTCCGGCTGGCACATGCTGGTACTGTAGAGGAACCACTACTGCTGCTGTTGATCTGTACAGGTACACCTGGTTTCTGGTACATAGAAGGTACCTGGTAAGAGTCACGAGAACACTGCAACAACAGCAGCAGTCAGATGGTTTCCACAAGGAGGCCCGCCCCACGAGGGAATTTACTGGTACGTTGCTACTGTAGGCCTGGGTGGATGTCCCTTGGGACACGGGGTGAGCCTGCCCTCGGGTGGCAGGGTCAACCCCAAGCGGTGGTGTTGTTGTTGCACAGAGTCCCTGGCCTCTGGTTTGGCGTGGTGAGTGACCTCGTGATCAAGCCAAGAAAATATCACTTCATGAGGAATGCCTCAGCAGCCCAGAAGATGCGGATTTTCTCACAAATTCGCTGAACAGTTTGACGGTTTCCCTTTTCACAACAAACTTACGGCTCGCCAGTTGTACCATTCATCGTAAAAGTAGAGATGTACGTTTTTTCGTAAAATAATAGGGGAAACTCTGTACTAATCTGATTTTCGTTATTCTCCATCCACCAGCTGCTCAACGCTTGATGCTCGGGCTCGAAGACAACAGCAGCACGTGTCTCACTCATGACAAATTAAACATTCATTAAACCTTCATGGTCTTCCTCCAACTTGTACAAGACCAACATAAAGAACAACATGCTTGCTTACGGTAACTTGGCACACCACCAACGTGCTTAGAGCAAACTACCACAGCTTGTTGTTGTGTTTGATGCCCTCGTGGAGGAATATTATGTCTGGTGCTGTGTCCCCCGACATGCGACTACGATTCGACATTACCACCTAGCCGGCCTGCGAGGACAAACGTTCCGATGCTGCCTACGAGGCTTGGGCCGCAAGATACTTGCGAGCCAGCTTGGCGACGTGGGGGTACAACAGCTCGTTCTGCCTCCAACACGCGCGAGGGCCGCCTAGACGCTCCACTGTCTCTTCGGTGAACTCCACGACTTTGTATGCCTCTCACTCGTTGATGACCACCGCGCGGGGAGACACCAATACTTTCTGCACGTTCACTGGGGGCGGAGTCGCGTCGTCTGCTTTCTTGAGCCGCTTTCGAGCAGCGGCATTCTGGAGTCATCGCCAGAAGGTTTAGGTTTAGGGTAACCCTAACCCTAACCCGAACCCTAACCCTAACCCTAGGTTCCAGCGAGGATACGCCAGAATTTTCGGCCTCGTTCGTGGCTCTCGGCGCCGCTGCTGCGGCGCTTGGCGCCGCTGCTCTGCGCTTGCCAGCGTTATTCATGACTCCAATTGACGAAGCCCGATTGCAGAAGGCATGGCTGCCGTGGAATAATGATGTGGTCTGCGTCTGCGTGCTGGATGTGCCGAGGTGGTGTTGTGCCGAGGGTGTCGTGGTCGCTAACAATATACCGGCATGGAAACGCCTTCCATGTCACGGAAAAAATCAAATACTTATGATTAATCAATCAACTAACACTAGTACTGATTTAATCACGACCACTTGATTAAAATCAAGTAATCCTGACTAATCAAGGGAAAAAACCCAAATAAATCAAAAATCAAATTAATCCCGTTTTTTGTTGATTCCCAACCCTACCACAAAGCTAAGATGTACAACAGAAGCGGCACCTATGCAGCAATCGAGTTTTACGAGTATCGGAGTTTGCAAGCGAGATGCATATTGACATAAATGATCAGGATTAAGACGCGTTCTACCATGGGGTTTATAAATGTAGGACCAAATGTTTCGAACGGTCTGGCATCTTCAACCGAGACACTGCCCACCTTCCTTATAATCCCAAGGTGGTTGCACTGCATTCTTCGACGTGTTCCTCGGCCATTGATTTGAGGAGACTTATTAAGTTCATTTCAGGGTTGGGTGAGCTTCAGAATATCTACGCCGCATGTCACGGTAAAAGTGCACCCAAGACTTCTCACCCGAGTAGCTCCCTAACTCACCCAAACAGGTTTTTGTAGAAGACCACAAGATAGAGCATCTTGACAAATAATCCTATATCCTAGATTTGAAACGAACGATATTGCGGGACAAGGACAGCATGGGTGTACGTCGGTATTGTGTAGGGCTATATTGCTAGATAACTCCGGGCACGAGGTTGGCTCCTTCACGTTGGGGGGAGGATTGGGCTCGGCATCGCCATGGGCCGGGAACAATGAAGAAGACCAGATATACATATTATATTATCCACCTATAATATGTCCAATAAAAGACAAGATATGACAAGAACGAACAGGCACTGAGAGGCACGACTGAACTAGTGTGGCATTCATCATACCATCATCACGAACTACAGTATACAGAGGACTTGGCGATTCATCTGCCGTCTACGCACGTCCTCCTCGGCTACACCTACCAGGGGCGTTGCGTAATCAACCGGCGGATAAATCTGATGTCGTTCAGCCTCCTTGATTGCGCTGTTGTCTTTACAGTGTTCACATCATCCTAAATTCGCCCTAAACAAAACAGGTACACCAATACTTATCTCCCAACATACCATGGTAATTCAAAACCAAAAACCTGTTTCTAAACCGTGCTGCCCTGAACCGAAAACCCAACAATAGTGAATCGGATATCGCGGAGTGAAATAGAACCGAGAATACAAGGCGTTCTACGATATAGGTAGCACGTTTTAGCTGAAACGTGTTCTGAATGACGGGGCTCTCCAACCCAAGATCGTAGGAACTATGTTTTTTTTTTGCAAGAACTATCTTTGCATACCTAGGCCATGGGAATTTGTATCGGAAAGCACTTTCATTATTCTCCAAATCGGTTGGTAGGGGAGGTATAGAGCTCCACAAGCGAAGAACCTCAGAATAAATGGGTGGACCTCTACTACCGTTACATGCGTGATATCCGCACAGTAGTTTAACTATTACCCCAAACCCTCCATTTAATTGCCATTGATCTCCGAATTTCCTACCACTGTCATTCCAGTACATACAGTAGAAACCAATATCATATTTCCTTTCCGTGTATCGTACTCCAAACTCTCTGTAGCAAAACGTTTAGGCTTTGAGTCAACGGATTCAAGAAAAAACTTTCAAGTCCAGATATTAACATCAACTGCTATTAGCCTCCAAAATATCTACTGGCATTCTTTGAGTATGTACATATCATAATCATATTATCTCATTTCTGTGTAATGTACTCCATAAACAATAGTCCCCTTGGATCGTATCCGGTCCAAACCAAACTCACTAATCAAAATTACATCAGGTTCTCCACATAAACCTCAGCACATTTGAGTTGTTATTATTATCTTAAAAACATACCAGGTACGAAACGTACCTCCGGTTCGAATAATAGCTCAAACCTACACATTGTTCATTTTCTTACTACAAAACTGATTTTTACACCCATCTACATCCAGCACAACCAGTATCCGTGCCGGTGTCTATAGTAGAGAGACAGCTATGTGGTCACAAACTACAAGACAGAAATACACATCACAAAGACAGCAAGGTGACTTGACCATGC
>JAYJMJ010000195.1:2373451-2400954 GCA_036873875.1 Laminaria ephemera | reverse complement strand
ATCATCGTCCTGACGTATGCGTGCCTTCCTGTGGCCGTAAGTAGCTAGCGTAAGGCCGCCCGGACTCGTTCGCTTTGCTGTGTTTCCCTCTCAGTGCCTTTTGTTATACACTTAATGCTTTGTATGTGCTCATTGCCTGTCTAGGTCAGTTCTAGGATCTGATGTTATGGTGGTTTTCCTTTCCTCGCTTTCTTTTCTTTACTTTTATTCTCTTTTCTTTTCTTTGCGAACTTTCTTTTTCAATTGCATCGGGTCATTCGTACACATGCGTATTGATAGCGCCGGCCGGTCGGTTGGCTTATGTTTTTTGCCACACCCCCCTGCTGGCGAGCACATGTATGTATTCACCTGCTACGCGTATTACGTGTTTGCCTTTTGTTCTACGAGTATATGCTTATTCATATATTGTTTTTTCGGGCGCGTGCTGTGTTCTTTCCTAGTGCTGTGTGGTTTGCCTTTACCTCGCTACGCCCCCCCCTGCTGGCGAGTCTACGTAACTTCCTACGTACGTATTAGCTTCTTGCTTCGGCTTCTTTTGTTTTCTCTGCTTTCTCTTTATGTCTTCCTTATGTTTATTTATTTATTTTCTCCTCGGATTTGTACATTATTTTGTTTCTTTGGTGGCATGCGGTGTAGTCGGTTTCAGTTGCGAGTCTTGAAACGTATGCACCAGTATGGGCCTGACACGTACGAACGCTGACTTCCGATTTCACTTCCTTTTTTTTCTGGCCGATGTACGACTTGCTTCAGCTATGACATATACGCGTACCACTTTTGGTATGTTTTATTTTGTTCCTGGGGTATTCTTCCACTGCAGAGCGACTGGAGCCTATCCTGTGACCACGGACTTGATTATGAGAGATAATATGAGAACAACAACAACTCCAAGGTCCTCAAGAAGACGAAATGCGAGAGCATAGAAACGACCATACCGAAACGACGGCTCTTCTTCGCGGGGGCAATCGTACGGCAAGACAAGGGGCGATTACCAAGTGAGATGATTTTGCGCAGATAGCCGGTGGGGAAAACCCGGGACCTGGTTGGCTACCGAACAACTAAGAACCCTGAGAAACGACCTCGCCGTTTTTCGATCCACCGAAGGCTCCACGGAAGACTCCCCACGGAAATTTGGAGTTGAAACCGTACTGTGGGTCCATGCAGCAACGAAGGCGGGCAAATGGTACCGGGCGGTCCTCGAAGTAGCCGAACGGTTTATGGCCAGGTGGCACGTAGAGGAGGCAAAAATGAAGTCGCATCGTCTACCACCGCCGGTATGCTAGCTCTTGCTGCATCGGTTTGTTTTTCCTTTCATCCCTTTTGTCCCTTTCTTCGTCTCTTATATTATTGCTTCTGCTTTGCCCTTTCGGTTTCCTTTTCGGCTAGCCTTGGGGGTTATGGAGGAGATGATGTCGGTATGGACACCGCCGTCGTAGATACCGTAAGTGGAGGGCAGACCAGTCAGAAATGCTCCCAACCCTATAGTAGTTGCATTCGGAACCCAGTTTGGGTGCTGCCCTGACGCCAGGTGGGTGATGCCATAACCTTTGTTGCTGTAGTTTTGCTTGCATATTTGTTTAAGTTCGTATACCAGGTATTTTGTTTTAAATTGGGTACGGGGGCGATGATGGCGCTGATGGCGCTATGGGCACCACTGCTGTCGTCAGAAACAGTAGTGAGCAGGTGATAGACCATATCTCAATGGTTCTACTCCTACAGTAGGTGTACTTGGAAACCAGTGTGGTGGCTTTTTTCGACGTTAGTTGGGTGGTGTCATCTGCTTGTTGCTAGTTGCTTGGTGCCTGTTTTGTTTTGTGATCGTTTTTGTCGTGCCGTCTTGTTTCACTCAATTTTTGTTCTTCCTGAGTACCTACTCTTCTCTCCTAAGTTTGTTCCTTTTTCCCTTTCTTTCCGTTTTTCTTTTTTCCCTATTGTTTTTTCTTCAATCAGATTCTCCTTTTCTTTCTTCCTTGCAAATATATTCTGGTGCGCTGGATTGCATATGTTCCACCCTCGTATTCATTGCGGTTGGCATTGCATGACCAAATCACCTTGCTGTATTTGCAATGTCTATTCTGTCTTGTAGTTTGTGACCACAGAGCTCGTCTCTCTATTAATAGGAGGCATCGCCACGGACATTGGTTATGCTGGATGTAGATGGGTGAGAAGATCAGTTTTAATGTGAAGAACACACACGCACATTAGTGTGAAGTAATTTTGGCCGCAGTATAAGGGCAACGGCTAAACTGGAAAAGAGGGAAACCGAATAAGGCTTAGTTTAGGACCAGATGTATATTAGCAATAGCCCGTTGGTTCGAGATGTATTCATTGTCATTCAATTCCGTGGAGTAGCAACGCTCTGGACACTGCGACAGGACATTTCACGATCTCTGTATTCTAGATAAAAAATTTGTCGATATGAATGATATGTATGTGTCGTGCAGGATCTGTATAGTACGTATGTAACGCAGAAATGATGCTCTATAGATCATGCAGATCATCCGACTCCCGCACGGTAACATGATCTAGGTCATTAAGGTCACGTAGACCAGGCATATATATATATAAATATTTCCGGAAAGACATAGATCATCCATAGGGGTCTGAATTGTCCGATGTTCTAGTCCTGCTGTGCAAATCTCGGTAGCGAAATCGTTTGATACATCGGTAATGTAGCTGTATACGTGACTATCAATGAAGCAGTTGTCCTGCTATCCCATGTAGACGAGCGTTCGACTTTGTGCAGTACCAGCTCTCTGAATAAAGCCGATGGTATCGTTTTTTAAGGCTGCATTGCTTAAATGAGAAAGGGTGTGTCCTACACAAACTTCGGTAGAGCCGCTGTCCCGGTCGGATGTCATGCAATATCCTCTATTTCATAGCTGTAGTGTATATATATGTATATATTTAACAAATATATTTCCACGTACGTTTTAAGCTAAGGTTCTCGTGGAGCTCTTTTTACTGAGAGATCCGGCAGTGAAAGGTACTATATGTTCTCGAGACACTATCCGATGTCCCCATGCCAGGGTAACGGGGGGAGTTGTTTTGGACCCCCCCCCCCCCCCCCAAAGTTCTGACATTGTACGGATGTGAGGGTCTATCTACGGCTATGCATGAAATGAGGACACCCCCCCCCCCCACAGTTTTGCTAATGTTTCGATATTTCTTTCTAACAATATAAAATCAGAGTAGGAAATAGAACTCTATCTAAAATGTTTCCTACCGGTATACCTGGTACTTGCTGTGACGCGTGCTACGACGATAGACTTAGCACTTTTTTGTGTGTTTTTGTTTCTGAATGACGTGAATGACGGGGCTCCTTCCCCCAAATTCGTCGGAAAGTCATTCTTGTTTTGCAAATACCAGGTATGAATTAATTTCTGTACCCAGATCATATGGGTTTGGTCATCGGGTTGCACTTTCCGTTTTACTCAAAATAATTTTTTAGGTGGGGTATAGAGCGCGTCAAGTCAGGAGACTCAGGAAAACAATGGTGCGCCTTTAGCGTAGCATGTGTCCCATACAGTAGCGGCGGTACACTATTACGGGGGAACATAGAAATCAGGACCAAATATGGTTCGGAAAAACGGTGGAATATATAGGTTTTTGTGTATATCGTAGGTCCTGATTACGATGGTCCTCCGTAATAGGCGATGGATGAAAGGTATGTATCAAAAACGGAAACTCCCATGACATACCTGGCAGGTGGCAAGACGTCGTTCGGTCCCTCGCACCCTACTTTTTGTTTCTGTATAGACTCGTACATGTTTTCATTTAGGTGTTGTTCCAGTATTTGTTTACCTTTGGGCAAACAACAAGAGTGCTATTAGGACACAGCATATCGAACTATACAAAAGTGCAGGACGTTTCTGAAAAACACTTCCTGCAGAACGTTTGTCTGACATATCGAGGATGGCCTTTCTACCACCCCAGGTTTTTGTTTTTTGTGTTTTTGGAAACAAGACACACGCACACGCTGCGGAGCGGCGCGCCCACCCTTGGCGACTTCGAGCCCTCGAACCGGTTGGGGCTAGGGTTCGAGTTGGAATGAAGCCTGGGGTTTATTTTTTCTGGACCGACGTGAAGGACTACAACTTCCCACAGGCTACTTCCAGAAGCATTTTTGCAGGGCTGCCCCACATATGTTGGGCGAGCTATTTATAAGCGAAACATGGCACGAGGCAACGATATCGTACGGTATAACCCGCAAGAAAACAAACCATACCATGGATATATAATAATTCGCTTCGTTGCACAAGCTCGCTTTGGTGGCTACGTCAAACCGGATACACTTGGCGATAATAACAAGAGAGTAAGGGATGCATGCTGATAACTTAACTCGTGAAGGCATGCCTGTTGAAACCCTTCACCGTGACTAACATGGTTACCCGCTGTGCTTTGGGCGTCTCGCTTCATATTACAGCTGCGCAATCGTTGAGAGCCGAGAAGGAGCGGAGAACGGGGGGGGGCGGGGCGCTGCGGGGCGGGGGGGAGGGGGTGGGGCGGAGGTGGGGGGGTATGACATACCCCCACTCACGGCACGGGGATGGCACCCGGATGCGGGTTAGGCTTCGAAGGTCAGAGGGTACACGCAGCCGTAGAGCCGTGCTACGGTAGCGGTTGAACTTCTGAGCGCACGCTTCTCTCACTGACCTTCCGGAACACCCCGACTAAGAAGCAACCCAAACTATTTGGATCCCATGCGCACTTTGAAGTATAGATCGTTAGATGCATAGCCTATGGGATCACGTATCGGGTTTGGCATGCATTTACTCTCAAAATCAATTGTTGGGTGGGGTATGGAGCTCCTCAAGTGACCGGAGCCTCCGCAGTGTTGGGGTTACCCCTGCCGTAGTACGTGTCTATACAGCCAAGGAAGGGTAGAGCAACAGGTCGACGTTACACCGGACGTGAATTGAGTTGTTGTTTTTGCTGCTGCTGTTGGTGATGGTGATGGTGGCGGTGGTGGTAGTGGTAGTGGTGGTGGTGGTGGTGGTGGTGGTGGTGGTGGTGGTGGTGGTGGTGGTTCTTGTTCTTGATCTTGTTTTTCTTGTTCTTGTTCTTGTTCTTGTTCTTGTTCTTGTTCTTGTACTTGTTGTTGCTGATTTGGTTGTGGTCGTTGTTTTGTTTTCTTACTTGAAAGCGATGCGTCTATCTCGACGTGATGATTACAACGCTCCCGTTGTCGATTTGAGTGGCCCCTTCGTTGTGGCGATCAACAACCTTGGAAATATATAGCAGGGGGTGCGTTTGCCCGCTTGGTCTCCGGTACTTCCTATTTGCTACCCCGTTTTCCAGTCTGATCCTTCTCGCAAACTACGTCGGACGGTCGCGAGCGCCCCACGTGATCCCGCCTAGTAGTGCGCACAATCGCGAAGGGGTCTTGCCTCTTCCCCACGTATTGCTTGGTTTCTCTAATGTTGCCAAATTCCCAAACGTTATCTACAAAAATGTAGTGACCCACCTGGGATAGCAACCCGGGATGGGTGACGCCAAATACGATAGGGGTGGCAAGGTTTGGTCAAATCACTTCTGACCCACGGGGTCCCTCACCTGAGGAGCTCCCCGGTTCGGTTGCAACATCGTTTGTGGTTTACAATATTATTCTACGGTTACCTAGGCCGTGGGAGTTTGCATGGGGTTGAAATTTCATTTTTGGTCGAAGTCAGTATGCTTGGTGATGTACGTTGCTCCTCCATTGAGGAGAGACAAGAAATACGTTACTACCTCTATCGTGGCATGCTGTGGGTACCATAGACGCGTGCTACGACAAGCCTAGCACCAACATTCCGTGAGGATCCTCACTAGATCTCTCTACCTCTCATTCAGGCACTGCCGTTGACAACAAGTGAAAGTGGACAGTCGTCAACAATCCCATGGTCTAGGTACACTGATATTGTGAAACACAATGGTATGCCAACCATAATAATGTGGAGCTCCTTGCAGCTGAGGAGCTCCATAGGTTAGACACGGTTTGGTCGATAAATTCTTCGCCTATTATAGCTTGTTTCGGAAGACCATTGGCTGATGCCGTATGCCGCGGTGATTATCATAGAAAGTGGTAGCTTCTTGCATCCCTGTAGGAGTATAGTGTGAGGTTGTGTTCTGGAGAGTAGTGTGGAGCTGTGGTAGAGACTCGGACGTCGAGGGTACGACATACCGCCAGTGTTGTGTTAACTATTAACTGTGTAGTAACTGAACCAGACCGCTCGTACTGCTTTGCCTCTTCCTGCGTGAGGCAGCCGAATCATGTACTCGAAACACATATCATGCCAGGTGTATATTCGAGCATTGCAACAACGGCGGCCTGATTACGTCTACTCCTATCCCGTTGATTTCGATTGTATTTTCACTATCCGCAGCCCAACCATGTCCTCCACATGCATACATAGGCCATTACTCTGCCAAATCGCTTCTCACCGGCCGCATCCATCAACAATGTCCTCAAAACACAGGGACTACCACCGACAGGGTATGTGCCTTACCTTGAGAAGACCGCCCTTCATATCGGCGCCGGCGATAGCACTGCATCATCTACTACGATGCGCAATGTTCTTAGCACTTTTAAGCGCGTACGATGGCACACTCCAACCCGCTGCTGCCGTAAACGCCGCCATAGATTCGACAAACTCCGAACGCTTCACCACCGAAAAGTGTTGGATATTCACACACCTGCAGAAAGCCGGCGGATCTACCGTCAAAGGCATCCTTCGCGAACGCTGGTGCCCGAAATGTGGCATCTACGATTCAAGGCATTGGAAAAAGGGGGACTATATGTTAGAATCCATCGGAGAGCTTATCACGGATGGCAATGAGTGGAACGTCATCGCGGGGGGATACACCGAGGCACTGCGACGATTCGACGGCGTCGGCGAGCAGTGCCAGTGGTTCACGGTATTTCGACATCCTATACCGCGCATGATCTCCGCGTACTACTACTGCAAGCAGAACTACAAAGACCAGCTGTGCGCGTCGAAGTTCTTAAGTGCGGACCAGGTTGACCTAGAAACGTTCGCGAAACACTGGGGTAATTTCGCGATGAGGCAGTTCGCGCTCAACCTGGTTTCCGCCGACGAAGTCATAAGGTACTCAAAAACCGATGCGTTTAAAGAAAGATTACCGCCAGTTTCAAACAAGAAAGTGAGCAGTATCCCCGGTTGGTACCTGCTCAAGATGTTCTTGGAACATCAAGCTAAGACATCTTCGGACGACGAACAACCACGCCACGACGCAGCCTTGTATGATATGTTGCAGCCGATGCAAGACTTGCTCCGGGAAAAGTATACCGCGGTTGGGATCTTAGAGGAGTTCAACACCACTCTGTCGCTTTTTGATGCAGCCTTGAAAATGCCTGGGGTGCACTGGCACCGGCTGTTTAAGAGCGAGGGACAGGTCAGAGTGGCCGCTGACAGGTATGCCGAAGAGAAGGCGGAAACCCTGGCAGAAGCCTGGACCAGCTCGGAAATTAAGAAGTACATGGCTCTCGATATTATGTTGTTCGATCACGCCGTTGCTGTCTTCCGGCAGCAGGCCCGAGCGTACGGTATTGGTTAGACATGTTATTTCCACTAACGTGCCGGAGCGTAGGTTATTGTATAGTTAAGTGCACCAACATGCCTCCGAGAGAACGGTAATATGTAGAAATAAGCCCGCACAATTAGTAGAGTGGAATTGAGTAGGGATACAATTAACATGACCACTTTGCTTGGCCTGTGCAAGCCAAATATGTTGGTACTGTATCGGATGGCATTTCCGACTAACAGCCTCGAGCGTACGGTATCGTCCAGTATATTGTATAGGCAGGTCGACCAACAGCCCCGAGCGTACAGGATGGGGTACCAGTTGTTCAAGAGCGTAAGGCGTACGGGGGTAGGGACACGAATGGAAAAATCAAAATGACTGTTCGGTCTATTCAAGGTCTGCAGTCGATATATACTATCAGAGATGGGTCGTTCGCTTGAGGGGTGGCCGATCGTAGTGGCGTCAATGCTTGTTGGAGGAAGCAGAGGCTGTAGGCGTTGCGGGATTGCGGCCTGGGGCAGTATTTTTTTTTTCCTGCTGGGGCGGAGTAGATGTCTTAGTGAAGCTGTGGATATTCGTCGGTAGTTTCTGAGTTAGCACGTACGTGCGTTGATGACGCCCCACGTGTCGAATCGAGTGGCACACTTGAGCTCGCGGGGTGAATCATGCTATAAGCAGGGGTTGCGCTTTCGAGGCAAAACGTTCTCGCTGACGGGGCTCCTTAACTGAGGAGCTACCCAAAGTCTTTGGATCTGTTGTGTAATTTACGAAAGGATTCGTGTCATATCTAGCCCATAGGACTGTGTATCTGCCTTATCCCACAGTTTATCTCAAAGCCGGCTGTTGGGTGAGGTATCGAGCCCTTCAAGCAAGGAGCCTTAAAAAACAACGTGGCATCTCTACCGCAGCACGAGTCGAGTCTAGACGGATAGAGCTGTTCGACAGGCGCTGTCGATGCCGGCACACCTGGCGGCTGTGTTCATGCATGGTGTGGTATGGTTCGTCGTGGCTGGTGCTCGGTATGTACACGTTTTGAAGCCGTGCAACCGTAGAGGGAGTAGCTAACATGTCTTACGCTGCTCGCCAGACGAGCTCCATACGTGCCTAATCGTAAAACGAATTTCAACAAACATGAACATGCACCGCCAGGGTACGCGACAAATCGATCAAAAGGGACCGCACTCCTTACCACGGTCAGGGTGATAAACTAACCAGATTCCATGGGTTAGATAGTCTGTACGATTTGTGAAAATATGCACGATTTTTTGTAACATGTATAAAAACTTGGATTTAGTATATGAACCCCCCGTCTGAGTCTCGAAAAATAATACACGAGGTTTGGAAGGGCGTCGAGTCCGTACACCCCTAACTAACCCGATAATATAACCCCTAACTAACCCGATAATATAAGTCGAATGCCACTACCCTTACTGTTGTACACGCGTCCAAACCTAGGGTACACCTGTGCTACGATAGAGGTAGCACTTTTGGACAATTTTTTTTTCTGAATGACGAGGCTTCTTAACCCAAATAATCGGAATGTCATTCTAGTTTCGCAATCCGAATACTATTTATAGCTACTCGTATGCCATGGGTTTGGTCATCGGGTTGAACTTTCAGTTTACTCAAAACTAAGTTTTTGGGTGAGGTATGAAGCTCGTCAAATGGGGCACCTCAGAAAACGAATGGCGCGCCATTTACCGTGGCATGTGTACGATAGGCATATAGTCCGTTTGGGCAAAACGTTTTCTGGTTGACGGGAATATCGAATTTGAGGAAGACACACGCTACGATAGAGGTGCACCAGGTTTTTGCTGAGGCTCCTCACTTGAGGAGCGCTGAACCTCACCCACAAGCTAATTTTGAGTAGACTGAAAGTGCAACCCGATGAAGAACAAACCCATGACCTACGTATACAAAAAAAACTCAGATTGAAAAAACAAGAACGACCTCCCCGACGATTTTTAGGTTAATAAGGAACCCCGACGTTCAGAAACAAAACAAAAAAGCCAAAAAGTGCTGCCTCTATAGTAGCACGAGTCGGAACTGCTCAGCATCATGGGGATACTTATTGTTTAGTATTTCACTAAAACATTCGTTTCATACCTAGGCCATGGAGTTGCTGATCCGGAATTCATGTTTGGGCGTTTGAAAAATTCATGATTTGGGTGGGGTAAAGAGGTCCTCGAGCGAGGAGCCTCAGAACATTGGGCTCATCGTTATCTTACCATGCGTCACAAGCCCCGGCACAAACTCGCTCAGGGCGTCCCCGGTATTTTACAACAGCGCATGCCATGGCAGCCACCGACACATTCTACGATGGGAGGTGCACCCTTTTTTTTCTGAGGCTCCTCCTCACTTGAGGAGCTCTGAACCTCACCCGCAAACTGATATTGAGCAAGCCGAATGTGCAACCCGACGAACAAGCCCATGGCTTAGGTATACAAAAAATTCAGATTGAAAAAAAAGAACGACGTTCCGGCGATTTTGGGTTCAGGAGCGCCGTCATTCAGAAACAAAAACTACAGAAAGTGCTACCTCTAGTGTAGCACGCGTCAACCGCACTGGCTCTCACATCGGGTCCCGAGCTACGGCCGCCAAAGCTAACAGTATGCTCGGGGCAGTGAACATCGTGGCCGTGTTCACCCTCTCGCCTTCATCGGCAGACAGCCCTGGCAAAGCGGACCGTATTAGCCGCACGTAGAGGCCTGACCGTGATCTAGGCGCGCGGCGAGTTTATTTTCAAGAATGAACGCTGCGCTAAGGACTCGACGAGAAGGTGCAGTAGAGGCTCCTCTACTGCGCCTGATGAGTAGTGCCGGTTGCCCGCTATAGTGCCCGTGAAATCGCTTGGCACCGATGGGAACAACCAGGAGTGGCAGTACGTGGAATTGTGCCGGTTGCAGCTGTAGTGCAGGTATTTCCGGCTGGTAAATACCGGCACTATAGAGGGACCACTTTTCGACGTATCTCCCGTGAAGCACTTTCCTGTCCCTGGCCAGGAGGTCTCATCCAATCCAGTACTTAGGTGTGACCATCAGCGCGGCAGAGACAAATCATGCAACAAAACCCGCCCCATGCGCAGACGCATCCTACGATAGAGGTAGCACTTTTGGACAATTTCATATCTTAACGACGGGGCTCCTCAACCCAAACTCGTCGGAACGTCATTCTTCTTTAGCAACGTGAATGTTTTTTATACCTAGGCCATGGGTTTGATCATCGTGTTGCGCTTTCATTATACTCAAAGTACGTTTTTGGGTGGAGTATGAAGCTCCTCAAGTGAGGAGCCTCTGAAACAAAATTGTGCGCCTGTACCGTAGCGTGTGTCCGCAGGAATGTTAACAGCCCGTACTTTTGAAGGCGCTGCCGTAGTTGACGCTTCCGTGTTTTCACCAATAATTTCGCGAGAAGAATGCAATGGCTGTGTACAAGGGACAACCCAACGTATGCCATGCCGTGGTGTGTGTTCTACCTAGGCAAAACCGGCCGTAACGACGACATCAGATTGGAATCGGTTACATCCGAGAACAGGAGTACTTCTAGCCCCAAACGAGCCCACTACGCACGCACTGCGATGCAATGGTTTTGTATCTATGAGACTAAGCTGGAGAAGTAAGTATGGCGTTCAGTGGCGGTGCTATGATCCATATAGTTGTGGTGTCCGTTGCAGCTCGATCAATACTTATAGGAACAATCAAGTGCCGAGACTGGACATTGGTTGATCGACAATGGCATTCTACCGGTAAATTTGGTTCCACTTCCGTGAAGACGGGGATTATCTGATGCTACTGGATTGACGCTATGTATTGTACTGGCTTTTTCTTGCTGGCGTCACGGGGCAAGATGCTACGGCCCTCACGTATGATTCGCTTACTACCAGTTCCGTGACACTCTTGACGTACATGTAAGGAACGTTGGGTGGATATGTACGAATACCAAATTGTCCTCACATGCCTGTTAGGCGTGCTATAGTTATCCTATTAATCCCACAGCACAAATGATATTCGACAAATTCCAACAGATTTTGTCCCAACGTATGTGGACACAGTTCTAAACGGGTCGGTATACCCCAACTTGACAACAAGATCTGCTTTTCTGTTTCGGGGAATAGCTGCTTTGATATTTATGAGCGACATCATAGGGTACTCAAATTTCATACCTGGGCGCAAAATATTGGCCTCTTTGACCAGCTCGTAGATCCCAGGCTTGGCCACACGGCTGCCGGCCCTTGGTGATCCACCAACCTTCATTTCACACTTGGGCGAGCGGTGACCAACCCTGACGTTCATATCTGTTTGGCGTGGGCGCCTAAGAGGACAACAACGTCAGTGCTTCTTGTGGCGCTTGCTATTTCAACGCAAGGTAAGGCTTCGCTAACAACGGACATTGTTTTCCATGGTAGCTGTGTGCGACGGAGGCTCACTACAAGTAAAGTGCGATCAAGCACTCCCTTTGGATTATTCTTGTGTTTTGGGTGAGGGACGCGATCAAAGTCTGCGTTGATATAGCTGACGTACAAACTGCATACACATGACAGTTTGTTTGCGTTCTTTTGGCAGCGGTGAATGCGGTTGGCGCGTTCGTTTCGGCACACGCTCAGGTGGACACGTTGACCCCTCTCCTTCTGTTTCTCCTCGTCGACGAATAGCCACAGTGAATTTCAAGCGCAACGAGATCCATGTTTCCCCAAAGTGCTCTAAAGAACGATATCCGTATAGCAGCAAATACCGTTCGTTGGAGGAACTACTGCAGTAGTATGTAACGATAACGTGTGTAAGACCCAAATTGTACTGCAACGGTATATTGGGTAGTTCTTCCATCGAGGAGACGCTTCAACCAGAAGAGGGTTTGACAAAATCTACTACCACAATTCTAGCACGCGTCAGGCGGGAGCTGCGGTTGCGCCATGGCGTGTAAAATACGGTAGCTCTTGTGCGATTCAGGTCTTGTGACCCGTATTAGCCACATTAGCCCAAGCCTCTATGTGCCTCATGACGTCCAACTGAAGACGCCGGCGCTGTTGGACTTCTCGGACTCTCTGAAAACCAACAATCCCAGTATTATAGCACCAACACTACTCCCACTATCGCGACTACGCCAATCAAAACGATTCCATGATCGAGTGAACCATTCGGATCTCTGCAACACAAGGTCCCCATAATTATAGTACTAGTACCAGTATCGGTGGAAGCTGTAGACGTTTGGGCCTGTTTTGAGATCGGACGCTTCAATCCTAAAACAAACTTTTAATATTTATTCCGCCTTTCTGTTCTTCTGCTTCAAGACCGTTCGATAAGAATCGGTCGAAGGGTCGAAAGGTATGAGTGGCCCGGGTGGCCTGCCGCCCTAACCAGAGTGGTGCCGGGCATGAATCACGACATGTCTGAGGTCGAGGCGTTGCGAATCTCCATCTGGTAATCCGTCCGTACGGGGTTCATTAAAATATGCTTGTAAACGACCTGTGGCGCTCTATGCTTTCTCGTGATCACAGGCTCGGTCACGGCAATACGCCATTATACGATTTTTTCAAAGCGGTAACGGCCTTAATTCATACCGGTACAGTTGTATAGGTATTTGCGAGTGATCGTTTTTAACACTCTTACGCACAGTATCGGATGCCACACCCCATACTGGCAATATCAATTATATAATGCCGATGCAGTGGCTTGGTGCAGCCACTGATAGTCTCTTGCCTAGACGGCATCCACGCAACCGCCGACAGTCTCTCGCATAGAGACCGCAAAAGACACCTCACTCTTGCGTCAAAAACAAGAGCTCAAAAACAGTTTGCGGCCGGTAGCGGCCGGTAGGGCCAGAGCCGCGTGTCCCCGTGCAGGAAAGACCAGACGAAGAGCTCGGAGTACGGCAGAATCACATCAATAAACAGGGATGTGTGATACTTCGTTACGGAATTTACCGATACCAAAGTCAGCCTCACGTGACTGAAAATGTTTCAGGTTTAGACCTGTCTTTTTTTTCTTTCGTGGTTGCAATAAACATGTTTAACATATGTTACAGTACCAGTTTTTCGTGGATGCCGGAAAAATTAAATGTGCTTTTTTTTAACACATTATGGACAACTTTTGAGACGAAACATGCGGGAAACCCCGGGTATTATATTCGATTCTTCCCCGTGAAGAGATTTTACAGCTGCATCCGCGGTTTGCCGCTATTAGGCATGCATAACTACAAATACTGATAATCCATTAATATCCGTACGAAAACAATGTGTTTTTCTTGCCGAAACGTACATCCCTGTCAGTAAACGCCGAATTTATTCGCAGCATGTGCACGTTCCCACAATCAATAGTTCCTAAGGGGAAGAACTGCGAGGCTAGAAACTACTTTCACGGGAGGATCTTGGAATCAATCTCGTTCTAAAGGCTGCAGAACCCGCCGAGAACAGGTATTATTGCTGTCCCCGTTTGCCGTATCCCGCAAATGTCTCGCACAGAAACGATGGAGCGCCAACCATGTGCAGCATTCACTTCGCGACGACACCAATAACGTAAGAACTCAGTGTTTGGGGCAGGCTCCAAGTCGCCTGTGTTGCAGGGGACACATGCTACGGTAAAGCTGCACTATTTGTTTCTGAGGCTCCTCATCAGATAGAGGAGCTCAATAGCTTCCCGAAAAATCATATTTTGAGTAACCTCGAAGTGCAACCCGATGACCAAACCCATGGCATAGCAATAAACAATATTCATGCTGCAAAATAAGAATGATATTCTGACGATTTTGGGTTAAGGAGTCGCGTCGTTCGGAAAATGGTTTAGCCAAAACGTGCTACCGTTTTATCGTAGCACGCGTCAGGGTGCACGTATATTTGACCATGTTCAGGAATCGAACTTAGCAGAAACGCAAACAATGAGCGCTCCGTCTCAATTGGAGTGCGGATGTGAACGCCGAAGGGCGAGGGACGTCGATTCCACGACGTGTGCTACGATGGAGGTAGCACGTTTTAGCAACTAATATGTCCGACTGTGGGGGGCTTCTCAATTGAGGGTCATTCCTAACAAGAACACAAAAAAATCAGGAATCGTGGCAATAAATCGTGACATCTTCACGATTCGTGACATTTGTCGGGAATCCTGATTTGAAATAGTTTTGAATTTTACCGTGAATATTGATGTCGGAATTCTTGACAAAACATCAGGTGAATTTGATTTTTGAAACAGTTAGTCACACTTCAGAATTTCAAAACGTCAGTAATCGTGGTATTTTTTCTACAATCGTGATTGTTTGCGTTTGTCAGGAACGACCGTGAGAAACAACCCAATGGTGTTGGAACACCACGTATGTGTGTTCAACAAGACCAGTGGTCATTCCATATCTAGGCCACGGGATAATTCATCGAGTTGCACGTTCAATCTTCTATTAAAAGTTCAATCTTTTGGGTGAGGTCCAAAGCTCCGAAAGTGAGCGCCCTCAGAACAAAGCGGTGCTACCCCTTCCGTAGCATTCATCCGAGGCAGAAACGCACTAGAGTGCAGCATTTACCATGGCAGCGTGTACAACCCTATTCACCCTGACTTGTGGGATGGAAAGGCTAGTTGAAGGAGACATCAGTCCGCTGCACCTTAGTTGTTGCACATTTTTTGCGTTCGAAGCGCCATGCAGCATATAACACTTACGGCAGTATACTAAGAAGAACAAAAACCCGGCATACTGGCTCAGGCTAGTTTTCGTACTTGACACGAGCTACGGTAGACTTGCAGCATTTTTTTTCTCGGGCTCCTCACTTGAGGATCTCTTGACGTCACCCAAAATCTGATTTTGGTGAGAAAATGAAAGTGAAACACGATGAAAAAAATCCCATGGCCTGGATACACAACAAATCGCAATGCGAACCAAGAGTGAAATTCGGACGATTTTGGGTTAAGGAGCCCCGTCTTTCAGAAGCAAGAAAGGCCAAAAACTGCTATCTCTATCGTAGCACGCGTCGTTTTGTGTCGGAACATTCCGGACGCATGCTACAACAAAGGGTGACATGCTTTGGCAAAGATTGAATCAAGGGTAAGGCAGGAGCGTATCCCTGTTTTCACTACGAGTTACCGAGGTTTAAACAAAGCTATCGCTGGGGGGTACCCACTTTTGACCACCGAGTTTATTAGGCTCTGCACCCCACTCAAAACCGGAACTCAAACAAGATGCCGGTGAAGAGCAACAAAATACGTAAGAGCGTGCAACTCGAGGAACAAAACCTACAAAAACCTTAAAACTTGCAAAGCACAACAGGGTAGCCAATCTCGCGAGTGGCTATGAGTCGGTGAAACAAAAGGCCCACAAAGGGACCCCCCAATATCGTAGATTTCGTTGTTGGCCACTCAAAAACGGGCTTGAATTCATTTGGTTGGCGTCGTGCAAAACCCTAAATCGATGCAAGTGTTCCATGTCGCCAAATCGACAAAAACAAATATAAAACACAATGTGGCAGCCGCTCGCTCGAGTGGCTCCGGGTTACTGAAAAAATGAAGCCCTACAAGTGACCCCCGGAACGTAGCATTGGCCATGCTTCTGACTGCCGGAGTTCCTATGCTGAGCAGGGGCCAAATATCGTTGTGATGTTTTATTGTTTACATTCAATCACGGCTGACACAGCTGAAATACGTGTATACAATATTGTTTGGCACATTGCTAGACCTTAGCCCTGGTCGTCGGGTTGGGTTGCGCTTTCCGGCATTGTCAAAGATAATAAGTATTTAGGTGGGACAAAGATTTTCTCGCTCGGAGAACCTCAGATTGATGTGGTGCTTCCCCTATCGTAGTCTTCAATCGATTCTCACTTCCATCCTAACCTCCCCTTCTCCCATGCGTCGAGCGCCTGGATGGGCGGGTCGGAAAAAATACAGCCAACCAAGGGAAATATTCATGTGATCTCGTTCAACATAGACGGTACAAGAGTAGAAGACAGGGACGAAGGGCCCAGTTATAGGTCCTAGGTGAGTCAAGTATGTCGTTGCTCACTTGAGTGAGGAGTGCCTTTTTGCGAGAGTTGGGCTGTTCGAGGGCGCGTCTACGCCGTTGAACTGTGTCACCGCGTGCTAAGACCAGGGTAGCACTTTTTTCCAATTTTGTTTCTGAATTTTGTGAATGACGGGGATCCTTAACCCAAAATCGTCGGAATGTCGTTATTGTTTTGCAACGAATTGTTTGTATACGTAGGCCATGGGTTTGTTCATCGGGTTGCAAATTTCGCGCTATTAACAAAAAAAACAAAACAGTTTTTGGGTGTGGTATGGAGCTCTTCAAGTGAGGATCCTCAGAAAAAATCTGGTGCACCTCTATCATAGCATGTGTTTTTTTCGTGACGCATGCTGCGATAGAGGTAGCACTTTTCGGCGTTTTTATTTCTGAATGACGGACCTCCTTAATACCCAAAATCGTCGGAATGTCGTTCTTGTTTTTCAATCTGATTGTTTTGTATACCCAGGCCACGGCGTTTATTCATCGGGGTGCACCTTCAGTTTACTCAAAATTAGTTTGTGGGTGAGGTTCCAGAGCTACTCAAGTGAGGAGGCCTCAGAAAAAAAGAAAATGGTGCACCTCTAGCGTAGCATGTGTCTTTTTTTCTTTTTTTTTTCTCACTTTTTTCAAGTTAGAAGGGTGTACCAAATATCTTCTGGGGCTGCTGACTTGAAGAGCTCGTACCCTCACGACGACAACCATGACTTTGGCGCAATACAAGATGAATTTTGTGTAAACCGATGAATAATCCCACGGCCTATGCATCTTTGTAACGTTTTGTTTTTGCAAAACACATTTTATGTAATGCTACAGATATCAGGGTGTTCTTGAGTCGAGGATAGTAAGTGGTTAGGCCAAAAAGTTCCACCCGAAATAATGTAGCATGCGTCTCTTTCTCTCAGGCGAGCTGCGTGAAACCATTTCGATCGGGCGGCTTGCGTTCGGCTAGAAAGTATTGTGTGCACTTGGCCGAGAAGACGGCGGTTGTGTGGGCGGGTTCGATCATTGACTGTGGTTTGGGATGCGGACGTTGGCGAGAGGGCGTTTCGCGGGACTAATGTGTATATTGGTGCGTGCACGGTCAATATTTTGCTGTATTTCGTGGTCACGCGTTTACCATGTGAAACAATTATGAGGGATGGGAAGCTTGGTGACGTATGTGCGTGTGCGTGTACGGTTCGTACCACGTTTATTTGTTTTTGTTGCTCAGTGGGCTCTTATCGGTATTTTGGTGTTAAATGTCTGAATTGTAGCGACCACAACCGGGCACAAAACATTCGCATTGAAACACAATTTGCAGGTTTTCGTAGCACCGCTATGCGGAATGAGAGTGTAACATATGGTTATCCTCACCCGGCGAAACCGTATACGTCGGTGTGATGAACGAAAGATACGGGGTGGAACCGTCAGCTTCCACTATTTCAAGAAAGCGTTGTCATTGGCGGGGCGGGCCTGGCCTACCCTCAGCAGTCTCGGCATTGTTTTGGTGCTTTGGCGAGAAATTCGGCATCGCTTTGCTGGTGTTTGTTTGGGTGCGGTCAGACGGTTTGAGCGGCGCGCGTTCTTTCGCACGCAGCTCGCAGTCGCGTTCGTTATTGGCTGAGCTGCCTCGGTGTTGTGAGGGCTTTCACGTGCCGGTAGGTAGTCGTCATTGGAGCTCGTGTCATGGTAGGTAAATCTCTTCACAATGCTGGAGTGGCCAACAACCACCCGCACGCAGCACCGACGCGCGTGTGTTCGCGGCTGTACTGTTGCAATGTACGAGGAGCTTTCAGCTGTCTGTAGTCGTCTTTTGAGCTTCTCTAGGGAGGTGTATGTTGACACCATGTTGTTTTGGCTTATCTCTGCTTGCGCAAGTAGAGTGCGGGGTGTGTGTTAGAGCGTTTGTTGCTAAACACATCCGGTGGCTATCAGGTGTTGGTATCACAGGCCATAAGGGGTCACGAACGATGGTGGATGGACCTCGGAAGTGGCTGGGGCTGGCGTGCGTCCCGAAGGAAATTGGCACCGTATACCGATACCGGTTTCGATCGGGATATCTCCCTTGTGACCAATGACAAGTGGCCTAGGCAAGCACATGTTTTCACTCATTCTATGCTCAAGCACTCGGCTTGTGCTCCCTGCTGTGTATTGCCGACACAGCATGTCTTGCGGAGTAATGTGCCGATTGAACAAGCACAAGTTGCTGAATGGTATTTGACTCCGGAACCATTGCATATAACCCTCGTTCAAGCGTAACGCGAACGCTCGATTGTTCGGTTTAAATTTTGTTCGTATATAAAGAATTAACCACTGAGCCATGAAATCAGCTGATTGGCTCAGTGATCTATTCATTCTTAACGACTGAGGAACACTGTGGTTTCCATTCTTTATAAACGAACATCGACATTGTTCAAACAATCTGGACTACGGATGAAATATCGGTATTTCGTTCACCTTGCTCGTTGCCTTTGATGCTAAGCTACACATAGTGATTTCAGCACCCATTTCTCCTGCTATTATATGTCCAACACACCGCAATCACTGACTGAACGCGCGCGACGCCTCAATTTATTTTCTCCTGTGTGGTGTCATCTACATAATAAATTCCCGCAAACGCCCCCGCCGCACACCTCCCAAATACAGGCGCACTATCGACGCAGACCATCTTCTTCGAGAAACCACCGCATTTCTACCAGACGATAATGTCACCACGGGTGCTCCTATTTGCTGGGGCTGTCTTCCACGCCCTTTTTAGCGCCGGAATGACCATTCTCCCTTCTGGGGCAACGACAAGTGCAACCCAAGATTTGGAAAACCCCGAAACACTCATCGACAGGTGCTGGATTTTCATGCACCTTCAGAAATCCGGCGGCTCCACGATCAAGAGGATTATTCGTGACAGCTGGAGCCCAAGGTACGCTGTTTTCGACTCGGGGAACTGGAAAGAGGGGGACGAGGTCTTGGAAAGGTTCGGGAAAGTTCTTGTCGGCGGCAGGCAATGGAATGTGGTCGCCGGGGGTTATCTCGAGGCGCTGCGGCGGTCCCGTGCCGTCGACGCCAAGTGTGAATGGTTCACCCTGTTTCGACATCCCGTTTCGAGGATGGTCTCCGCGTACTACTACTGCAAGCAGGTCCCGAAGGATAAAGCTTGCGCGTCGGAGGTTGTGAACGCGAACGAGGTCGACCTGGTAGCGTTTGCGAAACACTGGGGAAATTTCGCGATGAGGCAGTTCTCGCTGAGTCTGGTGTCCGCAGACGATGTAATGGAATTTTCGAGGACCGACAAAGTGCGGGATATGTTAACCCCCCAGGTTAGGAGGGTGGGCAACCTTCCCGGCTGGTACTTGCTGAAGATGTATCTAGACGATAAAGCTTTGACTTCGGAGTACGGACAAACCGATAGTATTCCGGATGCGGCGATGTACGAGATGCTGCAGCCGGTGCAAAACCTGCTCCGCGACAATTATGCCGCGGTCGGCATCTTAGAGGAGTTCAACACCACTCTGTCGCTTTTTGATGCTGCATTGGCGATGCCCAGGGTGGACTGGCACCATCAATTCGAGAGCGAGGGCAAGGTTAAGGTTGACAGTAGGTACTCCGAAGAGAAGGACGTGGCGTTGTTGGAGGCATGGACGAACTCGGATATCAAGAAGTACATGCAGCTGGACATCGCGTTGTATGAGCATGCCGTCGATGTATTTCACCAGCAGGCGCAAGCGTATGGAGTGTAGGTTGTGGTGGACTGTTTTTGAAACAGGCGGGATGGCCACCGAATAGCCAGACCGATATCGCGATCGGTTTGTGCCGTCAACAAGATGTACATGGAGACGAACAACGTGTTTTGCAAACGTGTCGTCGACGTCTTCCACCAGCAGGCGCAGGCGTACGACAAATAGTTGTGGTGAAGCGCCAGTTGGACAGGCCAGAGGACCACCGACCAACCCTCCGATGCATCACCGCGATTGATGTTGGCATCCACCAGAACTACTTGTAACCGGATATTATGTTGCACGAACACGCCGGCGACATGTTCCGCCAGCAGGCGCAAGCGTACGGCATATGTTATTAGTATCGAAGTATATCGTCGTACTAAAGGGGTAGCACATTATGGCTGAACATTTATGAGTAAGGGCAAGGTTAAGGTGGACAGGCAGTACCCGGAGGAGAAGGAGTTGGTGCTGGCGGAGGCGCGGACAAACTCGGATATCAAGAGGTGTATGCAGCTGTACATCGGGTTGTATGAACACGCCGTCGATGTATTTTCAAACAGGCGGAAGCAGCAGGGTATCTTGGTTGCGGTGGAGTGCCTTCGGAACAGGCGTGATCGCCACGACAAACACAACGGTGGGGGGGACACTTTTAGAGCCTCTCATTACACGGGCTGGGGTCCTCTCGCGCGAGCATCGACACTATTCATTTCGACGTTGATGGTGTTTGTATTTCTCTGTACGCACCGTCATTGGGTTATTCCTTCCGCTCGCGTTCTTGAGCGAGGTAAGGGGCCGTTCGCATCAGTGGTTAATGCCCGGTAGTAAACATGGGGTCACTCTCCCCACAGCGTAGACGGGTCCCACCGAACAACAAATATACATCGCCATCGATTTGGGCCGTCAACCAGATGAACATGGAAACGGACATCATGTTTTGCAAACGTTCCGTCGACGTCTCCACCAGCGGTTGTAAGCGTATGGCATCTAAATCAATGATTGAAGTGCCTGTTGGATAGGCCGGAGGACCACCGACTAAGACTCTGATACAGTGCCGCCGTTGTCTTTCCATGGCCCACCACAACTACAGTACATGCTGGGTATTCTGTTGTAGACGCGTCCTACGATAGAGGTGACATTTGTCGGCGATTTTGCTTCTGAATTACGGGTCCTCTTAACCCAAAATCGTCGGAATGTCATTTTTGTTTTTGCAATATGATTTTTTTGTATACCTAGGATATAGGTTAGTTAATCGGGTTGCGCTTTCATTTTTCTCAAAGATCCGTTTTTGGGTGAGGTTTAGAGCTCCTCAAGTGAGGAGCCCGAGAAACAAAATGGTGTACCTCTAGCGTGGCATGTACGCTCACGCTGTAGACTTGTTCCATCAGCAGACACTCGCGCACATCACATAGTGGCGACGTGACGCGTGCTACGATCGTTATAGCACTGTATGGAAATAGACGTTTGGGACTGAGGGAGCTACTTAACTGAGGAATCATTCAACACATTTGAACCCGATGTGTGGTCTATTGCTACATGTAACAAGCTGCTGGAAATCACCGAGCAACCAAATCTATTTCGAGAGTTACTTTGCTTCACCCAACAAAGGCTCACGCAACACCCTCACGCCGTCTGTGATGACGCCGTTTTGGACATAACTTCTTGGGGCCCTGCTGTTCCAACCGGGCCACGTCCCGGGCTCTGCCAATTAGAATTGGAACAGAGTTGCAATACACACGCGACGTCTTTCCATTGCGCTTAGATAGGAGATCAATATCCATAGCGTACGGTGGCCGCTATCTGAATGTGTGCTACTTAAACTTGTATTGCTGTTGTATACGGTTGCTATTGACTAAAGCTACGGTAGGGTGGTCTCTTTGGTCTCTATAGTCAGCGGCTCGGAGTCCCTCGCGAGAATGGGCACCCTTTTTCCAAGCCCCTTTCAGGTTGGCGATATGCACGGCGATAGAGGTGTTTGCTACGCTGCGCCAGCGATGGTTTTTAACCTTTGGCTTTGACTAAGATACAGGGCGGTAACACGGCAGCGGAAATGGGGGTGCTGTCCTTACCGTAGCCGTAGGTCGGAAATAGAGCATAGAACGTCGCGTGGATGTCTTGTCGAGTAGACGCCCTGTCGAGTGGTGCGTTGTCGAGACTCGAGAGGTGTATGGTGGCCACTATCTGGTTTGTATTTGTTGAGAGTGAACTGCTGTGGTAAGGTTGTCGTTTGTTTGACCGTAAAGCCGCATTGGCCGTCAAATGTATCCTTCGTCGAGTAGATCCTTATCATACAAAGGTCGGGATAGGGTGATCATTTACAGAATAGCGGTTAAGGGCCACTCGAGCCGGTGGCCGTCCTATTGATTTGCAAGTGTGAAGGTTTAACGTATTGTTCTGCTCGCGGTATGCACCGACACAGGGTTGGTTGTTACACCTCAGCCGACAATGCATGTGTAAGAGTCCGTTTCTGAGAGAGGTAAAGACCCATTCGCGGGTTTGGCCGTACCTCTGGAGAAAAAAGGGGTGTATACCTCCGCTACCGTATCGTTGGTCGTCGAATATATTCCTTTTCGGGTAGATGGCCTGTACCGTTGTCTTGCGCTTGTCTCGTGAGTCCGCTTGTTTGTATTTCAGGTACGTAGGCTAGTGAGTAGGGACCCTGTTCGACGTCGCAGCTTACGGGGACGAGAAGCCTCGGTAGCGAGGGTTCACGGCTCGACCAATGCTACGCTACGGCAGATGGAGCACGTTTGGGTTTTTTGTTTTCAGCGGCTTGGGGCCGCTCGCCCGAATGGCTACACTACTGATTTACATGTCGTACGTTCTTGCGCTATATACGTTTCGCGTTAATCACCGCCATAGGATTATTTGTCACGCTTGCGATTTTGAGTGAGGTACAGGACCGTTCGCGCTAATACGGGGACCATAGTAATCAGGACCAAATATGGTTAGTAAAAGCTGTGTAATATATAGGTTTTTGTGTACATCGTAGGTCCTGATTACTATGGTCCTCCGTAATATGATAGACACATCCTACGGAAAAGGCGCACCCCTTTTTTTCTGAGGCTCCTCGCTTGAGTAGCTCTGTACCTCACCCAAAAGCTTGTTTTGAGTAAACCTGAAAGTGCAGTGCGGTGATCAAACCCATGGCCTAGGTATATAAGATATTAATATTGAAAAAATATTAATGATATTCCCACGATTTTGGGTTCAGGAGCCCCGTCGTTCAGGAAATAGGTTTGCCCAAACGTGCTACCACTATCGTAGCACGCGTCTACTGTAGTGGGCCTATGCCCGGTAGTAAAACTGATGTTAGGACATCCGTCCCCCCTTACCGTCGCTCGAGTAGCTCGTTGTTGAATGTTTTTGATCCCCTTGTGCCGTGTTGACATCTTTTCATAGCTTGTAGATGTCACCCACCGGCTGACCTTCTATCGGCCGCGATGTTATAATCACCTGCATGCTGCTGGTTTTGTTATCTTAAGACGGTCGTGGATGGGTCGGTTTTGCGTGTCTGTTTGACCGTCGTTCTGTGTATCCCTGGTGTTTAGCAAACGGTGTCTTCCTGTCGCCGCTACAACAATGGTACTCGTTACGAACATGTTTTGTTGTCACAGAAATGCAATCTTTGGAGGGATGGGCGTCGTACGGTTGCTCTTCGTGGCAAAACGCAGGGATAAAGGGCAATGCTGTCTGTGCGTCGGTGTTGTTTTCACAGTTCCCTGGCACTCCTTGTAAATCATTATCCCGTTATTTCTACCGAGCGACATCAGCACACACTTGCAGCCGTCCTGATCCTTCATTCTAAGAGCTGGTCTGGCCAAGTGGGCCAGGCGTTGCTTACCTTAGTCTAGCCAACATTGAACCAACCATATGTGTACTGCTTCTTCAACGTACAATAGAGACCTTCGGTGGAGCTCTTTTTGTAAGTCTGGGGGGAGGGGGATGGCGGTTTCCGCAAACATCTTATCGACGGTTTGGTCCAACAGACCAAAACGAAAGCAAATGAGACGCCGACGACCAGGGTATCACACGAAAACCACAACTTTTTTTTTGTGTGGAGCTTATTTGGTGTATAATGAACGACGTCCTCATTTTAGTTGTTTGTTTTTTGTTGCAGGGGGGGGGAGGGGGGGTATGGCTGTGTGCCGGCCGACGTTTCGATTCAAAAGGAAGGACACAAATCTGATCATTTTGGGTTAGCGTGAGAGTCTCTCATCTTCGTTGTTTTCAGGATCAGGATTTTGAGCACAAACCTTCGTGTCATGTACCGTTGCTCCTGGTAGTGTCTAAAAATGGGGACTCGCAGAGCTTCAGGATCGAGTGCACCGCTTGCCGTCCTATGGACAACGCCAGTCGGTCACCCACCGGTCATCGTGCGGCAACTCTCAGGTGTGGTATATTGATCACTGGCATTTTTTATATACCAAGAGCAGGAGCAGTCACAAAAGCGGGCATCCGCGATGAGCAACAACCGCATGCTACATCATGACTTGAACAGTACCAACCCGAGCATCATGCCTGGGCCTGACATCTGCTGGCCTGCAACACATACAGGAAGTGCAAAGAGAATATACGTCGTAGCCACTTGTAGTCCCAGTAGGCGTTGCTTACGAAAGTGGTAGCTTGCTTTGAGGTTCACAGTAGGAGTAGTAGTAGTAGTTGGTGTTTGCTTCTGTCCCCCTCAATTTGGGTTGTATTTTCCGTGCACGCAGCAATTACGTATAGACGGAACATCTGTGTAAAGTCGTACCGTTGACCCTGGAACTAGCAGGGGAGTCACCGACCTATATCCTTCACGAGGACATACACACCCCGTAGCACGCGCGATAGAAGCATCACACGCAGCTTGCAAAGTTGAGTTTCGGCGATTTTTCGATCTCACGGCTAAAGTGTCAATTTATTCCTTTTTCAAAAATCTAATGAAATGCCAACGAACCGGGGAACCGGTCATCACGTTATACTCCTACGAAAATCAGAACAACTACTGAATGTTTGTGTGGATCTTGTTCAGTGTACAATAGAGAGTTCGTTACGAGCTCCCTTTTATGTTGGGGGAGGGGGGGTGGAGAGGACATGACTGTGTCCGGACCACTCCGGCCGGCGGTTTCGTCACAAAGAAAGAACGCAATCAATGTACTGCCACAAAAACTTGTACAACACGAAAAACACATCAAAAGCAAAAGAAACAGAGAGAATAACGACAGGAAAAAATCCTCCAAAATGCTTCAGAGTAACCTCATGCGAGACCACAATGAACGGTATACGAAGTACGGTGACGACACTGCTGCGAAATATGCATTTGTTTTTTTTTTGTTTGTTTAAGCTCACTTTTACTTTCCAGATTCTGACAAGCCGTGGTCACAGGTGACGTCTATCCCCCCCCCCCCGGTACATGCCTTCATTTTTATCGCGCAGAGGGTTCAGTACTCCAAACGCTCGGTCAGTTTTATCGATTATTGCTAACTCACCCTCTCGCGCCTTCCGCAAGACAATATGTTTGCCCAAGAAAACGTTCCTTCGAATAGGAGTATGCACTCGGTGGGGGGGCTGGAACCAACTAAATTGAAATCGCCATTCATGGTTACGAGCTTAACCCACTAGACCATCGGGGACGCCGACGATACTACCGTATAACACGGAATATATAGTTCACCCCCTGGTACGAATTTGAGCGCCGATTGTCTCCAAAAAGCAAGGAGGATACAACGCAACGAAAAGAGATGTTTTGCAAACATATCATCGACATCTTTCCATAGACCCGTCGCTCGGCGCTTTCGCTCTCCCCGTTGACACATGCTATTAATAGTACGGTAAAGGTGCACCGTTTTTTTTCTGAGACTCCTCCCTTAAAGAGCTTCATACCTCACACAAAGGCGTTTTTTGAGTAAACTGAAAGAGCAACCTGGTTGCCAAACCCATGGCCTGAGATCACACATGCCATACGCGAACATATTCTACCATTTCAAAAAACAAAACGAGCACCAAAAAGTTGAAAAACACTATCCTTCATCGACTACAACCGGCGCCGCGGCCGTCCACTATCTCCACCAATTGGTCTCTCCGTTTTGGCGGTGGCTGGGTCCTCGCATCCACCTTCCGCCTGAATATTTGCATGTTGTACTTCAAATGGAAAGGAAGCAGGCATAACAAATATTCATATTGCAAAACAAAGCATGTCTTTGTAGTTCGCTTTCGGATTGTGTCAATTGATTGGTTTCCACGCCTAGCTCGAAGAGGGGGGGGCAGGGGAACCCCTCTGGGCTGACCCGCACACAGCCCCGTTCCAGCATCCTCACAAACGCAAGTCAACTACCACTCCATCCGGCATATACTCCGTACACGCCGGCATCCCTTCCGTCGAACGAACCTCACTACGTTCACCAGCCTTTCTCTCCTGGTAGTTAATAATGTACTTCCACTTGCCACACTAAACCACGAGGATATTCATACGTCACACCACGGCACCTGTCAAGTCTGTTCTCTTCCTGCGTTCCTTATGCAGGAGCGCTCCGCCACATAGAGCTATAACAACATGACACTCGCCAACAACTGACGGAATGTTCCCCCGTACATTGGATGCTTCCTGGTCCTGCAAAAGGGTTTGGACTGCGCCCGTTCGAGTTCTCGTTACACCTCCGTTTGATCTCCGCGCAAGACCCCGGCACCACTCGGCCTCTGGTCGCACCGATCTCAGCCTGTAACGCCTCCCTCGACCACGTTCTCGTTACACCTCTGTTGGATATCCCCGCACGACACCCGGCACCACTCGGCCTCTGGTCGCACTGATCGCAGCCTGTAACGCCTCCCTCGACCACTATCGTGCGGCATAATGCACCGATCGACCTAGATGATTGCACAGTCCGAGACCCCACGTCTGCTCCTGCTACTACTGCAGATCCCGTGGCACGCCCATAACAGCAAAACCCATACTTCCGTTAAATGCACCCGAATCATCAAAAAAACATATTTTTCTGCTACAACTATTCCCCCCCCTCCCCACCAACTCCCTCAATAGCACGGGCGGGTGGGTGGAAAAATGAATGTTCTCCGGAACACCTCCCCACACGGTTGGCTTGACGGCTCGGAAGCCCTTTGCTTGATGCCTGCCCGTCTGCGCAACCCACGACTACCTGGGGGCGGTGTTCGCTCTGAACTGCTACGGATGCACGCTACGGTAGAGATGCACTATTTTATTTATGGGGCTCCTCGCTTGAGGAGCTCTATACCTCTCCCAAACACTGAGTTGGGAAACTTCAAAAGTAGTGCCCGATGATCAATCCCATGGCTTAGGTATATAACGATTAAAAAAATATGTACTTC